>BMAU01021372.1:112500-650857 GCA_019973935.1 Trichonephila clavipes | reverse complement strand
AATTTAACAAAGGTAACTTTTTCCTTTCTTTTTTTTGTTCAGCTGAGATATGCAAAAAGCTTTTTTTGTTTAATTTGAAATTCACGTAAAATTAACTCATTAAAAACTTCTTTATCCTTCAATCTGTGTTGTTTAATTTTTCAGTTCACCCATGCGAAGAACGGGTATACCAGCTAGTAATATAATATAAATTTGGTGATGGGCGAAATAAGGCCAATCTTTACCCACCTCCATTGAGTTTTAAAAATGATTTCGCTGCTGTAGCTATTGAGACTGAAATTGTTATTAATAAGCATATGGCAATACATACTCTCATGTTAGAAAAGGAGCGAGTTAAATTTTTGATAGCGATATAGTGTAGAGAAGTGGTCTTCAAACTGTGTTCCTCTGAACCCTGGGGTTTCACGAGTCACAATAAATCGATAAGAAAATTCAAAATGTGTATGCAAAATGCATTCACGTTCTCCATGAAGACTGAATAAACAAAAATATTTAAAACTCATCCCAATCATTGAAAAAACAAAAAAATTTATTTATGCATAGTCTTATTTTGTAATATTAAAAAAAAATATTTTTTTATAATATAACAAAATAATAGTAAAAGTTTTTTTGTGTTTATTTGTTCTACCTACTAGATTGTGAGTATTCTATTTGCTTACTATCCCGGGTTCCTCGAAATAATTTTATACTCATAGCAGTGGCGTAACGGAGAATACTTGCCCCAAGTCCAAGTTCGTACTTGGTGTCAGACAGGCTTTGGGCCCCCTGGAGTCCTGCCCACCCCCCGTGATGCGAGGGTGTACGTTACGTCACTGACTTCCAGCTATAAACATTTTAATGCCATTCAGAACAATTTATTTCAATGAAAAACATTTCTTTCAACGTATGTGGCTACAAAAAAGAAAAGAAAAGAAAAGGAAAAAAGAAATGCAGAACATGAAATGCGACTACAGATCATCTCAATAGACGCAGACTTCGACAATTTACGTACAAAAATGCAAGCGCATATCACAGTTACTAAATATAATGTATTAGCTGTTATACCCGTTCTTCGCGCGGGTAAATTGAAAAACAAATTTATAGATACGGAAGGATAAAGAAACTTCTAATGAGTTAATTGTGAATTTAAAAGTAAACATCAAGGAAAGAACAATTTATTAAATGGAATAGCGAAATAATTTAAATAATTAAAACTGAATTAAACTGTATTTTCCTAGGTAATTTGTTAGTCAATATACATCAATAGTATCTAAATCAAATTAATAAATATGATTATTTACACCACTGTGGGAGGCGATTTCTGCAAAAATAAAAGGTATGATATAGTAAAATAGGAATATTTTCAAAAAAAAAAAAGTATTTAAAATTTGGAGAAATTCTCTTGCGTTTGAAAAATAGAATTATTAAATTTTCACACCAAGACCTTATGAACATTTACTTCTAAATGAGTAAAAGCCAGTTATTAATCAACCAAAAGTTTTAATGCATTAATAGAAATTTTAATACACCGTAACAAAATATTCGATAAATGTTTAGATGATAATTAATATGTTATTTTACTTAATAATTTAATCTTCAAAATAAAAACTAAATAAAACAAATTGATCAGTTTGGAATATATTTTAGGATTAAATCAATTTGTTTATTGAATGCACAAAGTTAAAAACACTCACAATCAGACTTAAACACAATTAAATACTTAATACTTCATTATAAACAATGTTTTTCGTTTTTTTTCTGCTTAAAGGATGATCAAATTGTCAGGGAAACTGACTCTTGAACATGCCACGTAAAACTGACCATGAGAAAAACAGCCATTTCTTAGATCTATGCCGGCCATTTTCAAAGTTTGTCCTTGCGCTTTATATTGATAATCATGGCATAGCAAACTAACAGGATATTGGATACGTTTGAATTCAAAATGGTAGTCTGATGGTATCAGAGGAATTCTTGAGATAAATACGACCTCTCCTTCGTATTTTCCGGTTAGAATCATAGCCTCGATGACGTTGTTGTACAGATTTTTCACCTGAAGCTTGGTACCATTTGAATTTGGGAGATTCAAATTACGCAGTAGCATTATTGGTGCTCCAATTTTGAGGTTGATAACATGAGGTGGTATTCCAGGTGGATTAAGAGCATTCAAAAACTACACCGGATAATGGACAGCATCTTCTGCCTCCATTACTGAATCCACAGATTCATACTTTGCATACTTAGTGGTCAGTTTGTTTAACAGAAAGTTGATGTTATTAGCTGAGTCGTTTGTTGGAGTGAGAATAGTTCTTTCCTTCAACCATGATGAGCAGTCTATTCCAATATGATGGATATTTGGATATATTCTCTCGGTCAAGGTTATATCTCCAACAATATTACCAAGACTTTCTGGAATATTTATTCTTCCTTCCATTTAATCTTTCCGTCTCCTATATCAATGAGTAGTTTTGAAAACATTTCTGCTCTCAAATGTTGCAGATGTGAACGCGCATATTAATTCTTAAAGATACTACTTCGATATGAGGCCATAAAAAGGATGTCTTAAGACAGGCTTTGACGATATCTGCTCGTGTTCCTCGTAATACAACAGGTAAGAGGTCTGTCTAAAGTTACCTCACAATAAAACAGTTAGTCCTCTCATTATTTGGTTGCAGCCTCTTATGTCCAGGAGTGTCCTGTTTAGAGCTTCAATGCGCCATAGTACACTCATCCCATATAATAAGTTTTGCTTCTCTGAGAACATGTGCCATATCACTTTGTTTAGAAATATTACAGTTAACAGATTCAGAATGATGTAAGTTGAGTGGTAGTTTGAATGTAGAGTGAGCTCTGTTTTACCTCCAATTAAAGTAGCAGCTATTCCTGAAGAAGCAGCGGCAATAGCTATACTTCTTTCACACCTGATTTTGGCAAGTAACAAATTAATTAAAAATGTTTTTCCGGTTCCACCAGGTGAATCAAGGAAATAACACTGAACTGAGTTAGAAGTAATACTATTTAATATTTTGTCATATTTATTTCTGTTCTTTATTTAATTTGGGAACATTTTCAGCCACGAGAATTTGCTCAGATGAACGGTGTCGTAAGCTAGTTCCTTCACATACTGATGGTTACTGATTGCAAATCTTGCCTCTCGTGATGGGGATAAAAATCCGAACTGTAAGAGTGCTTTACCCGACATAGATATGACAATATCTTCAAGAAGAATGAGACATTGATTATAAATTATTTAATGCTGCATTTATAATTTCTGCTTCATTCTCATAGTGCTCAGTTAATGCATTCCACGCCTTTTTATAATTATCGTTTGTTATTTAAATGGATTGTAATAAAGTGGCTGCTTCGCCCTTTACACACACACACAGAGAGTTTAAGATACTGCAGTTTTTGACTATCACTTAAAGTACTATTATTCCCTACATTCGCTAGAAATAAATCGCGAAACGAGACCCAGTCTATATAATTTGAAGTGAATACTGGCAATTCTAAGCGAGGAAGTTTTAAATTGTTTACATTAGTGTTAATAATGTTTTGGCATGCATTAGTATTATTATCATTAACAAGTTTTTTCATTTCCTCTTTTAAAATAATTTTTAGTGTATCTAATTTAGAAAGTAAATCATGCATTTCCATTTCATAATCGTTAAAATCTTCATCTGCACAAGCGCTTAAAAGATTAATTTTAAATTATTTATTTCAATATCTATTGAATTAACATCTATTTCATAAACTTCAATAATGGATACAGAATTGTCTTGATTTTGTAAATCATTTATTTTTGAAACTAAACGAGTTAGCTTACCTTTTAAGATTTTCTTTTGCTTAAGAATGGCGTCCATGTTGGATTTGTTTGTGACCTTCCCAAAATCGAGGTTCAATGCTTGCAATGATTATTGAGTAAATTGTTTTTGCGCTTGATTACTTCGACAAATGTCGCAGACCGCTTTACACTTCATCAATTAAATGTTTTGATTTGAATGCTGTGGTAGCTCGAGGGACCAAATGAATGCGATGGGAAGTAATCGGTCTGGTCCGTTTGAAGAAGCTTTATTTACTGTTTACTACTCAGTTACAAAAATACATCCGGTGGCTCTCACGCGCCCTCTTACGGTGAAAAATAAGAAGGCGTTACAACAGAACCTGCCTACCAAATTTCAAGTCTGTAGGTTTAATAGTTCCGGAGATATCGTGATTAGTCAGTCAGTGAGTGAATAAGTCGCTTTTCTCCTATAAATGGGTATTTGATACTTCGATCACAAATTATTATTATTACTGTGCGTAAGTAAACTACATAAAATTACGTTAAATATTTTTAGTTAAAAATACAATGCTTTTTAAAATTGTCTTTACATGACGTAAATATAACATGTTGATCTGTTTTAGAAGTTAGTTTAAGATATATCGTTAGAAGTGTGGAATCGGGTTCCACGAAAACATTTTATAGTTCTAAGGGTTCCGTGAATCGAAAAGTTTGAAAATCACTGGTTTAGAGTTTCAACTAATGAGAGAGAGAGAGAGAGAGAGAGAGAGAGAGAGAGTATATATATATATATATATATATATATATATATATATATATATATATATATATATATATATATATATATATATATATATATATATATATATATATATATATATATATATATATATATATATATATATATATATATATATATATATATATATATATATATATATATATATATATATATATATATATATATATATATATATATATATATATACATATATATATATATATATATATATATATATATATATATATATATATATATATATATATATATATATTATATATATATATATATATATATATATATATATATATATATATATATATATATATATATATATATATATATATATATATATATATATATATATATATATATATATATATATATATATATACATATATATATATATATTATATATATATATATATATATATATATATATATATATATATATATATATATATATATATATATATATATATATATATATATATATATATATATATATATATATATATATATATATATATATATATATATATATATATACATATATATATATATATATATATATATATATATATATATATATATATATATATATATATATATATATATATATATATATATATATATATATATATATATATATATATATATATATATATATATATATATATATATATATATATATATATATATATATATATATATATATATATATAAGAGAGAGAGAGAGAGAGAGAGAGAGAGAGAGAGAGAGGAGAGAGAGAGAGAGAGAGAGAGAGAGAGAGAGAGAGAGATGTTACATTTTCTTCAAAATTTTGCAAAAATAAGGATAAGATCTATATATATACTGATTGGAAAGTTCTGTATTATTATTTTGCTTCAGTTTTTATAGGATAACTGGTTTGGGTTTCCATTTTTCGACATAAGCTGAGCTGATCTTGTTCAGAGTATTTAATGAAGTCAAAAGTTTTGTAGAAAAAATATAAAACCATCTGAATAAGAGAAGGTAGGCGATCAAACCTTTTTCATTTAAAGATATCGGAACATTTGACATTAAAAAAAACTTTAATTTAAACTTTTCATTCTGTATTTGCTTACCTACGTTGTCGTAAGAATTTTTTAAATTTTTTGAAGTTTTAATGTTTCTTGAATTTAACACTTGTAGCAACATATAAAGATGTTGGTTCTCTTTACTATCTATGAGCATACCTAGAGACGTCTTAAGGCCTATCTGTCTCTGACGCCTTAGGGACGTCTCTCGATAAGGGCCTCTCGTCTCATTCTCAAAGCCTTAATAAGATCATGATTCGAATAATTTTAGTGGCCAGATGAACCTTAAAACGCATAATTATTGCCTTTTTCACACCAGGTCGCGAAGTTTCAATTTTCCGATCTTTTTTTTTTTTTAATCCCAGACGTTTTTAAAACACGATCTAATTTCTTTTATGAGACTCAAGACAAAAAATAATTACAGAATCGGAAAAATCATTTACTTCGCCACGATACGGTATAATTTATTTTACAAAATAATGATATTTTCTATTTTTTACGATTTTTTCTAAAATGAGTCAAAATCGATACCTTTTTATGAAAATGATTTCTAAATCATTCCGATTGTATTTTCTTTTGCGTTGATGAAATGATATTCTATACTAAAAAAATTCATGCTTTTCTATTTTAGAATCAGTCATTTAAAAAATAAAATGTCAAAAACTATTTTTTACGATTTTTCAAAAAAAAAAATCAAAGTTTTATTTAAATACTTACCGTAAAATCCCTCGTATAACGCGCACCTATACTTTCTAGCTGCAGTTTTTAATTTTTAAGTATATTCACCGTATAACACGCACTCCCTTCTTTACGAAGAAATCTCTCTGAAATGTTAGTATACAATGCTCTTATGTTTTGAATTCATTTATTCGAGGTATTATCTCAGACTTTTGAAAATATAGTATACTTCTAGAACTACAGCCCTTAAAGTTTATAAGGATTGCCATTTCTTTAAATAAACAGTATTCCGATCTATGTGAAAGTCTTAGTTTTTTTCTTTGCTCATCTTTTTTTTTTTTAAAGCTCGCTTTTGTACACCCGGCGCATAACGCGCACCCGTAAATTTCGATGTTATTTTTTGCTTTAAAAGTGCGTGCTATACGCCGGATTTTTCGGTAATAATTTCTTTATTTATAAAAATAATTTCACGAAACTTTTTTTCCGTGTGTAGAACGATATTATCCGTAATCTGTACGAATATTGAAAACATTGCTTAAAAATTATGATTTTAAAAAAACAATTGCGTTTTTCGTTTTTTCCCTTTTTGTGAGAAATATTTAAGCATTATTTTTGTTATATTTTTTGTTTAAAAATTACCTTTGCTTGCAATCGATATATGAAGTTTGAAGGCATTAACTTTGAAGCCCGAAAAAAAAATTAAAACTTTAACAAATAACGCAAGGCGAATTGGAAGTCATTTTGAAAAAGAGTATTATAAGTGCTGATTTTGTGAAGGAAAGGGAAATTTTTTATAAAAGTAGAGAAAGCCCGTGCAACGTCAGGCCATGCAGCTAGTTTTCTATTAAGATTTGTACTTGAGCTGGTAATAACGGACTTGGTGATCGGCAGGGATCATTCAGAACTATCAAATACACAACTACTGTAGCAATAGTAGATTTTGCTGTTTCCAACCACTCGACTGAAACTGAAGTTAATTTCCGAATTAAAGCACACACAGTTCCAACACTTTGATTGTAAGGTTCCTTTAGTAATTCCAGTCGTAACTCAGGCTTTGTGGTATTCTCTGGTTTTTGAAAAAACTCAATTTAAAAGTTGTGTTTATTTAATCTTTCTCTCGCTTTATTTTCTTCGGTCAATTTTGAAACCCGGACAATTTTTTTTTTCTCCCGCATATGGGAAAAAAAATGCAAGTAAATATTTAAAAACAGCAACAAACAATAGAAAATAGTTATTACAAAAATTATTGAGTAAAATAACTTTTCTTAAAGACACTCAGAAAATCACTGTTTGAAATATACTTTACTTCTGAAACACTTAGTATAACTTAAAACGTCACCGTGAAAATATATGAACTCCTTAACTTGTAACAAATAGTTCAAGGAGATGGTGGTACTCAATACTTCTGTTTATTAAAGTAAATAAATCAAATATAAAGGATGTATTTAAGACATAATGCACAATGCCAGATGGGATAAAAGGTTAATATATTCTTATAAGGAAGCTTAGTTAAGGAGCAAAAACAATTTTGATGTATATTTTATACTAAGCTCGTTTTTTTCAGGTAAAAATCTTATTGAGAAAGTACAGACACCATGAAAAAGAAAGTTAATTATAAGATTATTAAAAAAGATTGCTAAGATATATCTTATTTGCACGTGCATGTCGTACATCCAAATGAAATATATAGTACTACGATCAACTAGCTTAACCGTTTGTGAGATTAATAATTTAGCCTGATTTCTCCACTGGAGTAGTTAGTCCTGAGTGGGCTCCGTATCGATGATTCTCCGGGGGCCCTCTTTTTGGCCTCTAAATAGTGTACGATTTTTTTTGCTTGCATGCGTTGGGGACTCGTATCATTAATAAGTTTGATACGGTGGTAGCGACGCCCCTGCTGATTTCGATGAAGGTCTGAACATTTGGGCCCCCCTGCAAAGTCAGGTTTTGGGCCCCCACGTTTAATTTTAGAAAGGGTAGGCACTTGCGTCAGCCAGGCTTTGGGCCCCTTAGAACCCTGCCCCCACGATGCGGGGGTGTACCTTACGCCACTGGGTCTTTGTTCAGAGCAGTGTGACTGCCCCGGTTGAATATAATTAAGCCTTCACGTGGTATGGGGATTAAGAGAATGGGATTCTAGCTTCGTCTCACACACACACACGGTCTTAGTTGAAAATTACACACCAGAAGTCTTCTCCATTGGATATTTTAAGCAAATCATTAATTTTTTTTTCTTCACAAATCTGATATAAATCTCCCCTAAAATACTTATTTGACAAAATAAGAAACAAAATTGCAGTAACAATTACCTTTATAATTAAATTTTATTATTTAAAGTGATTTTTCAAATTGAATGCAGTGACATTTTAACTTAAGGTATCCGACTACGTTCGGAACCGTGATTTTAAAAAAGCATATAAATGGATAATTTTCATGATATTTAGTGTCACTCAGATTAGAATACATGCATAAAATTGTTTTAAGGACATTTTGTCAAAAAATTTATTTAAATATAATATTTTGGCAAAAAATTAACTTAGAATAATCTTTTTTCCAAATGTTCTCCTTTTGTGAAAAATGCTTCTATTATAATAATAGTTTGCCTGTATATAGCTCAGATCTCTCTACAGAGGCTCAACTAGAATTTTTGAAAAATTCGCATTATTTTCAGAGTTACCACCAATTGAAAAAATTATTGGCGTTTTTTTCTTAAAATTTCTCCTCTTTAGCCGTAAAATATGAATAAACAGACTTCTAAGTTATATATTTCAAAAATTCTAGTTGAGCCTCTGTAGAGAGGTCTGAGCTATATACAGGCAAACTATTATTATAATAGCATTTTTCACAAAAGGAGAACATTTGGAAAAAAGATTATTCTAAGTCAATTTTTTGCCAAAATATTGTATTTAAATAAATTTATTTGTCAAAATGTCTTTTAAACAATTTTATGCATATATTCTAATCTAAGTGACACTAAATATCATGAAAATTATCCGTTTATGCGTTTTTGCAAAATCACGGTTCCGAACGTAGTCGGATACCTTAAAGGTGATTTTTTTGTACTTATAATATTACGTAAAAAAGTACGGTTTGCAACAGCTACGAAGATTCTGCACGAGCCACGGCCTCTTAAGTGGTTGAATAAACAGGGTTTTCAATCAAAGTTTTGAAAGATTTTGCTTTACCTATATATTAAACATAAAACTACATTCGAAGCAGAAAAATGTTGACAAAAACATTAAAGGAGTGGAGAAATAAACTGTGAATGCACTCGCGTTTCATAAACAAAATTATCATGCAGCCCGCTACCACTCAACTCGAGCAAGTGAACGAAGTACACGGGCAGAAATGATTGTAAAAAGAGTTTTTGAAGTAGGAGGTCCTGAGTATTGTATTTTAAGAGTTTTTATCAAAGTTTTTAGATATGCTTAAAATAAATTGGTAAAGCTAAAAGGAAAGGTGTTTCTTTCCTGGACGATAAGACAAAAATAAAGGAAAACTTTCTAGAGTTTGCTGCGAGTCCTGGTGTACTAAATATCGGTCGAGTAGAGGAGCCAATACACGTAAAATCTACCGAGGATCTTTGTCAGGGTGGCGTGATATGGAATCTAGCAGAGCTGGGTGCCAGCTCTCTCTCAAGAGAGTGCTGTCCTTCTCATTTGACCGTGGTTCAAAATTATGAGTGCTACTCTTATGTACTCACAAATGATTCTCCTGCGGTGGAATGGGTTCACGGGACTCTGGAGTATAGCGACATCTCTATCTCTTTTACCCTATCTATGTTTCTCACACAAAATAGGGCAGTTTTCCGGTTTAACTCTTGATAACAATGCGAGTATTTGTTTGAGGTTTTTTTTATGTAGCAACAAAAGATATCTTTAATAAAATTCAATATTTTCTCCCCCATCCATTTTCTCTCTATTTTACACAGCTGCTTTCTTCCTTTATGTTTCTACAAAAAAGAGGGGGGAGGGGGTCTTAAATGAATAATTCTTCCGATGCTGAATCCTTTTCCCCCCTTTAAACTGAAGGACAATTAATAGGAAAAAGGTATCAACGGGAAGTGATAGCGTCAAATGAAAAGATGAATCGAAAGAAACATTTCATTAGTTTTTTTTATGTTTTCTGCTCCACCCCCCTTTTCTCGTTTTTGGGTTTGTACGGTGCATTTGTAGAGGATAATTTTAATATTTTTGATGTATTTGTAAGAATGCTATAATATAATGTATATTCTTTCTTCTTTCTCTTACCCTTATTGCTCTAATTTTCTTATTATTTTTGTCTTGTATATTTTTATTATGTTTACATATGCAGAGGCGTAGTGGAGAAAATTTGCCCCCTCCCCCCTGCAAAATCAGGTTTTGGACTCTCAAGTAGGTTTTTACAAAGGCTAGGTACTTGGAAGTCAGGCTTTGAGGCCCCGTAGAAACCTGGGTTTCCCGCAATGCGGGGGTGCAAATTACGTCACTGAACGTATGTATATCGTGCAGTTACCTTTAAATTTGTATTATGTTATTTTACTATCTTGCGTTGTTTAAAATATAAACTTTGATTTTTTTTTCAATAAAGACTGGATGTGGGGATGGTTGTGTGTATGTATTTTACTAGGAATCGGTTTGTAGCTCTAAACCCTCTTCGGGTGAGCTCGATTCCTTTGGAGATTCCTCGATTCTACCAATAGCCTTCGTGTTGCATCAGAGTGCAATGCCAAATCAGTGAATCAGCCGAAGGGTAGCAAAGCTGTTAAGTCACAACAAATGCTATTTTTTAAAAATTTTTTAATAGAAATTTGAATTTCACTACAAATTAATTTACTGTAATGTAAATTCTGACCATAATTAATATATATTCTACTATTCTAATCATTTTCAATATTCTACCAATTATATTTTATTCTGGGGACAGATTTTATTACGTGATTAAATCAAAATGAAAACTTTTGGTCAGTTCTAATATTCCTTCAGCATGCTTGGCTTTTTTAGTTCCCTTTTATTTTTCATTCCGATTGGAGAATGATTTGAATAGAATGGGTTATAAGGAGCGGACTGTGCAGTTTTTAAAATGCTCGTTCACTAAAATACTTAAGGTCATTTCTAACATAATACAGTATCAAAAGTTAATTGAAATGACTCACCGTCTTTTCCAATGAATTGGGTGCCCGCTAAACACGCAGTATCCATTGATGCTACAAACATTAGAAAGAGCCACAAGCACACACAAGAATCATGATTTCACTAAAACCAACAACAACCGACTTTATTCAAAAATGGCCACGTAGCGACTTCACTAACAGCATCTCGAATATCACCAACATGACTAGTGCGCAGCAAACAACTGCTGAATAGATAGAATCTTAAAGAATAAAATTAATGATATTTTAACTAAATGAACATGAAGATTTACAAGAAAATAAATAAGGAATTACTGAATAAATTAAGACTTAAAATAAACTAGAATAATTAATGAATAAAGCTATTTTTTCAAGTCAGTTCCTTTAAGCAGTCCCCAGTTTCTGGTGTCACCCTGTGGCGGCAACTTTTAGAGTTATAGTCTTGAGAAACCTGAACATTCTCCCCCGCCGGGAGAAGAAGAGTGACCGTAGAGATAGGACGCTGAATTTCGCCATCTTGAGTGCGAATGCTGACTACTCGTATTCGAAGAGCAGGTCCTGGATGGGTACAATTAATTCTACCTAACTTCCATTGAAGAGGTGGAGCTTGTGGATCATGAATTACAACTAGGTCACCGATTTTAAGATCAGCTCTTGGAGTGATCCATTTCGGTCTATTTTGTAAATGATGCAAGTAGTCTCTTGACCACCGCTTCCAAAATTCTTGTTTCATTTGTTGAATTAAAGTCCAACGAGAAGACAAAGTGAGATTTGATGAGTTTTCCCTTTCAGGAATCTCTAAGATTGGACTTATATGATAAAATGACCTGGAGTAAGAGCTGTCATCTGATGGATCTGAAAAAAGTGGCGTTAAGGGTCTAGAGTTTAAACACGCTTCAATTTGACAGAGTAGAGTCGTGAGCTCTTCAAAATTGAGAATGGTGGTTTTACATGCTTTGATTAGATGAGCTTTGGTCAGTTTAACGGCTGATTCCCAAAGTCCACCAAAGTGAGGTGAATATGGTGGAATAAAATGCCAATGAATGAAGTGACTGGTTGCAAAATTTTGAATGGTTTCAGAACGAATGATTTGGAATAGTTGCTTAAGATAGTTAGCAACACCTTTGAAATTTTTTCCGTTATCACTGTACACGTCGGAGGGCAGTCCTCGGCGTTCAACAAATCTCTTGAGAGCTGCTAAAAATGCAGCCGATGATAAATCTGAAACAGCTTCTAAAGGAACAGCTTTCGTGCTCATGCAGACGAAAACACAAATATAGGACTTTAATTTTGTTTTGGATTTAGGTACATTTGGTTTCATGATGAGTGGGCCGGCATAATCTAAGCCAACCTTAGAAAAAGGTCGGGAAGGAGTCATTCTTTCGACTGGCAATTCTACCATAAGTTGCTGGCAAGCTTGTTTTTTCAAGCGTTTGAATAAAAGACAGTTATTCAAAACTTGACGAATAAAGGAGCGTCCATTTGGTATCCAATACCTTTGTCTAATCAACAAAAGAATTAATTGTGCACCAGTATGGAAACGTTGTTTATGATACTGTTCAACGATTAATTTTGTGATTAAATGATTTTTGGTTAATAACACTGGAAACTTTTGATCTTGACTAAGTGACTGATATCTGGATAACCGTCCACCTACCCTGATTAAACCTTGGTCACCTAAAAATATGTTTAGTGACAGATATTTACTGTTAGAGGGTAAAGGTTGAATTTTCCTAAGTAAATTAAGTTCCAGAGACAGTTCTTGTTCCTGGACTAATTGAGAACACACACAGTGGCATTCACAATTTCTGATGTAATCAGAAGTCCACGGTTTCTCGAATTACGATTGCATTGACGAGAGTTATAAATAAACCTTAAATACAATGCAAGGATTCTAATGAGTCTTGAATAAGAGAAGAAAATTTCAGCAAAAAGTCTGGAAAAGTTTTGTTATTTGACATTGCAGCATAACTTAAACTTTACTTAAAAATTTCTGTTGAATTCTTTGAAGATTTTATTATAAACAAAGGTAAGTCCGAGTGAGACTTAAGCCATTCAGGCCCGTGCCACCACAACTTGTGATGAACAAGACTTCTTGGCAGCATGCCTCTTGAGGCACAATCTGCAGGATTCGAAGAACTATTGGCGTATGTCCACATTGCTTGTTAAACAAGTGATTTTATTTTATGTATACGATTTATGACGAATTGGTTTCCCTTGATGGGGGGAGAGTATCCAATTCAAAACAATCTGAAAATCTGACCACAAATACAATCTATTTATGCTAAGGGGTAAAGAATCAATAACTCTTGAACATAATTGCGCAAGCACATATGCAGCACATAATTCAATTCTGGAAAGAGTAACATGCTTTAACGGATTTACTCTAGTTTTTGCCGCAACAAAGTTTACTGAAATGTCACCACTAGAAGACAAAGTTCGAAGGTATACCACTGCAGCATAAGCTTTGCCAGAACCGTCGCAAAACCCGTGAATTTCTGTCTGGTGCTCTGATGATATTAAGCAGTTCAAGTATCTAGGTATACCAATAGATTTTAAAAGATCAATTTGAGAACTAAAGTCCTCCCAATTTTTAAAAATAGAATCGGGGACTTGATCATCCCAAGAAACATTACCTTTCCAAAGGTCTTGCATCATGATCCTGAGCATGATTGTAGTAGGGGCTATAATCTCAAAAGGATAAAAAATTTGGGCTATTATAGACAACAATTCTCGTTTCGTATGTACTGACTTCATATTACTAAAATGAATTTTCAATAAGTCGTCTGCCGAATTCCACACAAGACCTAGAATTTTTTGAGATGAATCTTCAGAAATATTTACATTTTGCTTAGTAGACTTAAGCTCTTCGGGAAGATTTTGAATGACTGCAGATGCATTGGAAGCCCACATTCTAAGTGTAAAGCCTCCTTGACTTAATACATGATTTAGATCTGCGACCAACTGTTTTGCTGAATCAATTGAAGACGAGCCTCCTAGAAAATCATCTACATAAAAGTTTTCAGGAATTGACTGAGTAGCAATTGGAAATTCTGAATTATATAGTCTTTTGCTAATTCATGTAATGTTCTTATAGCTAAGAAAGGTGCACATATGTTACCGTCAACAAGCGATAACTAATGATTGGATCATGTGGCTTGAATCGTCAAAAGATTCTCTGAAAATCAATGTGTGCTGAGGATTAACTAAAATTTGTCTGTACATCTTGGCGATGTCTCCTATTAGCTATGGGAAAGGACCTTAACTTGATGAGAAGTTTAAATAAATCTGGTTGTAATTTTGGGCCGATTTCAAGAAAATCGTTTAAGGAATGCCCTGTGGTACCCTTAGCTGAAACATCGAAGACAACCCTTAGCTTAGTGGTTGTACTATCCTCTTTTACAACACCGTGATGAGGTAAGTAATAATGTTCAGAGTCAAGATCATATTTTGGAACTGGTTCCATATGATTCAGTTCAATGTATTCTTGCATAAAAGCACGATATTGCTCTTTAAGATTAGGATTTTTACTAAGCTTGGATTCAAGTAAATAGAAACGCTTTAAGGCATTGGTTTCTGAATCCCCAAATTTGGAACTTCTTTGAAGGGAAGATCTACCATGTACCGTCCAGATTGAGTTCGCGAAACCGTTTTGGTGTATAGTTCTTCAGAACTGTGAATTGGGGTAATATCAGAAAGGGACTCAATCTCCCAAAATTTCTGAAGATCATAAGCCAAATGGATTGTAGCATGACAACTAAGGACCGTTCTAGACTTCTGAGAAGGATTTGAATGAATGACTCCCGAAAGTAACCATCCCAGTTTACTATTTAAAGCACATGGTCCTAGAATTGACTGTCCTAACATTATGAAAGGAAATAAATCTGCACCAAGCAACATTTTAACAGGACTAGAGACATGAAATTTTGGATCTGTTAACTGTAGAGCTTCCAGATGAGGCCACGATGAGTTTTGAATAACAAAATTAGAAAGGTTTACAGTAACATTGTAAACAAAGCATCTACATCAAATATTTCACTTCAATAATATGACTTAAACACATTATGAGCTTAAAAAAAGCAGTTTCTGCTACAATATTATTTACACCTGAAATTCTATGGTTTGTGGTTTTCACTGGTAACCCTAATTTATTTGCACAAGCCCTTGAAATAAGGCTCGTTTGGCTGCCTGAATCCACCATCACTCTACATGGGACGAATTGTCCATTATTTGATTTCACAAGAACCATAGCAGTAGATAACAAAGTTTGAGTACTGGTTAAACTAGATATAACAGAAGATTGTCTTTGATTGATAATATTATTGTTTTCACTAACATGTGGATAATTATATTACTTTACTTCTCACAATGGAGAAGAGTGTGATGTTTAGAACCACAATGTCTACATTTTGTAGAAATTAAACACTTGTTAACAAAATGATTATTTCTCAAACAGTTAATACAGTGCTTCTCAAACTTTCAATACTGGCACCCCACTTTTCAATCATAATTTTTATCGCGCCCCCCTTATACATTAATAATGCACTTTGACGCTAAAGCTACAATACGAGATCTTAATTATAAACCATACAAATTAATAACATACGTATTAAATTTTGTATACTACTTTTAAGCAAAAAAATAAGTTAATCAAGTAATAGGATAATTATTGTTATTTTTTCTTTCTCTAATTTTTAAATTGAACATATTGCAAAATGCGGTGACTGCTTAGAAGACAAAATATGGATATCTGCTAAATATAGAAAAATAACTCAGAGGGTCAATTTCTAATCATAAGCATTCCTTATAAAAACTTTGCTTTGCAAGACAAGCCCAAGGAAGTCGTTAATGCTTATTAAACTTGTTCTTAATTTAGTATTGATTAGTTATAAAATACTCTGTGCAGCACTGATACATTAAAAGTATACCGGCCGAAGTACCCACTCCTTGCAGGAGTTCATTTATAAGAAAATAAAACATTATTGATATAATAGCTGAATTGTAAAGGGAGCAAAGCCAAGAGCACGACAATGTTTACAAAAATGTAAAAAGTTTTTTTAAATGATTGCTCAAATTATAATTAGTTTTAAGCGAATTGTAATTTTAAGCCTCACAGAATTAGCATTTATAATTGATGTTAAATAATGAACAATAATATAAAATTCCGATGAAGAATTATTGTATTATTTTTAATATTTAAAACAAAAAGACTTCAACATATTTTTACCTGGGAGCAGGTGCGCACTCGATACTGTCGAGCGGGGTTATTGAGTCACCCCAATCCTTTTTTTATAATTATTTTATTGTACAAGATACAAATCGTTATTCTAGTGAATAATTTAATTAAGAGAAAGTTTATTTACCTACTTTCAAGGACTTTACAATTTTTCTTTGGTAACAAATAAACAGTTTTGCCAGAATTAACAATTTCGTGATCTGTGTGTCCCGCGCGGCCACTTCCGTGTAAAAAGTGTATTCATTATGATAATATGTATGTTACTGCTAAAAAATTGTCATGCTATATATGTTTTAGAATACTCATCTTGGTCTAAGTCGTGCCCAAATAATCCATCAAAGTGTGCTCCGTGGTTTTCCAAATATCATAAAATTGTTTTGCATAGAAAAAAGCGCAACAGAGAAATACATTACTTACAACTTCCTTAAATGAGAAATAAACACATAAGAGAGGGGTCATAGTTAACTGTACCAATAACTTAGAAGGTCAAACAAATTACAGCTATAACGTGCAGTATTTCAAAAATAATAACAGTGATGATTTTTTTATGTTCCTAAATTTTTTCGATTCTGGATTTGGGATCTGTTTTTTCTCTGAAAGAGTAGAATGCTAGATTTAAAAAAGAAAACGTAATAAAAACTCTCACATCATGGGATTACAGCAAATTAAATAATATATTTTTTATTTGGTTATAGGATCAAAGATAGCTAATTAAGTATTGAAGTTGTTTTTTTGATGACTTAATATCGCCTATAACTTATATCAAAGTAAAAGTGCATTTTTTATTATGTCTGAAAGTATTTTGTTTTAATTCATTCCAGTAAAAAAAAATAAATTTTTAAATCTTTTATTTTCGATATGCTCGTGCCCCCCAGAGGGGCGCGCCCCACAGTTTGAGTTAATACAAAGTTAATACTGAGTTAATACAAAGTTTTTTAGCTTTCACGGTATTCCACCTGTCTTCAACAGACCTTTTGAGTAATTGTGGACACTTGAAAAGTGCATTAAATTCCGCACATTCAGGGCAAATCAAATAATGTGACTTAACTTCAGAGTTGGTGATAACTGGATTAGCTACAGATTTTTTAAGCCCTATCCTTTGTTTATTTTCACTTTTAGAAAAATTATCGATACATCTTGTAAGCTTCTTGCTTGTTTTTCAAGAAATAAATTTCTCATAGGTGGGAAACGAATCATTATCTAAGGATAATTTCCATTGCCGTTTTAAATTATCATCTAATTTGGATTGAACATTGTATTTCAACATTAAATCAACAAAATAATTAAATTCAAAGTCTAAACACTTTAAGTTACGTATAGCTTCATTGCAATTATCTAATAAATCAAGAATTGATTTTCTGCAATTAGGCTTCAAAGGTTTGGTATTAAAGAATTTATTTAACTGTGAGCATATGCTAGATTCTTTTTATTATCGAATCTCGAAATTAATGTTCCCCAAGTCTCTTTATAACTGGCTTCTGTTATTGGAAAGCCCTTTATGAGCTTACTTGCTGTGCTCTCTAACACATGACTTTAAATACTGAAGTTTTTGTAAATCTGAAAGTTCCGAATTTTCATGAATAGTGGTTACAAATATCTGTTTAAAACTGATCCAATCTTCCAAAGCACCACTAAAATTAGGTAAATCAAATTTGGGAAGATTTACAGTTTGTTTTGACATTGACATAGACTCACTATTACTAGCATTTACAAGAATCTTACTATTCTCAGATAACGAAAATTCTAATTTCGAATCTATTTGACAACTTATTCTAATGAATTTTTCCAAATATTTTTCGTTATCTTCAATTTCTTTCTCTAACTCCTCCAAATCAGTAATAATTTCTTCAATTTGATTATCTATTTCTTTTAATTGATTTTGTTTCTCTATTAATTGAAATTTAGAAATTTTTAATTCTTGAATATCTAACGAATCAGTTTCCAAAATTCTAATAGCTTTATTTTCAAGCTTAGTCACTGCGGACCTAAGAATAGTTCGTTTTGATTTTAATTTGTCTATTTTTGTCGCCATATTTGATAACAAATTCAAAATTCAATGTTTTAAAAATTTTAGCAACTTCAATTAAGCACCAAATATTCAATTTTTAATAATTTCAAAATATATTCCTTAACTATTAATCGACGGACCAACCTGGAGAATGATTTAAATAGAATGGGTTATAAGGAGCGGACTGTGTAGTTTTTAAAATGCTCGTTCACTAAAATACTTAAGGTCATTTCTAACATAATACAGTATCAAAAGTTAATTGAAATGACTCACCGTCTTTTCCAATGAATTGGGTGCCCGCTAAACAACACGAAGTGTCCATTGATGCTACAAACATTAGAAAAAGCCACAAGAAGCACACACAAGTATCAGGATTTCACTAAAATCAACAACAACCGACTTTATTCAAAAATGGCCACGTAGCGACTTCACTAACAGCATCTCGAATATCACCAACATGACTAGTGCGCAGCAAACAACTGCTGAATAGCTAGAATCTTAAAGAATAAAAATAATGATATTTTAACTAAATGAACATGAAGATTTGCAAGAAAAAATAAATAAGGAATTACTGAATAAATTAAGACTTAAAATAAACTAGAATAATTAATGAATAAAGCTATTTTTTTTAAATCAGTTCCTTTAAGCAGTCCCCAGTTTCTGGTGTCACCCTCTGGCGGTAACTTTTAGAGTAATAGTCTTGAGAAACTTGAACACCGATTCTTCTAAAATTTGATTTAGGGTTTGGAATCCTGTGCTATATTTTCAATCCCGTGATTTCGGGATTACATTATCCAAATCCTGGGATTGGTCCCGAGCTTAGGACTGAACTATATGAAAAATACTTACTCATTAGCATAGTTGAAATTACATAATAAAACAGAAAACATAATTAAAAATTGGTTTAATATTATTTATTGAAACAAATCAAAACAAAACTTAATTCATCATAAAAAAAACAAATAAAAAATAGTACATATAATGAATTCATTAAAAATTTACCCATTTGAATTAAAAATCGATATGTTTGATGTCTTCCAAAATCTTATTGTAAATTTAACACAATAAAAAGCCCCTATTTTCTTTTCTTTGAAACACTGTATTATTTTATATTAATATATTAAGATTTGATAACTATATATATACATGGTAAAACATTCTAAGGAAGTAGATAGAAGTAAAATTAAAATTAGGTAGTCTGAACTAAACTTTTGTTTTTCGATAAACTCACATATACTTGTACACAGCACGTACAAAAGATAGAATGGATTTACATGTATTTTAATCTAAAAAACTTTTCTACTTACACAACTCACACAGAAAAAATACTTTTCTTTTTTAAAAAATCGCATTAACATATAACAATATATAGAAATTAATCCTAATAAACACTAAAATTAACTTTAAAATGCGTTTTACTCGAAATGTGTTTTTTTCGAAAAGCTCAAACGAAGACAGCGATTGCTCAAAAAGTTTTTTATTTAATTTTCTGAAATTTTTTGTGTATATTCTGTATAACAGTAGAAGTGTTTTTTTAATCTTCAGATTTATCAATCACTGCTTTATTACAAAATGTACAGTTCTTTTAATGAATATAATCACTGTTTTTGTAAGCAATTTCATATAATAGCTAAGATAAAGTGCTCTAGTATTTGTAAAAATTAAGATATCTCTTATCCTGAAGGTCATTTCAAAAAGGAATAGCAAAGTAATACATAAAAATTAAGTTCATTTACTATTTGTACAGAGCGGACCTCGTTTATGTATTTTTTGTCAATTTTTCCCCATTTTTTCCCATTTTAGTAGTAATAATTTACTTTTTACTTCTTAATTTTAGCCTTTTTTCTTAAAATGTACTAAATAAATCCAGAAACCACACAAAAAAAATCTCCACATCTCCATTTTTTTAAAAAAAAAGTTGTCGCAAGTAGTCGGATATCTTAATATGATAATTCAGAAAAATAATTCCTGATTGATCATTCAGAAAAGAAAAATCGAAATTTTTTATAAACATTAAACAAATGAGGCACAATTTTTTTATTACTGGGGAACAACCATAAATGTTGCACAATGTCTCGTTTCGGAAATGGAAGCTCTCTATATAAATTTCCTGAGAATTTTCTTAGAAAATTTTGACGAGAAAAAAAGATTTCAAAATATAATTCTGAAAAAAATTAAATCCTAGGATTTCAACAAACACCGGTGTGACGAATCTGTACGGAACCTTTCCATTAATATTCTTAAGAGTCTTTTTGGGGATTATAAATTCGCGTATATTTCCAATCAACTCCAAAAGGTGAACGGGATATGCAAAGTAGATAGGGTATTTAAGTTGAGCGTTGTAAGCTAGCAAGTATGAAGGCTATTGAGCCAGCAACAGTAACCTCAAATTTAGAGGATTCCAGGAGATTACGTTAGTGAAGACTTATTGCTGCTATTCTACGGAAGAACTAGAAAGTTGATATACCAGCGGTAAATATAATTTATGTACGCTTAAAATAAGCGTTAGTTTAGTAAAATTAGTTAAAGTTAATGAAAGCTAATAATTCGAGTACGTGTATTTCTCGGACCTCCTATTTCGGTAGACCTTATTTGATCTTGAGCATAATTATTAATTAATTTCATAATTCGTAATTTAATTTAATATAAAAGGTAAATTCCTTTTATTTGACGTAACATAGAAATATTATATGTTATTAGAGTTTTTTTAGACTTGATATAATAAATACAAGTTATTATTATACAAAATGGCTTTTAGTGATTCTTTGCATCAAATTAGTCTTGGTGTCCAGGGTGAGACCCAGGGGGGTCTTCACATCGGGATCCAGGATTTGATTGGAGGAAATTGACTTGTAAGTCAATTTAAAATCGATGTATAGAAATTTATATAGTTTCCTTGCTACATAAAGACTAAAAATAACTAAAAAATCAACCTAAAATGGATTGCATAGAATTTGATTTACCAAAAAGGAAAATATGCCACCAAAAGCATCGAAACACATATTATACTAGCAACAGAAAGAAAGCATGCTTGAAAAAAAATTGAAGCTATTTTATGAATGATCCATTTTACTTTTTATTGTAATATTTTCAAACCTTTGCCTTTTGGTCATTTATTTGTAAATATTTTTTTATATTATAGTAAGATGATTTCAATTTGATTAAGAAAACAAAAATTTTTTTCAAGTATTCGAGTTTCAATTATGAGTCTGTTCCCAAACTCTTTCCTTCAGACCACATTTTGCCTCTTTCCCTCTTTCTTCCGGGAAGTATAAAAAGACAGGATGGGGTAACTTGCCCTTCATCAAGTGCAACAGGCATCTTTAACCTTATCGAGGCCATGACGACTTCCTATTTCCCTTTTGGCATTCATAAGTTTAATATTTTCGTTCAAAAGAAGAAAAACGAAACAATCATCAAAGAAATAAATCGAGCATCTATATCATAACGAAGAATGCAGATTTAAAAGTATTTTGGTTTGTCTTGTTTAACTCATATAACATGTAGAAAGAGAAATATGACTACAACTTAATCATTTGCAATAATTTTAATCACGAAAAAAAAATTACATGATATTTATAATGATAGCATATATGGAATGGAAGTGTCAGTGGCTTACATAAACTTGTTTTATGGGAGGAGTCATTAGCGCACAAGGAGGGAGAGGATCCCCGGGTCCAGACTCCTCACCACCCTCGATTTTTTCGTAAAATTTTTAATCAAGTATCTGTTGTTAATAATTAATTGTATTACTTAATGCTAATTATTTATTCAATAATTAATTTTTTGCTGTTCTTTTGTTCCCGACAATCGACAAAATCAAAAGAATATGTTTGGCAGCGTATTGAGGTTGTGATGGATGTCCTCTCACATCCATCAGTGTTCGAGAGTTAAAATGAAGATCAGCCATACTCAAAACTAATATAATTTATTAACAAGCCTCAACAACCTAACAAATCTCAACAATCCAGGTTAGGAAATGCACATATAATTAAGTATTGGAGCAAAAGCAAGGTAGATGAGATAATTAATATTTAATTATGAATTGAATCACTTATTTTTAGAACGTTTTGGAAGTATACCTTTTAAATAATCAAAATTCCGTTCTGAGCTATTTTACTTCAAGCCAACACTATTCCAATCTAAATATCTAATTGACCAAATCATCAATTATCAATTTTAAATATTAAGCAGTTAATCAGCGAGTCACTTTCGACTAGCTTTCCACTACTTTAGGTTAATCACTAACTTTTATCATCTAGCTCCCAACCTCTCTCTCTCGAACCTAAAAGTTAATGCTTAAATATAAGCCTTGATTTACATAAACCGCATCTTCTTCAACGGGAGAAAGTTTTCAATAGAACAATATTTGAAAGAAGTAAATTTCACAAGAGGATTAGTAGGAGGTTCACGAGTAGACCCATTACAAGGTATGATACGAGAATAGTGGACTTTCGACCCTGGACCCCCTTTCCCTTGAAAAAATCCTTGTGTACGCTATTGGGAGGGGGTTATATATATATTTTTTAAAATACGTAGTCGAAAACACCCAGGAGTAATCTTAATGCTGAAAATTAAATTTCTATTAATCCTTGGGATGGGTTTGAACCCACAAATCCCACCTTCACTGGGAATTTCACATTGCAATAAATTTAAATTTATTTTTTAAAGTTAGAGGACTTTGATCAGTAGTGAAGGAATGTTATGTGAATAACCTGTAAGAAATTTCGCAATAGAAAGATTTAAAACATTTGTTTCATGAAGGGGAATCGCAATTTGATATGTTTTGCTTATGGACAGAATCAAAGAACAAGTTCTCTGGGCGAATGTGTTTATTGATAAAACGAAAAAGAAATGCCATATTGATTTATTCAAGTATAGCAATTTCGGCTAAAACTTTCGGAAATGAGAGATCTGTGATTCTGAACACAAAAAATTACTAAATACTAATTTGAAGAATATTTCTGTGAAATTTTAGTTTTAAGTTTCAAAACTTAAGTTTTTGTATTTAAAGTGCACGCGATGACAGCTTTTAATTTTTTTTAAATTCTACGTTATTATTATTTTTTTTATAGTTGTTAGGCACAATAAAAGTGCACTAAAAATTTTATTTACAAATTTCATCAATAATTATAAAATAACCAATCTATTACATTCAAAACTAAACGCAATTTTTAAAAAGTCCCTAAAGTTTGCGATCTACATGCAAAAAACGTAGCTTAAAATTTTAGTTATTATTCATTTATTGTAATGAAAGTTACAATATATTTAGTTGATACTTTAATGAAATGTAAAGTAATTATTTTTAGCCCTCCTGCCTTCTTGTACTAAGAGGATAGAGATAGGGTAAGAAACTTTAATAAAATACTTTTTATTAGTAATTATTATACAATTTGTGATAGCTTAGCTATTCTACAATATGTGTTAGCAAAGTAGCTCAACACTTACTTTGTAATTTTCATTTCTTAAACATATTTCTAAATCTGAATACTTATTTAAAATGAATTGTTTAATTTATTTGAAATTAATTGTTTGATGCAAACATTCCATCTGTATAAGTAATCGTTTAAAAATAACAAGTTTAAAGTTTAACTTGTATACAACTTTTGAAAGAGTAAAACTTTTTTTTTACTATAAAAAGTATGTAGAAAATTTTATGGGGGAAGACGGTATATTCTCTTTTCTTCAATTATTGTAGTTGCATTTTAAGGGTATTTGAAATAAAAAAAATTAATATTCCTCATTAATTATTTGGAATTGTATATGTTCCCCAAGATGAGATAAGAATGGCTTCTTTTGTTGTATATAAAACGAGTGGTTGAATTTTTTTTTCCTGAGTCAGAATTCCCTCCCCCCATTTGACCTACCCCCACAATACAACTGCCAGTTAAGATCGTTGTCCGATCTAACCTCTCGTGGTAGGACGTATGTACGGAAGCCGGTTTTTTGAAGAGGAGGGGGAAACGTCTCATATAAAAAGACTCATCCGAAGATGCTCCTTTGCTATTTCAACATTGAAGACAAGATGAAACACACACATATATATAGATCCATAATTTTTTGCCTTCTCTGTGTGTCCATTAACTTCTTGAAATTTGCAAATGCTCAAAGTGAGTATTCTTTGATGTATTTTGTGTTTATAAATTAAATTTGTTATTTTTCTTTTTCATTTCAATAGAAGAATCAAGACCATAATTAAGACGACAGATATTAGTAAAATAACTTGCGGCGCGGTGAAAGATCTTACCTTAAGGGCTAATAATTTTTTTATTGCTTTTCTCTAGCTCAATTTTCTGTGGTGTGCTTCGACAAGTGCTTTATTATGTTAATCTGGCTCCTGCAGTCATATTTATTGAGTGCTTAATGTTTTGCATAGATTTATGTTCTTTTTACTTCATGTTTTATGCTCTTGCTATTTATTTGACTGTAGGTATTGTGAATACAATAATGTTCTCTTTTACTTTTCATTAATAGCTAACTGCTACTGTTACTTTTTACTTTCGTTAATATTTTATAAAAGCAAAAATATTTTTAATTTTTTTTTACAGTTTCATTTGCACAGATTGTATTTAAAGACATTTTCATATGAATTTGTAGCGTATATATATATATATTTGTATACAAAGTTTTTTAAAAAATATTATTTGAGGAAGTTTAGAGAGAATGAATCTCTTTCAGAAGATAATATAGTATAACGAAATATAAATTCATAAGAAATTTAAAATGTTATATTGATATATAGGGATAGGGAGATCGTAGAGAAAGGTTTAAATATAAAAGTACTCTACACAAATGTTTTGAATATCAAATTACTTTCGTATAGTAAACTTATTTTTTAATTTAATAAGATATTGCACTCGAGCTATAAAGGTTTCGGATATTTTGTAAATGTATATTGTTGAAGTTTATTTCTGTTTATATATAATACATTATCGCCATTTTTTCCTCCGGGTAAAAACTTAGGTGATATTTCTAAAGCATTAGATTTCTTAAATTGAAATCTTTCTTCTTCAAATATTTAATTATGACTTCACTAATGTTTTAATTACTTATGAATGGCTGTATTCTTGTATGCTTTTATTTTTCGAAACAGGTTGTGGGGTTACACGATATGCAAATGCTTCAGAGAGAATTGTAGGCGGCCGATTAGCATACAAAGGCGAATTTCCGTGGCAGGTAATATTGTATAAGCACATTTTTTTTTTCTATATTTTTTATCTTTGCATTCGACTATAATTTAAATGCGTTTCTAATTTAGTGTATCCACCCGACTAAAAATATTAATTATGTTAGATGGTTTTGTTTCTTTCAACATGCATAAAAGGAAGTAATGAGAGTTTTTCATGAAATCATTTGTAATTCTAAAGTAATTTAAAGGACATTTTTTAAAAATAACACCAGTTTTCGTTTAAAGAAATTGTATTCATTACAAATGTTTAGAGCATATTTACCATTTTTGATTTATTAGAATTTATTTGCATGGAATTTGTTAAATTAAAACGACCCCAGGGCTAATTTTTCATTACACCGACAATTTTTTTGTCTCTTTAATAATATGAAAAGGACAAAAGAAATTTAAATTAAAAAAAAGTACTATGCATTAGAAGTTATGTAAGAAATTCAAAATAACGATCTTTATATTGATTGATCATCAAATATGTTGATTCTTTCTTGATATGATAAATTTTCTTACTTAAGTATTCTTAAGGCTGTCTTTGCCCAATGTACAAGAGCCTGAAATAACACGCGGAACGTATTTTCAGACAGAAAAATGTTTTAGTTTTCATGAAAGTTTGTAACATTGCATTTGCTTATGCTATTGTGTGTTTCTGAAGTTTCAAAATATTCCATAAGTAATTTTTTTTAACTTGTAAAAGTGTAGCTCATTTAGTATTATAATAAATGAGAAAAAATGGGATACACATTTATACCGGAGAAAATGGATCAACTCAGTTAAAAATGAGAGGTTTGATGAAATATACTACACTGCACAGAATAGCGAAGTCGGAATGTTGGAGCACTTTTGCAACTGAAAAAAAATGGTTCAAATCTTTAACATTACGGGAAGACACAGCTTTCAGTATATTTCTGATAACCCTGGTATCTTGCACCTGGTTAATTGGATACGGTACCCGGGACCAATTATTTTTAGGCATTCAGAAGAAAAATTTTACATGCCCCATATTAGAGCATACATAAAATCTACATTTCTGAGATAAAAATATACCATTTTCAAAGAAACATCTATTTAAAATTTTTAAAAATTTTGTATTTTAAAAATTCTACTTTTACAAATTTTAATATTTTTAAACAACTTTTTCCTCACTTTCTTGGATATGTTTCTTACAATTCTTTGTATGGAGATTGGATGTACACGATTATCAAATATTTTTTTTACATTTTTCTCCTCCCAAACATTAGAACCACCCATCCTTGCTATGTTAAACCTTTCGGATTTTTTTAAAAAGTAAATCTTCACCTGAAATCTTATTTCATACTCAGAATTACCAAACGTGCTATGTAAAATAACCAGAAAAGGTTTCAAAACTCTATACTGTTTGTGCGGAAAAAGTCACAATATGTTAAATGCATAATCATGAAAAATGAAAAAAGTTGAGAGAAAGTTTAACCTTTTTTGAAGTCCAATAAAATAAATGAAAAAGCTAAAACATGGTATTAATTATTACATATATTATACACCAGATTCTATTTAACATCTTAACAGAAAAATCCTAAGTTATTGTATACTAAAAGGTATTAAAATTAAAGGAAATGAGAGACTGCGAAATGTGTCTCAAATGCATTATAAATTTTTTCAAACTTAGAAAATTTACATTTCAGGTTTATATATCTCTCTTTTTTAAAAAAGTTTTTCATGATGCTGTAATAAATTTTTGACGTAGTTAAGATGAGCTGCAACAAATGGCGTCAGGATATTTTTTTAAAAATAAATTTATTCTTGACTACGAATACTTTAAAACACAACGACAACACCAAAAATGTAAATTACAGTTTTATAATTTGAGCAATGAGTATGAACAGTTGTATAATTTGCACGATGAGGGTTGATATACCGTTAGGCGTGGCCAGACTTACTCTCCCCCTAGTTATCATTAATTCTAACTTTATTTAAAGAAAAATTACTTAAAAACACAAAACTTCAGTGTAATTACATCTTTTATAATTCTGAGGCAATTCATTGATTTTTCTCTTAATATTTTTTAGCAATTGTAGTCTCTTCTTTCGATAAATTTTGTAGTAGCCTCACCAAATAGAAAGTATTTTTTATCGTAAATTTAAAAGAAACCCGTTTTCTTTATTTAAAGAATTTTTTAATGATTTTTTTTGTTAGCAATGAATTTAAAAATTGCTTCTCGAACTGCATAGTAATTCGATGCTATATCATTGGTGTTTCTTTTAAGCCCCTGTTTCAAAGATTGCTGTGAAAACTCTCATTTGCATTATTTGTTAAAAACAGATATTTTCTATCGATACAATAACGTAAAATACGGATATTTTTCTAGAAAGTCCAAGTTTTATACCAATTTTAATATTTATTGAGAAAGCCCAGCAAGCATCATACAAAAATATTTTCTAAGTCTTTATAAACTGCATATCCACTATCAAGCAATGAGGATTTCATAATGTCCATAACATTTTAAATCTTAGTAACAGATATCCTCTAAATTTTATTCCATATTTCAACTTCAATTCTGATGTAATAGATGATGTATCTATCACAGAAACAAAAATTTCATTACTACGACTTTCATCACACCATTGGTAGCAGCTTTTTTATTTACTAACAAGATACGGGATTTTATCATCTGGGATTGTTATTAATAAAATGTACACCGAAAAAAGATATTTAGATAAATATTTAAAAAAATAACCCATCAGGAATACTTAAATGAATTAGGAGCTGCTTTCATCAATAATTATATGAATGGCCAAGAAGTAAGTTTTTTGTTTACACTGATAAATTAATTTCGAATCTGAAAAAATTTCAAAACACAGCGCAATAATATCTCTCCCATGAATAAAAACATAAGGGTTGGTTCACTTCTCTTCTAGTTAAGCATCAAAACCAAACAGAAAAATTAAATTTTGAAACGTAATTCGAAAATGACATCAAAAAAGTCGCGTAAGACTTTAATACTTTTTGTAAATGAATTAAAAAATTATTAATTTGATGATCTCGAAATAGAATTCTTTTGTTGAAAAATCAAAGGTTTTTAAATTATTCTCTCAAAAAAAGCTAATTTTATCAATGAACTTTAGAATTTATCTGCAACAAAATCGTATTATATGTTATTATCATCGATGCATCGATTTATTGTCTTTTACGCAGGTTTAATTTGTCGGTTTCTCTTTAAAGAATAAGATGAATGAATTTCATTTGCATTACTTAGGAATATATTCGAAGTAAACAGATTTTTTTACGAATTAAATTTTTTTTAAAATCATGACAAGGGTCACTTTTCCACTTAGGCACACTAAGCACGGGCTTAAGGCGCAAAAGATTTGGGGGCGCCAAAAATTTGGAGGACGAAAAACAAGAAAAAATTAAAATTACAGGTACCTTATCGCCACCTAGGGAGTCATGAGAGAAGCATTTCTGCCCTTTAGAGAGTAAAGACTGAAATGAGATCTACCATAGAAAATGAAAAGCTTAACAGTTTGATGTTGCAATGCACTCAAAATGATATTACTATGTTAATTGATTATAATGATTTTACGATAATCAAATCTGGAAGTAAATCCTTTTGTTGTACCAATACAATGACAGTGACTGAGAATAAGAACATCTAAAAGTAAAAGAGAGTAAAGCGGTAAGAGATGAAGTTGATAATCAATAAGTTGAAAACAGTTTATACAATAATGTATACCAGTGGCGTAATTTACACCCCCGAATCGTGAGGGGGCAGGATTCTAGAAGGTCCAAAGGTTATGGTTTTGCAATCCTTTGTAACATCTTGCTTGGGACCCAAAACCTGACTTTGCAGTGGGGCTATAATACTCTCCGTTACGCCACTGATGTATATTATATTCTGCAATTGCAAACGATTTCATTAATTTACTGTACTGATTTACAAAAGGGCGAATAGAGGGCTGGTCCATGATGCTGTAAGGTAAGAAATGAGCAAAAGTGGCCAAATTTTGCCGCTATCCTTTCCGTAAAGTTGACAATCCAGGACGCGGTGGGTCTATAGGTGGTGGATTACGGAAGGACTCCAAACAGTAAAAATAAAGAAAGGGAAAATCCCTCTTGAACCAAAACTGGCAAGGTAAGAACTAAAAAAAGGGAAGGGGTGCTCTGGAAATAGTGTGTTGGGGGGCGTAACAGTTTGAAGTGCCTAGGGCAACTGGGATGTTAAAAACGGCCCTGATCTCTCTCTCTCTCTCTCTCATGACTTCTTTTTAATAATATTTTTTCTTACGGAAGACGCAATTTCTTTCTCTATCTTATCCAAGTAACCTTAAAATATTCCATGATATATTTTTTTTTGTTAAGGAGATCAATATATATATATATATTGATCTCCATGAATTACATTCATGGCAAGATATAAAGAGTAATCCTAGTTAAAAATTAAAGTAAAACTACTTATGAATTTAATAATGCTTCTTCTATATGTTATAAATGAGATTCTTATTTGTGTGATTTCTAGACCTTTATTAGAGAAATATTTGCTTTCATTTTTACACGAGGTTACACTTTGGAACCAGCATTTTTTTAAAAAAAATTATAGAATTTTTTCATTCAGTGACTACACATGAAGAATTTTTAAGGCACACAAGAGATTTAATAAAGATTTCAGACGTTGTTATTTACAGAAGATTCTTAAATTATTGAGAAAGGCGGTAGATTTATAATATGATTATTAAGTAGATATTTTCCTTGAATTTTCTTTCATGTCTCATTTATGCTGAAAAGTTTTTTTTTTTTTTACTGTTAAAGATTAAAATTGACCATTGACATCGCCCTTTATACACCTTAAAATTTCAAGCTACCGATAACGAATCAACCTGTCCATGAAACAATACATCATTTTTCCCTCTTCCTAGTGATTTAATAAACACGTTTCATCCTCTTACACCAGGGATGGGTGGTAGTTTTCAGAATACGGGCTACTTCTAATGTTTTTAAGGTGTTGCGGTAAATCTGTATTAAAATAGTATGTTATCTTCTCTTAGCATTATTTTTCGACATTGTTCCAGTCTTTTAAAACATGTCAGATTATGGTGCTTACAAAACACAAGTAACACACAATTGTCAGGTTGTATGCTAGAACAACTATGAAAGAGCTATTGCTAAACCGTGAACGTATTCAATGTAATGAGCAGAGAACATATTTGAATCGATGAATCAGAATGTAACATATGCACTTAATGTTTTCGCTGCCAAGTCCCACACCATTGCGGGACATAGCATCAGTACAAGAACCCAATTCCGTGAAAGAGTGGGATGTGAGATGTTTCAACAGCTAATCCCGTGCTACCGCGGGAAGAGCTATTATCAGAAATTATTTTCCCCTTCAGTCGGCGTGTTGGGAAAATTCATTTTATACGGCTGGCATACAGCCTTTTGCCCCTACGGCTGCAATGAACATTTTAAGCTTCGTCGTGCGCATTTGTTGGAAGTACATGTGTCGTCTACACATTTATCGAATCATTTGCTTAAGTAAACACTATCATATCGATTGTGAACAGACAATTCTTGAGTCTAGCTGGAGTTGATGTTCCAAAAATATGTTTCTTTTAGTATGCGCGCTTTAGGTCTTAGTAAAGGCGGTCACCCCAAATTGTCTTGGAGGTCCACCGGTCAAAGTGATCGATTAATGCCCATTCCTGTTTTACACTATACAGTAATACCACGAATTAACACGAAAGGTGAGAGCTTAAGTCGAATTCTCTTAAGTCGGGGTATGATTTCGCATATAAATACATGTAAATTATTTTTATTTGGGGCCAGGACGAAACAAAGCTATAATTTAGAAAAAAATGTTTAGTAAAATTTTAGATAACACACACAAATACAAAAACGTAAGCCGAAGTTATTTTGATGTAAAATTTCCTTGTAGCATACTAATATTTGTTTTATTCCTTGTTTCGAGGAAAAATTATGCTCATCGATGGAGTCTATATTTCCTCAAATTTGTAATCCTTTTTCAATTAGACTGAGGCCTTTTTTCAAATTCCCAACCGATTTTCGAGCTTCTGATTAAACTGGACCTAAGACTCCAGTCCTTCAATGTATTGCTCTGGCATTTCTGTGAGCTCATCAATTGTCAGCTCCTGGTTGTGAGAATCCAGCTGTTCTTGAAGTCATCACTATCCACCAGTGGCGTAGGGTGGGGGTGCAGAGGGGGCCATGGCCTCGGGCGGCGTATGAAAAGGGGCGGTGGCAAACAACGCGATATTTAAATTCAAAAAATATTTCAAACGCCAAATCACGCCTGTGTGACGAAACTGACGGAAACGAGTGAAAGCTTTAATACACGCACAGATGCGGGAAGTTTATTAGTCGCTATGCAATGCATTCGTTTTCAAGTTACTTAGGCTTCTGGCAACCGGTACTGTGTGAATGCCTCAAAATTATTTGCGAACAGAGAGACTAAATATCCGTCAATTTGTTAAAAAAATACGTGCTTTATAGACCGTATTAGAAGCAAAACTAGAAAAATTCGTGGATGACGCTTTAATATATTCTAAAATTTATGTGAAGAGCTTGAAATTTCTTTTGAACCCCCAAGACGAATTAGGAGGAAGCATATATTTGGCGACGGAAGTAAAGTTGTTCAGTTATCGTACGAAGATGACTTGAGACAAACAATGTTTTCTTCAATAGACAGAAAAACTGCTGAAATTCGAGAAAAATTCCAACAGTTGCAGAATCTAGAAGAAAAGTATGCTTTTTTAAGGCCTAAAAGGATATTGAGCATGAACGAGATTAACTTAGATCAAGCTCCTCAAGAGATTAATACAGAATTCCAACTTGAGCGCGTACGTCTACAAGCTTTCGTAGCTGCCACAGACCCAGACTGTAAAAAAGAACTCATTAGGTCCGGCTCTCTGGGCTAATTAAAATATGTTATTGAGCCCAAACTTGAAGATGGCTTACCAAACATTGTTATAAGGTTGAGAATTTTTTTAACATCTACCAACAGTAATGCCAGTTGCGAGAGAAGCTTCTCTAAGCAAAAATTATCTCAGTTCGACTATGTTCACGTTAAAGCTAACAAATTTAGCTATTCTGGCAATTGAACATGACATATATATTGATACTGTATAAAATATTTTGCTATGAAAAAAGCACGAAAAGTGCATTTTTAATCAATAAAAAAATTTAAAGCTGTTTTTTTTTTTACTTTTACTAATTTTCTTGACTAATAATTAAAACAGAGAGGCGACAAATTTCCGGTCGGCCCCAGGCGGCGAAAACCCATGCTACGCCACTGCTATCCACTTCTAAATTTATTTGCCTTTCAAGATCAACGGCTTTTTCAAACATACAACCACAATTCCACAAATTTTACCAATTTTCTTTTTCTCAAACAAAAGACGAATTGATGAGATTTGAAAATCGTGTAACATCGGTTTCGCGTAAGTCGGGGTAGCGTAAGTTGAGGTATTTCTGTATTTTGACTTAAAAACCAAAATCTACTTATACTAAATAATCAATGATATTTAAACTGAGTCGGTTATGAATAATAAATTAATAATAAAAATGTGTAATAATCATTTTGCGATTATTTTTTGTCATTGACAAAATTTCAGAATTTTTTATCTTAGTCATTAATAGAGGCAAAAATATGCAATTTCTAATTACATGCAATTAATGAAACAGGTATATTTATTCTACATATATAAGTATGTTTATTGATTTTCCCATCATTTTAAAAAAGCAACACTATTTTATTAAATGAACTCTTGGTTTAATTTTTCTCAATACGCGTTTGTTTAAAAGAAACATCCATATCATGAAATTTGTAACTTTTAACTATCAATAGTTCATTTGAGTTTTTCTCGGTTTGGTGCATCCCACCAATAATCCGTGTACATCCGATGAGTCGGTTCCGGTGGCTTAGAGGTAGCGTGCCCACTTCGTAAGCCCAAGGTTACGGGTTTGATCCCGACTGGAGTCAATGGATTTACTGGATTCGAAAATAATCGGCACGTATGGGAAATGATTATGTGACATGTAAAAGATACCTTGAGTATCAATTTGGCTCTGGTACTCTCGGCAATATTTAGCATCCGAACGAGAGCTTGAATTAAATTTAATTTGAGCTTCAAAATTTGGTAGCGCTGGTGACAACACATGAAACGGCTGTCACATATGGGGATCAGCCATATCTGCAAAGACTTAGTTGCGCCAATATGCAGCCCGATTGGAATATATATGTAATACATATATGTATTATATCTACATATAATACATATATCCGATGCTTTAAGAGATCATTTAAATTTTGTAAAATGTTAAAAAAGTAATTTTGTTTTCAAATATTGCATTATATATCTTGAAATATAATTTTATTCTAGGGATAAACATGAATGATTCTATTCTAGACAAAAAAAAGGTAACCAGTGAAATATTGAAAAAGTAGCGTATATTAAATAAGCGTAGATTTCATCATTGTTTTAGTTAATATGCAATCTCGAAACGTAGAAACAGTTGAGTTGAGTGTTATATTACCATCTCACTATAAAGCTGCACGAAGGCAATTGGTGACGGACCTCATAATTCTGAGCCATGGTCAAGTGACAAGGACGAAAACTTAGCTCCCCCACTCCTAACTTCCACACCTCACTATTTGATAGACGTTTGAACCTCGACAAATTTAACTTGCATCTGTCCCCTCTACACGTCGGGTCTTCAGCAGCACAAAGCTCGAACTCATGACACGCCCCAACCGCGAGTTCGTGACTTTGACCTCTAGGCTACCGCGGCCACCATAGGGTAGAAATAATACCTTCCCTTCAACATAGAATAAATAAACAATAAGGAGTAAAATGTTATTTATTGCATAAAACCTTAAAAAAATGGACAGTTTTTCGGTGCTTAATTGGTATTATTAAATTTCTTAACTTCATTTCATATTATTACAGTGAATGTGTTTATTGAGTGTATGGATCAAAGGTAAAATGTGAGTGTGTAGTGCACATAAATAATAACTTAATAAACACAAGTATTTTTGTATGATGAAAATTATTATTCAGATGACTTATTAAGAAAAAGTATAAAAAGTAATGTAGAGTTGTTAATTTTAGTTTTCCATGTAATGTTTTGAAAGCACACACACAGATAGTTAGTTTAAAAGCAAAAATGTTTAAAAGAAACCGTAAAAGTTACTCAAAGGAATTACAAATTTAGTAGTCTGTTCTTTGAGGGACAAAATTTTAATTGATAATTTTAACTACCTATATAATTGATGTGTTTCTTATTTCAATAATGTATAAGTTTAATATACTGTTATATATTGTTAATTATATCTGTGTTATTATCAGAAAAAAAATTGTTTGCTATTTTTCATTGTCAGTTTTAATCCTTTATCTACCGTATTATGATTTACTGCATTTTTTTAATGCAATATTTTTTTTTGAATCACTACATTGAAAAAAAATTAAGGGATATACATAAACAAAATACTCAACTTTGGGAAATTTAATCCGTAAAGCTAATTAATTAATTAAAGATATTCAACTGTAAAATTAATTATACACACATAATTCGGACAAAAATAAAATCCCAGGATTGGAAAAAACACCGGGATTTCGAGACTGCAAACCCTAGGAACCACATACGTGCTTGTTTGTTGGCTGCAACGGGTTGAAGTAACTTTGGCAATAACTGTTGTAAAAATATGAGATGTGTTCTGCCGGAATGGCAGAAGGTATGGGCCAGTCAAATGGTCACTTGCAATTCCAGCCCAAATATTTACACTGATACGCATAAGGACGTGTGCTTTACCAGATAGCAGAAGGCCTCGGCGCTGATTAGTGACATCACAACTAGTCGGGAAACTATCTTATCCTTGGCTACGTAATTCTGATGCATTTGTACACATTCCAGCATTTTTTATTATTAAGGCATAACAGTATCCTACACATTTTAAAAGTACCGAAAATTTATTTTTGCATTTTCTTGTCGCCCATATCAGTGGGAAGCTGGCCATGATATTTCAGATCTCATAACAAATTAGTCTTTAAGATATTTGAAGTCTTCTGAGCGTAGGTTTTGGTTTCATTTTAAGACATTTTCCCTTTATTAAACTGAATTAATTGAAAATATTTTTGAGCACAATCAATTTTTTCAGTGTGAAATGGTTTTAATTTCAATTTTCATTAATAAAATCACTTCTGTTTATTTTTTGAGTTTTTCGAACTCTTATAGTTACTTACCGTAAAATCCGGCGAATAACGCGCACTTTTGCTCAAAAATTAAGATCGAAATTTACGGGCTGCGCGTTATCCTCTGGTTATAAAAAAGAACTTTAAAAATTCAAGAAAAAAAAGATGAGCATAAGGGTAAAAAATAAGACTTCTACATAGATCAGAATACTGTTTATTTAAAAAAAATAACATTTCTTATAAACTTAAAGGGTTGTTGTTCTAGAAATATATTATTTTTCCAAAGCCTGAGATAATACCACGAATAAAGGACTTCAAAACACAAGAGCATAGCACACATACTTTTAAGATTTCTTCTTTAAAAAAAGGGGGTGCGTATTATACGGCGAACATTCATAAAAATTAAATATTGCAGCTTTAAAGTATAAGTGCACGCTATACGCCAGATTTTAAGGTAACTAAGATTGATTTCATGGCCAGTTTTTGTTTTTACACATAGTTTATACAACTTAGAAGCTTTATCATTAATTTTATTCTGTTGAGAACATGTCACGGCCAAAACGTTTTCATGTTGCTATCAGAAACAATATTTGGAAGTGATCTAAAAACAGCCCTCAGCTGATAATGCAATTATAATTCCAGATAGAAATATTCTGAATGGAAGTATTGCAGATAAAACTGATTTTATTGCCATGATGTACCAAACTACATTATAGTAAACCAATTGTAATACTATATTATAATATTTTAAAAGTCGTGCAACAATAACTCAAACTTGCTAAACTGCCCTGATTTAAAACTGAAAAAAATTAATTTTTATGAACAAATCTAGCAATTTTTAGTTTATATGTATATATATAGTGTCATTATTATTTTGTACATAAATGCTTTATGTTTCAAAACTTTTGTGAAAATATTATGTTAAACTTAAACTGAATAACTTGTCTTCGTAACAAATGCTATCAATATTATGCAAAAATATATTTTCAGTCACATTTAATTAAAGTAGTGTTTTAATGTAGAACATAAGTTAGAAAATAAAATATTTAAAAATTAAGAGTTTTACTGGCATTATTAGGTTTTCGTTTATGACTTAACGAACTTTAAATGTGTTTTCTCAGACTTTTATACTTGTTTTCTAATCCCTAAGGCATTTTTTTTCTGTTCAAGATCAGGGACATCTTAAGGCATGGGCCAACTAGGCTTCGTTTCGTTCTCGATTCTGTTTTTATGAGATCATGATCCGGATAATTTTAATGGTCAAATATTATTCCTGTACATATTCTCCGACAAACAGGGGATTTTAAACTGCATGTCAACTGTGACAAGTGATATATATAAGACTGTATTATTATGTAATAACCGTTGTCCCCACACACACATGTCTGGGTCTAGGCCTAATACCATAAACCAGCATTTCTCAAACTGTGGGGCGCGCCCCCCTTGGGGGGCTTGACAACTCTACGAGGGGGGCGTGAGCATATTGAAAAGTTGAAAACAGAAGATTATTTAAAAAAATTAATTTACTGAAAGTAAACAAGCAAAATACATACTGACATAATAAAAAATGAAATACACATTTACACTGATACATTACACTTACAAATGTATCAGTGCTACACAATGTATTTTGTAATTGATTTAACAATACTAAGTTAAGAACAAGTTAAATAATTACCAGTGAGTAAAATTTTATACAAAAAGTTACACTTATCTTGATAATTTGTACGGTTTATAATAAATCCCTTAACTGCCAAATAAAAGTTACGCTACTAGCTTCCCAATGCCAATCGCTTTCCACGTAGGGGCGCATATAGGATATATTGGGGAGGGGGAAATAAAGAAGGAAATAATCTGAAATATAAGTAAATCCTTCGCAATCAAGGTCCTTTTATTGCATTCCAAAACTTTCGAAAAAACTTTATGAATAACAGTACACAGAAAAGATCGTACTTCAGAAAGACGTATATTTACGTCAGGGGAAATTAATGCTTTGGCTGAGTGAGACTTTTATAAAGAGAGGTGGCACTTTAGAGGTTGAAATCGTATCGTAGTTTTAGCATCAAAGTATAGTATTATTGAATTCAATAGATTGTTCTTGTATGAGGGGGGCGCGATGAAAATCATGATTGAATATTGGGTCGCGAATATTGAAACATTGAGAAGCACTGCCATAAACAATCATTTCATTCATTTATTTGAAATGCGGCCTCGGTCGAGTCGGTTTGTAAATAAGCTTTGGAGATTGTAAGTTGTGCTCATTTATTTGTTTCAAATTACCCTTTGAAGGAGTATTTGACAATGCATGCTATATACAGGGTCGTAGCAACCGACGTATCAATGATACAGAGCCCCAACATGTGTAATTAGTCTCACTATCAGGGCTTTCATATCTAAAATAGAGCTCCGAAGGAATTTTGATACTGGGCCCTTTCAGAATCAGCTACGCTAATGGCTATATATCAGCGATAGCGAACCAGTGGCACGCGTACCATTGATGGAATGCGACACAATATTTTTTGGCACGCCAGTAATCAAAATCGCTTGCATTTCATTTCAAAGTCTACTGTGAAGCATTACAAACAAAAGCGAGTGATCGGTAACGGGGAACTCACTTGTTTGTTATTGTCTTGCTTTAGTTACGACGTAGACTACAATTGCTTATAATGTAGTTTGTCTATGCATAACATAGTCAATTTCATCGACACAACTTTTAAGTTTATCTGCGTTATATTTACAATGCTCAACTGTTATTTAACATGGCTAGTTCAACACAAGAAGAAAAAGTGCAAGGTAGTAAGTGTAACAGGGAATTTCAAATTTGGTGGTCCGAGAAACATGGCATTATATTAGTAAAGGTGACAAAGCGGTGCGTGTTTTATGTACTGGAATAGTGGTAAGCAGAGCATCATCTGTAAAACGGTATTTTGAAACAAATCACAAACCCTCTTGTCAAAAGAGTGAACCACATCAAAAATAATTAATTGCTTAGAAACCGTTTGGCAGATGACTCCAATTCAGCATGTATTCTACAAAAAGTAACATCTTACAATCCTAATATAATTTATTTGTCATCCACACACACAATCTGCAGCAACAAAGTTCACACTTATGTTACTTAAATTTGAATTACACGTGTATAACTAAAACATTTATAACTATACAGTGCAAAAAATATTTCTTCGTAGTAAATAGAGTTTTGTGTTGATAGAGTATTTAGTTTTATTATTTTCCAAAAATTATTTAATGGCACGTCTATACCTCATTAAACACTTTTTTAGAAAAAATGGCACATTAATACATAAAGACTCGCCACCCCTGCTACATTTTGTCTACTTTTAAAGATCTCAGCTAGGGCCTACTTTCGTGCATAGGTGCCCAGTACCTCAAGAAAATCTAAAGATTTATCTAGTTCCAAGGCTTCAGAGTCTTAAGGCATCCCTGTTCAATATAGAGTCTTGAAATTTTTTGTATATACTCTTAAACGTGCATATTTTAAAGTTAGTATGGATTTAGGTCTGAGATCTCTAGTTATTTTTTTTAAAAATGCCACAGTCAATATTTTAAAATTTTCGTGTTTTTTCCAGGTTTAGCTAGAAAAATAATTATTAGAATCAACAACTGAACATATTTTCAAGTCCATACTTTTTGTTTGCAATAATCTAAGAAACATAAATCACTTAAAATGTCTAAATTTTTTAAAAAATTGAGCACTTTATATATAAAAGTTCAAATCAATAATTCTTAATTTCTTAAAATTATAAAATAATGGCTGGTCAAACTTACTTTTTAACTTTCATAATCAACTTAATAATATAATCTGAATATAAAACATAAATTATCGCTACATCTCTAAAAAATTTTTTTTTAAAAAAAGGTACTGTGTAATCTTAAACCAAACATTATTCAAAGTATATAAATCCCGAGCATAAAAATAAATTCAAAATGAAGTACAATACTAACATTAACTGACATAAAAATAACTGAACTAACTTTATCAATGCAAAAGCATAATTTGAAAAAATAAGGTACTTACATATAACCACAACCTATTGGCGACATATGAAACGAAGCACATGGCTCACAATTCAGCATATATATGACATGCGAAATCGTGGTTGCCAACTTGGCAAGTTATTTTGAGCGTTGGCGATTGTTAGGATAGTACATAAGTTCCAAAAATAATTTATCTTACGACTACCTGCTTCCTCAACAGGTATTTAAGCCATTTGTATGTTTTGCTCATTCTCTGATGCCTATTCCAGTTTGATATGTAATTACTACCAACACTGCTTTTGCTTGGGCAGTATAATTACCCAAGTTTGATTTTCTGCAAGGCAATTTCAAGCACTGAAGCCAATAGTATACCCTTAAAGGTTAAAATAAAGACACATGAAATTGCAAAATATTATTAATTTCATACTATCTAAAACAGATAACGAAAACGGAAATACTATACTTACGTTAATTGCAGTAATAAGAACTGAAATATAACCTTTATCAATGAGAAGTTTTAGTTTGTCAAAATTATAATCTTCGCATTCTAAATAAATAAATAAATAAGTTGTAATTTGTAAGCAAAATCACACACATAAACATCCCGCTAAACAAAATTTTAGCTGTTAAAAAAAGGATTTATTCGAAAAATAATCCTAATTAAATATCAAAGAATAGAAAAATTGAATAAATATTCCAACCGATAAACATAGCTATAGTAAAAATATGTAATAATCTTGAAAAACTGCGTGTAAAGAATAAATTTTCCACTTAGTGAGAAACGTGACATCATATGACGTCATAACACTGGAAAATCACTTAAAAATTAAATTGTAAAAAAATTTAGAATGAACTACGAACGCCAAACCTATTTAAGAACCTTCTCCATGTAATTTTGTGTACGTGTACCAAATTTCACGTTATTTGGTTGTCTGGATCTTGAGTTATAAGGGAACAGACAAACAGACAACAAATACGTCTTATATATATAGAGATACTTTTGTGGTTTGTAATAATGCATTTTGATTGCGTAATAGAACAACTACCCATTTTGCATAGCCTAATGTTATTAAAGCAACTATTTTTATTGTACTGGACACTTTTAAAGATATTTACTTTCTATGAAATGTTCCATTTCATTTAAAACTAATTAATTTTAACTGTACTATGAGCATCAAGAAAGCCTGATTACACTCTTTAAACCTTTAAGCTGCATCTGTGAAATTTTTGCTTTCCCCATGTTGTTTATTAACTTTTTTGGTGCTTGGGTTGTAATTCATTTGATGTTGATATCTAACTTACCTTTAAATTCTTTCAATTAAAGCTTTTGAATATTTTATTTTACTTAGGTTTCTCTGGAGTTGAATCATCCGCAAAAGGGATCCATTCCGCATTTTTGCGGCGGCGTTTTGATCGACAAGAACTGGATGTTAACAGCCGCGCACTGTGTTGTCAAGTAGTTATTTTATTATGTAAACTTTTTTTATTAAAATGTTTAGATGAGATATTTCAACAATCTAAAGACAATGTTTGAATAATAAACAAGTAATCATAAATATACATACACTTCTAAGCTTAGCTATTTAAGATAAAATAGTCACAAACTAAAATGGGGCTTTAATATGAATCTCTAAAATAGAAAAAAAAAAGAATGTGGGTCTTTTATGGAATATTTTTTTACATATATGAACTTTTTCAGGTTATAAAAAGGGGGGGGAGGGGAGATAAAAACTATGCTTTCTAAATTTAAACTCTTTTATTCAATTTCTAGCCCACAGTTTGTTTTGCCTCATCCAAATTACTGGAAAGCCAGAATTGGCTTAAGCAATCTTGTTGCACATGATGGTACTGAAATCAAAGTAGCAATCAAGGAAGTCTATTACTATCCGTGGTATCATGGTTATGATAATGATATAGCGTTGATGAGACTTTCAGAACCAGTCCCAGATTCAAATGCCAACATAAAGCCAATTTGTTTACCTAACGAGTCAGATAATTTTCAAAACATGCTCTGCACTGCAACTGGCTGGGGAAAAGTAGATTTTGGTAAGTAAATTGATTTAGAAGCTTAGATATCTTGGAATTGAAAAGGGTATTAGGAAAAATTGAAATAAAATCCAACTCCTTTTTCTTTGTTATTATTAATCGAAGTAATATTTACAAAATAATCCAAATATTGATATTCAACAATTTAAATTTGTGGACATCCAGACTTCGAAGAAAGATACCCAGCTAATAAATATGTATGTGGCTCTTATAACATAACTTCAAAATTAAATACTTAAGTACATGAACCATGTTAAATTATGTCACAGGCAATTTTTTTGGTCGTTGAGTTTAAAGTAGTAATTTGTAAATTCCTATCATAGCCCAAGCTTTGACGAAGTTTTTTCAACAGTTTCGCCAAAATAGCGCCAAGTTGCGTTTTTCAATATGGAGACCAGGTAAATTGTGGAAAACATGGTGTGTTTTTTTGTTCTGGAGGAGCAAAAACGTAAAAATTTTGCTACTTTAAGAACCAATTCACATAAAATTAAGCTTCTAAAAATAGGAAATTAACGACATTTTAATCAGAATAAATTGATATCCGAAGGATAACGATATAACTTTTTTAAACTTTTGGAACAATTCCATGAAAAATTAATGTTTTGAAAAATAGGAAATTAAGAACATTCCGAAAAGAAGAAATTGATGTTTGAAAGAGAAAAATTGAAAGTTTCAAGACTTCAAGAACAAATTCCTGTAAAATTTAGCTTTTTAAAAATATTTAGAACAATCCAAAATTATTCTAATGACTTGCTGAACTGTGTACCTTTCCTTATACTCTTGTATACATTATTCAGATTCTCTCCTACTTTCGAATGACATCTCCATTCATACATATAACCATCAATTACATTCTTCAGGATACAATGAAATGTCTAGATTGTAAATTGATACTTTTTGTTCCTTACGCTTTTCAGGCGGACAATGCATGAATAAAAGAAGATGGAATAAAATTTAGATCTTCAACATTACATGCTGGTAGGACTCTGAGAATGTCGGGAAAAAACATTTGTTGAGAGAGAGAGAGAAGTAGAAGGTGCTTTTTAAGTGTAAAATAAATATGTTTTATAATACAAAGCTACACAATTCTATTTTTAAACTTAATTTTCTCAGTCCCCCCTAATTTTTACTCTTTTTCGCCAGATTTAAAAAAAGTTTTGAAAGTAGAGCTCTAAAATTTTACATCGGTGTTCTTGCAAATATTTGTTCTGTGAACCTTAATTTTGTGAATGGGATGAATTGATTTCATTTAATAGCATGATATAGATGGGAAAAAGATCAATAATTTCAAATTTTATGATTTTTTTATTTAAAGTTTTTTTCTTTTTTTTTGCTATGAGATAAATTTAAAATCTGAGGTCTATATAGGAAGGTATGTTAATATTTTTTATTTGTGTGTGTGCATATTTTATCTTTTTTAGAAAAATATATTAATTTGACAGCAAAAATTGTTTCAGAATTTTAAACTTTACATATTTGTTATACAAACTATAAAAATTCATTGTAGAATGAGCAACAATTATTGATTTATAATCAATCGAAAAGTATATCGAAATGCATAATTTTTTGTTTTGTAAGGAACTTAGTCCTCTTAATAAGATTAGGCTGTGCAAGATATTTTCTACAAAAATAGTTCTAATCACTACAGCTTGAATTCTGAAATTGAATTAAATATATTATCATAGGATCAAAGGCGTCAGAAGATCTCAGAGCTGTTTCAATCCAAGTTTTTGACAACAGCAAATGTGCAGTGTATACCCAAAGATTTCGAATTCCTATACAAGCATGGCATTTATGTGCAGGAACTTTTGAAGGTGGCAAAGGGACATGTCAAGTACGTATTATATCCGTTTATAATTGTAATAAAAGAAGAAAAAAAGTCAGATTTTTTTATGTGTTGATTCATGTATAAAAACACAGGAAAACTTTGAGGGATGGTACAGCTACCTAAAATAAACACTTTATATACATGAATGTATGGGTAGAAGTGATACATAAATACACAAAATGGGACATAAAAGGAAAAAAAACATTGAGTATACTTACAGAAAGCAATGTAAGGGAATTTTGAGGAATTGACTCGATTCGCATCCAATATACATAATGTCATCGAAGAGCTTCTTCTAGAGTGATGTTAAATGCCTTTTCTTTTGGATCAAAGATGTACAAATTTTCAACACTGCAGACTTTTGAATAACCAACATATAATTTTCTGTGGGTAAAGCAAGGATTTCTCAGATCTAACCAAACAGTTTAAAGATATTGTCATTGGTTGATTGGGTTTTGGAAAAATAATAAAGAAGCTCCAAAATAAATTCAACAATTGCCCATATTTGACTAAAACTTTAGGTAATATGAGTACAAATGCCGGAAATATGAGCAGGTTGCATTATAATAAAGATAAGAGAAATTGTCATCTCTCAATTTACCTTTTCCAAACGGAAACGCATGTTTACACAAATAACGTGCTTGACAAAAGATATGAAGTAAATTAAAACCTTTTTTATATTGAACAAATTGGTGACAAACCAAAAAAATCGCCAAGCCAGAACGAGAAGACGTCAAACGAAACCAACAATGGCGGTAAGTAAATATAGTGGGACAAGGTGGATACGTAATGAAAATATATGTAAACAGTACAGAAATTAATCAAATAAATTTAAGATGAAATTAAAAAACAGCACTTACTTTCTTCCTGCTGATCTTTAGCGAGTGAAGGGTACAGCGTGACAGTAAATTTTAAAAAAATCCTTGAAGGCCTTATCGCTAAGCTAATGACCATGTAAGCGCCACCATATATATTCTGCGAGGTAATGGTCGAACATACCCATTTGACATCTCCGTTCAAATCCATCCAAAACAGCACTCTTTCGTTCGTATAATCCCATTCACACATTACGTTTAGAACATTCATAATTCGAAACAATAAATTCTTCCATCCTTCATACACCATCCAATCAATTTTTTCTTACATTTCGCATTCAACAAAGTAAAAAATTCGAAGGTATATTCATTCACACACGTGCCATACTTCCAGCCCAGTGCTCAACAACAAAATGACGAAATTCAAAATGCCCGCCGACAAAATATGAAAATTCCAGACATAGTTAGGTTTACCATATCTAAAGTATCAAAATAGGGTTACCAAGATGGTGCAATTATTGCCAACCAAAATAGTTCGCGCCAAGGGTGTGGGCTCTCCTAGGACTGAACCAGAATGTCCAAGTTTTTATCTATAAATTAAAAATAATTAAATGGTGAAAATAAGATAAACAATTAAATTAACGCAAATTATTACAAACTTAAAAACAACATTTAAAGAGGACTTGTCTTTGTACTATATGCTACACTCATTATAGTAGAAGGAATCACCCTCTAACTCAACACATTCCTCAAGGAACCAGGAGGAACAAGAGCCACAACATTGCACCCATTCCTGTTCTTGATTTTCATCATACTAGTTTGCACAACAAACAGGACAAATGCAGGATGCATTCTATTTACTTATCATTTGCTTTTGCTCTGTGTTTTGCTCCTACATCTTCTCTATGTCCTACCTTGACAACTCTCTTCATCATAGAAGCCAGACCTTCTGCACTCTTGCAACATTCTTCCGTCTTCCGCAGGTTGTTTTTAGCGTTGTTATTAAACTTAGTTTCTCCGAAAATGATGTCGCTGAATTCAGTAGTAACAATAGATGAGCCATGTGCTGTTGTAATTTGGCCAGTTATTACAATGAAGAGGTTTATGGTAGGAAGATGAACTCAAAGGATATGTAGGACAAAAGAGGATTCAGGAGTAGGGTTAGAAAGCATTACTTCACTAGATTTTGATACTGCCCATATTTGCTCTAGTGACATTATTCAATAGTTGGCATTACTGCTGCTGAAGAGAGAAAGAACGAAACGACCACGCCAATCGATACTACACTCACACAAGAGTGCAGAAATCTATAGGTCTCGTGTAAAATTAATTAATTTTGCGTATTAAACCTTAAGTAAGATAACTAAAATATAACAACCCCAATTTGTATCAAGTAGTTGTACTTACAACACTAGAAATGGTCTGTTTGCACTTACGTTTGAACCACACAACAACAAAAACAATCACACAGTCACCATGAAGCTAGAGCATTACCAACGCCGCAGTACAAATGTATGTACCACCTCAAAACCATTACATGGGTATTTGTTTAAATGTGTCCATACTTCCTTACTAACCATATTTTCCAAGTTTACTCAATAACATAATTAAAATAGATTCAACTTTGATGAAACTCTATCATAAACAGGTTTTTGAGCGAATTTTAAAAAAATCTCAAGCGAATTTCGAAGGAAACTCTTAAACCGATTTTAAGGTACAAATCACTATCATCCATAGCTTAAGCGTACCAAATTTCTAGCATCTAAATACTTCTATTTTTGTGCTACATCACACACACGCATATCCGCTCGTACACTATCACACTCATTTTATTATGCTGTTAAGATGCACTTTGTGATGTCATAAGTAGATGGAATTTTTTCTTTAACGTCATATTTTTTACGTTTATATAGGTCATTTGCACTTATGCATTCCTATAAAAAATATATATATACTTTAGTGAGTTGTACTATTCTTCAAAGTTTGTCCCATGATTTAAAATCCTCCCTGCAAATATAATTATAAATTTTTCGTTAATATGTGCCCCAAGATTGATCATTACAATGTAATTTCATTGTAAAATTAATGTGTGCAATATATTCTTTGTTATATTTCCATAGGGCGACTCTGGTGGGCCACTAGCATGCAAGACAGAACGGGGCTGGGTACTTGCTGGTCTCACCTCTTTCGGTTCAGGGTGCGCCAAAAGAGGATTTCCCGATGTGTACTCCAGAGTTTCGCATTTTTTGTCATGGATCAAACAAATGAGAGGGTATTAATTTAATTGAGTATAGATCTGTTGCTTTGTGGAACATGAAATCATCTTCTGAACTGGGTCCAAGCAAATCTGTGTTATTATTGCGCGTAACATACAATGAGCTGGACTCGGAGGCTTCTCTTTGTTTTACTTTTTTTGAACTAGTGTATCTCATGTTTTTAAAGTTGGGATTTGTCGCCCCATATCCCACAAAACAAGCTGGAACTGTTTTTAAAGTTAATATGGTTGATCCAATTGAGTAAAATATTATGTTAAATTAATGGATTTTGCCTAAAATGTGTTTGTTGTTTGCAAATAAAGAATTTTTATCTACTATGAGAATCTGCTTTTTCTCTTCTTAATATAATGAAGCTCCAACTTTTTAGAAAATTTCCTTTTATGAAGTAAGGAATAAGTTAGTATGCTTTAAAATACCTACGCTATCACCAAAAGAAGAAAAACTCTCATTTAAATTGGGAATTTTCTTTTCTTTTGCACATGACTGCTTTGAATCATGTGCATGTTCAGCTTGAGCATTTAATTTACTATCAGTAGTACTTACTTTACTATTAATAGTATTCTTACGTGGATAATACTTACCTTTGCGTTTCTTGAAAACTTTTTGCAATCTTGGCATTTCAAAATTTCAGAAATTTTAAGTATCGATAAACGACAAGTGCTCAATCAAAACGTGTTCGAAAGCGCCAAAAATAGGTAAACAACCCTAACAGTTACACTTGCAGTTATTCTACAGTTAATTTCGTGGGAATAAATAAAACAGATAATGGCTTTGCAAGAGCATCCCAGTTTTAAAAGGCCAATGTTTACATTTATATCTGTCAAAGTAGGCGTGGCAAATCAGTTGATTATTTTTTAAAAAAACATTTTAAAATACTTCTAATTCAAAAATTGACAAGTATGTTATATCATTGGAAAGGGCTTAATTTGGAGATTTGAGAAATCTCAAAATCGATTTCTGGAAGATGTTTACCATACCGACTTTTCTTAATGGATCTCAAAAATATAGATAGCAGCAATAAAATACATCTGTCAATTTCTGTAGGATTACCTTAAAATCTGACGTATAACACGAACCTATACTTTCAAGCTGCAATTTTTAATTTTAGGAAACATTCGCCGTATAACGTCTGAAATGTATGTGCGCAATGTTCTTAAGTTTTAAAGTAATTTATTCGAGGTATTATTCCAAGCTTTAGAAAAAAAAATAGTGCACTTCTAGAACTAGAATTTTTTAAGTTCACAAGGAAGAACATTTCTTTTAAATAATCTCTAATTCGATGTATACAGAAATCTAATTTTTTCGATGGTTAGCTTTTTTTTATTTTTAAAGCTCTCATTTTTATATCCGGCGTATAACACGCACCTGTAAACTTCGATTTCATTTTTTTGTGTTAAAAGTGTGCATTGTACGCCTAATTTTACAGTATACTCTAAAGAGTACGTTGCTAAAGAGTACGTAAAAGAACCTCTGCAAGTTTTAAAATTTTTTATCGTGTCCTGATATTTAAAATGTAATCCTTCAGACAACATAGGATTTAATATTTCAAGTGCAATTTAATTCTCTTTTACAAATTTTGGCATTTTTCCGAAATCCTGGCAGAACTATCAAAATTTGCAATGATACGAGTGAAAGAAGTCTTGAAAGAAGAATTATCGGTAAATATGCAGAAAACATCTTAAAATTTCAAAAGAAAAAAAAATGTGACCATATGCCTTATATAGTTTTAAAAAACTTTTAACTAAAATCCTTCATGTGTTAAGTAATAACAGAAGAAAAAGATTCAAAAATTATTGTAGCAAATTTTTATTTGGGGAAAATTCATAACATGTTTTATAATCCTATTCAAACGAATTTTTTTTTGAATAAGTTCTTATGATCATGTTTTTGTAACAAATGTAAGAGTTTAAAAAATTCCGAAAATATGTCAAAAATTCAAAAAGTGATAAAATCATAAAAACTTTAAAAAATGCAAATTTTGTTATATTTCTGCGCATTAATGTTTGCTAGAATTTTATTCAGATTGAAATAATTTTGTTTATTACGAGATTTACGATGATAAAAAAGAAGGGAAAAACATGAAATGGTACAAACATTTTCACTTAATTTGATGTTTTGTAAATTTTTATTGATAATGCAAATATTATGCATTTAAATGCCAAAAGTTTTGAAAAGTATTGAAATTTTTAAGACAGCTTTAAAATGCCTGATTTTAAAAAAAATATGTAGAAATAATACGTTAGCATCAGATAAAATGACATAGGAACTAGAGGCAATAATTATCAAAGGAAAAAAAGTACCGTAGTTTTTCGAATCTAAGCCGCTTCATTGTACCTTTTGATGTGTTTATCTGTGATTTTGAACTTGGATGCATAGAATGAGACTATATATATATACAATAATATGTTTTAATATTTGATGTATTCATTGTGTTAAATAACTGGAGCAATAATTCTGAATTACGTTCTCAATGCGTTTTCAACCGATTCACAGTTTCTTTTTATTACTAACATGCGTACATGTTTGAAAGGAAATGATATCAGCTTAAAATTTATATCTGAAATATACATTTATATAAACCAAATTTTCTGAAATTTTGAGAACGCGAATCTAATTGTGTTAGCTATTGTATGCCTCTTACACAATTTTTTGAAACGCAATAAAGTGATACTTTGTTAAGAGGTGTTAAAAAATCAATATGTAAATATTAACTCTTTGGATTTTATTTCTAACGAAAAATGATATTTATATCAACTTATTCAGACAAGAAATTTTTTGTGGTGCCAAGTTCAAGATGATTACCTATAAGAGAGTTTGTGTATTACTTTAACGAGAGGTAAACGAATTCACACACATGAGATAATTCGCTGAGAAAGTCAAGGTATTCAAGACGTGTGAGACGACATTGGCGTCGTAAGGCTGATGACCTGAAAGTGTCATCAAAATAAGCTTTCAACCTATTACTTCAGGTTAAAACTGGTTTTCTTAACTTGTGATGAATTCCGGAAGCTATAAAAGAGACCTCTTGATTTGTTTGTTAAGCTATAGGCATTAATTCAACACTTAAAAGGTCACAAGCAGAAAAAGAAGGGAAAAAAATGCTTCCAATGTCAAAGATAAAGTGGCTTGTTACGAAAGAAATGAATTTATTGAAATGAATAATGTAATAAGAATATTTTTTATGCTATTGGGAAAAGCGAACGATTGTTCGACTTCATAGATTATTAAAGAGAATTAGTTTGAACATTTACGTTTTTTTTTTTTTCTCGTGTTTTTGGTTATTAGAAATTTCGAATAAAATGTTATTTATTTATTTTCAACAATTTTTTTAAAATTGGTTACTATACATCACTGATTTTCCTCTAAGTAGTAGAGCGTTATATGTGTGTTTTTCAAATATTACTATAAAAATAAATATATTGATTTTTTTATATAAAAAATAATTTTTTAAAGCAACTGAAAAAGATAAAGAAACCGTTGAAATCGAACGCTCTATCCGATTAGACATAGAATATCGAGAAATTTTGTTTCATTTTATTTAAATTTATTTTGATCAAAAAGGATGATTTAAATAATGATTTTAGCCATAAAAGCACAAAAAATTACACTAAGTGACAGTGAAGCAACACCAAGAAAGAATGACCAGAAAACTACGCAAAATTCTGCGTAGGTACACTTTACCAAGAAATGAAAATGTTGTAAAATGCTCAGTTCCCCGGCTTTCATTGAGTACGATATAGAACAGAGTGATGGCGAACCTATGAACCTTGGGTCAGATACTGACCCCCGCACTCTTTTTAGCTGACCCACGATTACTAGGCAACCATTTGTTTGTTTACACAGGTTTATTTAGATTTTCTAATTAATAGATTATTTATATTCTACTTGAAATTTTTCAAGCACATTGACATAAAAGCAATTTAAACGCTGTCTATAACCTTCAGTTTGACCATTACAGTTCCAAAGTTACGCAAATGACAACAAATGTATATGAAAGTATGTAGTATTTGAAATAAAACAAAAGTGTGTTTACAAAATATCAAATAAAGTGCATAATTTTACTCACATTTTGTTTGTTGAAAGAAAATTGAAAACCAAAGCAAATAACCATATTTAAAGTACCTTCTTTGGATAAAATGCACTTTTGTAAGGTTGCGTTCAGCTATGTTTACAGAAAGAGACTTACATAACACCCTTTTTTACCCATTAAGACAGTTGAATTTTAAAGATTTTAGGTTTTAAAAATACTCAGTTAAAATTTTAAAACTTCAATCTGGTGTAAATGGGCATTAGTGACCCACGCGCTAGTACTAAAAAAATATGAACGAAATTTGACCCTCGTCTCAAAATTTTCGCCATCCCTGATATAGAGGAAGGTTCGTAAAATAAACAATGTCCGTTTCGTCATTTCTGCCAGGAAAATAATTGTGAAAATTTGTTTCTTGGCACAGAACACGCGGGCAATAGCAGAAAATATCAAGTCTCCACAAACGGAGGCGGTTCCAGAAGATAGAATTTTAAAACAAAGATCTCTGGTTATTGGACAAAGAAGAGCAAGTTGGTCCATACTTCAAACCCCAACTTGTCCTCACCTGAACACTACGAGGTTTGAGGGGTACCTGTGCGGTCACAGTGAAGTTAGCACGCGTAGATCGACTCCTTTACCAGAAAATGGCAAGTGACTTCTACAGCATGGACAAGACATCCTTCATGTTCCCGTATCGACTTGAACCATCTACTGTCGATCGATTACGGGGGCCTACACCCAGGACATCTATTCAGATTTTGTCACTGATTTCCCAGCACTGACTAACTCGTTGAAAACGATGCAAGGTTAGAGCTACGTGGATGACAGAAGGCATAGAATCTAGTTTTCAGACGAATCATGCTTCTATCTCTTTATTGATAGCCTCCGTGTACGAATGTCGTGCAGACGGGATGTCATGTCCAATCCGGCGGCATTTATGGAACGTCCCACCGCGCAACAACGTGGCATCATGATTTGAAGTGCCATTGAGTACGATAGCAAGTCACATTTGATTTGTATTTAGGACACTATGACGTCCAACAGTCCATGGATGGTGTGCTATGGTAGAAGACGCTACTCGATCTTCGGTGGTGGGGTAGGGAAAACCCAATGCCGTTCATCAGCCGAATAATGCTCGATTAAGCACAACATTCATCAGCCAGTGTGCTTTGTAAGATAGAAAAATGTTTTCCTAGGCATAATCCTCCCCTTATCTATCTCCAATCAAACATATCTAGGACTAGCTGGTATACCCGTTCTTCGCACGGGTGAACTGAAAAATTAAACAACACAGATTGAAGGATAAAGAAGTTTTTAATGAGTTAATTTTAAGTGAATTGCAAACTAAACAAAAAAAGCTTTTCGCATATCTCAGCTGAAGAAAAAAAAGAAAGAAAAAAAATACCTTTGTTAAATTTTAAGTCTGTAGATCTAATAGCTGATAAAAAGGATTTTTTTTATATTTATAACTCCCCGTAACACTCTTGAGGGTCGATTTTTGAAGATACCTCCCTAAGCTGATCTCTGCTCAGCAAAAGTAATACATTGTTAAAAGTTTTGTGACGCTTAAAATATTGTAAATAATTTATATTTGAAAATGTCATACATTAATATTACTTTCTGTTGAATTTATTTTATGCTAAAATTGTAATACTCGCTAGCAACGCCGTTTCCTAAATAACAATGGCGATTCAATGAAAAAAATAGCGAAATGTTGACGATAGAGTCAAGTTGGCCACTGTCTAGCTATTTTCATAGCTCAAACTTTATTAGAGCTTTGTAAGACCCGCCGTGTAGGAGAGCGATGCACGTTAATGCTTCATCTACCGCATTATGATTTACTGCAATTTTTTTCATGCAATATTTTTTAGGTCACTACATTGAAAATTAAGGGACATACATAAATAAAATACTCCACTTAGGGAAATTTAATCGGTTAGAGCTAATAAATTAATTAAAGATATTCCACTGTAAAATTAATTATATACACCGTTCACTTAAAATAAATAGTCAAATCGTTGAATTTCGTTTCCTGGTGTCCTGGTAGTTCAATAGTCATTTGTAATTTCTGTCTGGGGTCGACTGTTCAAGTCATCTAAATTAACCTGGCCACTTTAACTTAAGTCCCTAAATACAATTGGGTAAACAACGATTCCTTTGTTTGGAAAAATATTTTTTGACTGACGTACTTTGCACAGCTTTAAAAACTCCAGTACAGCTGAAGTAGGTATTGTGGATATTTCGATTTCAATCTATACAGCATTTTATCTTTTCCTCCGTAGTAGATTGACTTACGTGTTTCCCGAAATATGTATTAAAGTTTTTTCGTTAATACTATTTTTACAACTGGATCAGATTTGGCAATTCTCTTCAAAATCAGACTTCTATAGCATCGTATTTTTCCCATAATAGAACTGTTTATTTGTCCCTTGCAGTTTAAGTAGTGGTGTTTATTTTAATTTATTAATGATTATTGCAGCTTTTTCTGTCTTTTCACGAGTTTACAAAGGTTTTCTTTTTCAAAAAAACGTTCCGATAGTTTCATTAAAATTTTCTTCAGATACAAATTTGGTCAGATTTTCCTATATCTGAATTCATTTTTAGGTAGGTAGGTATTTAAAATATATCCGAAATATGGGAAGCAGTAATAAAAAGGCTTGCAACCTTTCTCGCATAATGTTAGGGCGCTTGTCGGCACGGATGCCAGAGGAAAGTGAAGAGGAGTTAAAGGGAAGTGGTAACAAGCGAAAATAAAGCTGCGCGAGTTCTCTGATTTGTTCATTTCACTAAAACAGTTCACGGATTTGATCAAATCACTGACTTTCTTGAGGGAAAAGACCCAAGGAGTTTTTGTTTTAATATGTCCATGATCATATTAAAACATGACATTGATCATATCTCTCATGATCATATCTTAGACATGATCATTGATCATATCTCTTAGACATTTGATCAAATCCCTAATTTCATCATTTCCCTGCGACACAGAGATCAGTTAAAGAATGTCTACTATAGTAGACATTTTTTTAATTGGTCTCTTTCAATTAGCAAAGGATATATTTAGCACATTGTTTCACGACGTGTTCCTTTCTGATTTCGATATTTTTTAAATACTATGTTCAGTTTAGCACTAAGTTTGTTTCTATTAAATTTCTACAGTTAAATCTAAGCATTTTGCGTAATTAGGATTTACCCTTAATTCAACTATCCAATCATGCGATGATTCAAATGGCTGCTGGTTAACTTATAGCCTATTGTGTGCTTATGGGAAGAAAAAAAAAGACTTGAATCACGTGAAAGTTTTTCCCTCTTCATATTCTCGTGAAAAACGGAATCTTGTTAAAACTTAATAGTGAATGAAATACATTTGTGTGTGAATACATTTCAAATGACGAAGTCTTGGTTGAAAAAAAACACATTTATTTATTTATTTGAATAATATTATATATACAAGTAAAAAGATCATAATATTTGAATGTTTATAGGATGCCCTATATGCTCATATTTCTACATTATTTACAGAATAAAAACAATGTTATAACTTTTTAAGAAAAATACAACAGAGTTATAATTTGATACAAAGAATTCTTAAATGTAATGGGATCTGAAATTGATTGGTATCGTTATCTTCACATAACTATTCTTTTTAAATATGCTCAGTTCTATTTTTATACGAAAGGTACGTTTTTGAAGATTTCTTGTACAAAAATAAACGTACAAAATATCTATGAAAAATAGAAGCTGTTTTGGTATTCATCAAAATCAACAATTAGCCGTATGAAAACTAGAAGCACAAGCTCAGCTTATGATGGAATTTAATATAAATTGGGGTACACACATGCCGCGTCCATTTACCATTTACTAGGTATATTACATACGTATGTACGAATTTCATTTTGAATTTTATGATCTTCATATACCAACAAGAACATATTTCAATTTTAACTCTTAAAATTCAGATTTCAGACAAAAACATTTCTCTGCACAGTTAAATTATAATTCTAGATATTCCTGAAAGAAAAGGAAAAGGTGAAAAAAAACATGAGTCTATTTAAAAATAATATGTAATTATTTCTAAATTGTGTAAAACAGTGTAAAGTGATTTCGGATATAAGAACAATTTTTCTTACAATTTTGATAAATCGTGTTTAATCCAAAAAAAATTCAAAAACTCGTGTTTAAAGAAAAAGGAGAAACATTTTTTAATTAAATTACGGTATCCGACTACGTTCGGAACCGTGATTTTTCAAATACGTACAAACGAATATTTTTTTAATATTAGATCAGAATAGACGTACGAAATTGTTTTCAGAATATTATTATAATTAAAAATGATTTAAGTGTAATATATTTTGGCAAAAAGTTGACATAAAATTATTTATTTTCCAAATGTTCTTCTTTTATGGAAAATGCGTCTGTAATAATAATATTTTGTCTTTATATAGCTCAGACCTCTGTAGATGGTATTGTTATACTGAGTAGATTGTATGGCTATACTGAGTAGCTGCTGAAACTACTTTATGAGCAGGAATGTCTTAAGACTCGTTGAGGGCCTGAGCCCCTTCAAAAAATAGCCCTAGGCCCCTACATGAATGTATGCCCAACATATAACTCTTAAATTAGACAATGTATAACATACGTTGTCAAATATTCTTGCAAACAATAACCCGAAACAAATAAATGTGCTGAACTTAAATCGCACTAACCGGCTCGACCGACCGCCACCTTTTGACTGAATGAGTAATGATGGTGTAAGGTGGTAGACGTAGGCCTATACATGGGTGATAGTCATCACATGTTGCCCAGTTTTTCGAAGAATAGAACCGGGAAAAACACAATTGACCGTTGAAATTATTCGAATCATTATCTTATTAAGGCTGAGTTTAGAACGAGACGAGGCTCCCATTGCGGCCAAGGCCCTGGACCCAATTGGTTCATGCCTAAGACGTCCCTTTTTATGAGTATTATTTGCTTTGGAAAGAAGTCATTTGATTTCATTTACTTTTGTGTGTGTGTGAATATAAACAAACGTACCTAAACTTATGATCTGAAATAACAAATACTTTTTCCTCTAGCAAATATATTAATACTTAAACTTTGCTTTTATAGCAATGAAAATACAAGTGTAATTTTTAAGTGTAAAATACGTTTACATCAATAAACGAAGATTATTTTTGAAACGTATTCTTGTTGGAGTTTGTGAATAACAAACGCAGAAAGAATTTTACATTTTTGTGCTGATTGCACTTTAGAAATTACAGAATTTTTTTTATTTATTTTGTAAAATAAAGGGAAAAAATTAAAACAATCAGGTTCATTTCATTTTTAAAGAATTCCATCTTTATGCATGTGTGCATAAAGTATAATTTAAAACTACTTACAATAATGACACCAAGAATAAAAATGATTTTATTGGGTTATGATAGCGAAATATTGTATTTTATGAATTATCAGATGAGAATACGTAAACGAAACATAAAAGTTTAGTGTTTCCCCTCTTTTTTAATCAAAATTATCAGTGCAACGTATTTTAGTGATATTTTCTGCTTTAAGTATAAATATATGTTAAACATCATTTAAATTTATATGTTAAACAGTAATTTTAAAGTACACATTACTGGCTTCAAACTTAGAGGCTGCAAATGATTCATGTAGATTTCCATGCGATTATTACATAAAAGACATTTACATACATTTTTTGTTGATGAAGACACAATCAAAATGAGTTACTGAAAAGTGCTCCAGATAGAAATTTTGGAAAGTAAACAAGATTTGAAAATGTCCTTGAAGCTGATATTCTTTGAGAAATCCTCGAACACATCGGAAATTCGCAAAAGCTTCATGAAACTAAAGGCATTTACAATTGGGGGTTGCTAGAAACAACGCTTGTCCAACATAGAAACATGATTAGTTACAGTGCACTACATTTTAATCACAATGTAGGGGGAGAATGGAAAATTAAGACGTGACTTTTTCAATCCATTCAACATATTCGGATACTTTTGTGTAAACTCCAGGTAGTTTCGGTCGTGCACATCCGACCCCCCAAGATACTAGGCCAACTAAAGTTGATCTTCCATTTTTCACTGCTGTTAACGGACCACCAGAATCCCCCTAGAATGAGAAAAAGGTTATTAGTAAAAGCTGAATGAAGTCATGAAAATTCAAAAATTTATTAGATTGAACAATATTATATTGGAATTAATTAAGATGTAGACAAATTAGATTTTACTCGGAATAACTTTTCCTCTTATAAATAGTTACTTGTGTAAAAATGCATGCGATATTGATTCTGACATATATACTACGCTATTATACTTCAATATTTTGATGCAATTATTTTTCAAATGAAACGATAGACTTTTCTTTCAAACCTTCAGTTTTAATATGAGTCGCCCAAATGAAAGCGACTCTACAGTCGGTTTGATGCTACTAATATAAATTAGTACACAAAGGAAAAAGTAATACAAACGTAACAGATAGGCTACACAAAGTCACCTTGTACAACAAAACAAGTGTCCCAGCGATCCACGACATAACAGATACTCTGGGTAATGAAGTTCCAGTGTTGGTTGTGGGACCAATTTTCAACAGCAGCTTGGACCTCATTATCATCGTCCCTTCAGTGCTTTCTAGAGTGGACCAAAGATGAGGTATTCACACACACACACACGGTATTCAATATTATTCAATATTATATAATAGAGGTATTCAATACCCCTTCCCCCCAGAGGAATTGTAAAAATGTTTGGTAGGCCACAGCCACGTGAGGACGAGCATTATCATGCAAGATGATAACCCACCGGACAGGCATGCCACGCCAGTGGTTCTTGATATTCTATCTCAGTTCATGCAATGGGGCACAGTACGTGACAGCACTGACAGTCGTACAGTTCGGATACATCTATGATGCGAACTACACCTTTTAACTTTCTTCCACGCTATAACAAAAGCACCTGGTTGGATCTGAAGATATCGCATGTATTCCCGGCACTCTGTGCCCTCTATAGGAACATACGCAGCCATCTTCCTCTGCAAATTGTGGAGTTACTAAGGCAATGCCATTTCCATTTGGTTGTCCTTTATATAATGCAATTTTTTTATACACTAACTAAGCAAAGCGGAATTCAGACATGGTTAAAAAAATAACCTAATTCCTTGGCAAGACGATAAATTTGTTTTGATGATCGACATATTATTAAGTGGTTAAAGGAAGAATGAGCAAATATTTCCGGAGTATACAGGAAGAGAGATTGATAATATATATATATATATATATATTTTGGTTATCTTCGCATATTTTACAGATAGTGAAATCTATTGATTGAGTAAATACTCCATTGATGATATTCGACTACACTTTTAATCTTACAAAATCTATCCTTTGATTCAGACTCTGAGCATATCATGGAGTATGTGTAAATGGCAGTCATTTTATGGAAATTCTTTCAAATAAGGGGAAAATAACGAAATTATTATCTCCGCAGAACTATGTATCTTTAACATTCATTGTGTCGAATTCAAAAACTGAGGTTACAGAATCATTGGAATCATGTTTGGGATAACCTTGATGATCTAGAAATGATCAATTAGACCAACAATCCTTAACCCCTTGAGTTCCATGTAACTAGGGATTACAATACCAGTATTTTGAGCTAATTGTACAATTTTGTAATACCGGTATTCACAAGTTTAAATACCGGTTTTTCGGTATTTACTAGAAACAGAACATATGTTAATATTTGATTCTAAAACACAGTGAAATATTTTACTCCTAATGATGGAAAGATTCTTGAAACTGAAAAATCCAATCCAAAAAGCAATGATCGACTAAAACATGCAAATTAATTTTTCCGATAGGGAATTCTACTTAATATTCTTATAATTGTATCAGCTCTACTTCCAATAAAACTGGCTGTTGAGGCATTATGTCGGAGAGATTCTAATTTGTTAACAGCTAATGCAACAATAAATTTCATGTTGCAGTCACTAAAAGAACAGCACACATTACTATCTGAAGAATTATATATTACTTTGAAAAATCGCACACAAGAATGGCATATTGAAATAGAAAATATCTTACGGCATTTTTGCATAATTATAATGATTTTAAAAATAAAAATGAAAAAAAAAGACTAACCAATTCAAATTTCTTAAAATTTTTTACCCACAAACCTATCTGCGTTCAGAAGAATTTGGTACAGTTATCGAAGATGGTACTGACACTAATGTCGATAGTAAAAAGGAGTTGTCCCTGAACAAAAATTATAATTAGCGATAACTAAAAAAATTCAACAAACCAAAATGCAATACAGAGAGAAACCAGCTATATCCAAAACTATCCAAAGAGAAATCGATTTATTTGAAGATGAAGGATTTAGAGGTAAATAGTACTTGGGAAAAAGTATATTGCGTATTGCTAACAATACCACCAACTAGCATAAATGCCGAAAGTGCGTTTTTGACAGATGGTAATTTTTGCACAAAATTACGTTCCAGGCTTCATAGCAGTGCAATTGATGCATCAGGTTTTTTAAAATCACATCTCAAATGTTTGTAATAGTACCACAGACTGAATAGCGATAGTTACCCTTTTTTGTGATTCTTTATATACTGTTATAATTTATAAGTTACAAATTATTTTTTGTTATAATTACACTCGCTAATAAAACTGGCAGACATGAAACAAAGAAATACATTTGTTTTCTTTCTTTTTCTAAAGTTTCTACTACCGGTATTAAAACCGGTATCCCGGTATTAAGACCTAAAAAATACCGAATACCGGTATTGAACTTTTGGTCCGATATTGCAATCCCTACATGTAACCACTAGTGCAGGGGTACTCAACCTTTCTCGCCGCCGGGACGCATACATACAACTGGTATTCCACGCGGGCCGCAACATGAAGATATTGGGGGAAAAACACTATAAGACCAAAGCAACAATGGACAAAGCAAAATTGATCAAAATATTAAAACTCATTTTTTTTTAGCTTTTACTTTATTACTATATTAGCCTTTCTATTAAACACGTACAAAAAAGTATTTACTTTTATGCATTTTTTAATTAGTTATGGGGTAGTTTCGATTTCCTTTCATCGTGGACCAAGCCTCTTGTTTACATTCTATGAAGAAAAGCATGTTGGTATCAAAATTGATAGATTTAATTGCTTGATTGATAGAATTGTCCGCTTAATTTTTAGAACATTATTCATAAATAATTGAATTTCTTAGTTCAATGGGCCATGACTGGGCCACTCAGAAAAGGCATGTGGGTCACATGCGGCCCGTGGGTAGCAGGTCGCGTATCACTGTACTAGTGGATACACGCTATGTATAGGGCAATATCCCATAGTAATCTGATGTGGATACATGGCTTATTTAGGCGTACTACCAGTGTAACCGGCACATGAAACATTATAAGGTAGATTTCCTTTTATTGGGACTGTGTAAAATTATGCTTTAAGTTACAAAATGTCTGGGATACAAAAATTTAAGAAAATAGGAAAATTAAAATTAAAATTATAAATCTTTGTGATATTGCTTGAATGTTCCTTGAAACAAAAAGCTTTTCCACCTGTGTTACGTAAGAGTATTGTCTTTTTTGTTCCATTTCTTCATCTTCTTCATCACAAATAGATAAATCCGTATCATAATCACTATAGTATTCCTCGGTTTCCGGCAAATATTTTCATTCAGAGTCCCTTTCGTTGAAATCCAACGCTGATGACTTATTAACAAGACAAAGTAAAAATAAACATACAAACAAACTTTAGAAAGCGAAACGAAACGAGAACGAACGTGATCCTTAGTCAGTGCCAAAACGAAAAATGAAATGCGTGTCGTAACATCAGGGGATACTAGAAAGCGCTGTCTGGTACTCAAGGGGTTATTTTTTTTTATAACGAATTGGTAGGTTTTGCTTATGACAATATTTCCAAAGACTAGAAATGGGGAAAAGAGCATTTCGGCATGATTCAAATGTATTAGATTTATTACAAGAGATATTTCTAATATTGCATCGTTGCATCGATACTACAGCAAATTTATATGAAAATTATTTCGTTTAACCATTTGTGTAAAAAACAGTATCTTTTTATCTTAATTATAATCTCATTTCAGAATAATTCTTTATGGATGATATGCTAGTATGATCATGTATATTTTAGTTATTACAACGAAGGATCATACCTTACTCGGTAACAAATATGATCTAGTAAACTGCTCTTGCTTTGTATATATTTATTTGAAAGCTTTAATACCGCTATTCAATATGTTATTTATCGTAATGCCTATTTTGTTTATATTTCTATTACTGTGTGTATTTTATTGATTTGAATTTTTTTGTGCTCTTTTTAATTCTACAAAAATCCTTTTAGAAGTCAATTTATGCAATAATGTACTGTTTAATAGTCTCCAGCATCTTAAATAATTATTTAATCTTGATGATATTTTTCTTTATTTGCATTTCATTAAAAAGTTAATTTTTTTTTATTTCTAATGGGCTACGGATTGGTGTTTTACCATTGCAGACCTGATACCTACATTTCCCGGAAGCTGGGTATCTCTTTTTAGAGCCTCTTTTTTTTCTGGGTATCTCTTTTTCCATAGAAAGGCGAATACCAATCACCGCAGGTAATTTTCAAGCTCAGTTTCCTCCTTAGAGGGAGGCACCTGAGCTCTGACGATGTGAACCTGTACTAGGGTTTAATTTCGCCGAGAGCACCCAAGCCAAACAGACCCTTTAGGGAGCTTTCACATGCCGTATAATCATACGACATGGCCGCTGTCGATTTTCTGCATCATGAAAATCCATCGACTTGGGCCGCGATTGAATCTGCAACCTTGAGTGCAGAAAGTCAGGGACAAACCCCAACCACGCCACCCAACCGGCATTCTTGAAAAGTTAGTGATTAAGAAGTTCAAAACAGCTTTCTGTTTCAATAAAAATCATACGGAAAATGCAATTGTATGTGGAACATGTATTTCGGCATGGTTCTGAGATTTTTAAATAGAAAAAAATGATTTGATTAATTTAGAGGGGTTTTTTTAATACTTTAATACTCTTAAATATCTTACACTCCTTTTTTGTAACATCCCCTTAACTTACTAATTTGTATTTCAAAAATTAAATGTTAATTGCTTAAAATTGTTTAAATGATTAAGTATTATCACCTGAATAGAAAGGGAAATTAACTTTTAAAATTAAGGACTTGAAACCTTTGTAATAGCTTACTAGGATTAAGATGTTCGAAAAATAGATTACTTTTTTTTCAGATTTCCAAATTTTTCTAACATCACATAAAATAAAGCAATTCTGTTTATTAATAGCAAACATTAGAATTTTCAAGATAGTTCAATATGCAAAGAATGATCTTACTTGACAGGAATCTTTTCCGCCTTCCTTGTATCCTGCACAGACCATTGTTGGAAATATAGTTTCTTTGCGACCAATGCTTTTATACCAATCTTGGCACTCATTATGATCAATAACTTGTAGCTCCACCTTTTGAAGAATTCCTGGTGAATCTCGAACACCTTTTTTTTTTTAAAAAAAAGAAGAAATTTAGAATCATAATAATCTTCGCTCTGTCTGTAGGAGTAAGTAGTCAAAACTGTTTTTAAAGTTCAGAGCTTAAGTTAGCCAGTTTGAATAATACATATGAATTATTTAGTAAAACTAACTTTTATCTTTTGCAAGTTAAATGTAAATACCATATGCAGTTTTAATGCAGCTCAGTATTGAGTATGTACTATGTGTGTGTGTGTACATATATATATATATATATATATATATATATATATATATATATATATATATATATAGACAGGTGTTTCGAGAGGTATGAGGTACAACCTGTATTATTTCAGATTGTGCTTTTATAAAATACTCGATAAACAAAAATGGGTTTTATTAAGGATACAATGTCATAAAACCGTAGCATTGAAAACTGAAAATTTTGTATCTATTTCTCTGTCCTTAGAAAAAGTTGACATTATTAGAAAAGAGAGAATAAATGCCCTTTAAAAATTTTAAAATTTCGAACGGTCTCCAAAACTGCTTTCTCAGTCTCAAATTTTTGACTTTAAAATATGGTTGGTATGTCAATTAGAATACGTGTACCCTTTTGTTAAGATGGAGGAATATCACTTTGATGGAAATAGGCTTATATATATCACAAGATCATAGTGCTGGACCGCAAAATGTCTCCCTCAGTTTGTGGTCAAAGTAGCCAAGTGATCATAGACACGAACTTGTGTTTGGCGTTGATTCTGTAGAGTCGGGGGTTCGTTCGAGTCCTGGTTCCTCTAAAGACCCACCGTGAAGTGAGACTGATGAACATTAAATCTATCTAGGTTCAGTCTTCACATTTGCAGGGCATGGAAGTTTGGAGAGCGAAGGCCAGCTCAGATGTCATCCTTGTCCCTTCTCCGTGGTTCAGAATTACAAGATTCGGAGTTAATAGTCCTACTGTAGTTTCAAAATGTGACGTTAATAAACAATCAACAAGCAATATCTTTCACAGTGTGATCCAGAAACTTTGGAATCAGATCAAATATGAAAATTTGGTTTTAAGAAGCTTTGTTTCCACTCTTCTAATTGTTATAAAAACTCTCGATGTGTGTGTGAACATTTTTTTACCTCTTACTGCATGAAGAAACAAACAGAAACATTAATGTACCTCTGCTCTTTTTGTGGCAATTGAAAAGGGAACTTTGGTTACCGCAATCCGAAAAATCTTCACAATGAAGGCTTGTATGCAAGGAGGCCAATTTAATGTGTCCCATTAATACAAAGAAAGGCCCTATGTCGATTGGATGAAGAATATTATGAAATGTCTTGGTTGTAAACTGAGACTTTACTGCTCCTTATGCTTTTTAGGCTGACAATGCACGAATAAAGGAAGAAGAAAGGAAGCCGAAATCTTCAACACTAGATGCTTGTAGGACTGTGAGTATGAGAGAAGAAAGCTATACTAGAGCATTTTGTCGAAATAGAAGCCACAACATATGAGATGGAAGCATTTTAATCGTCCATAGGGCGCAGGTGACCTGAGAGACCAGCAAAAGCCTTTTGTGTCAAATTAGCAAATTTGGTTGTTTCAGTTTATATAAGCTTCATTTTATTCATTAAACTATTTCTTTTTCTTACAATTTGGTGTATCTGCTTTCGTTTACCGGTTTTTTGAGTTAAAATTGATTAGGGAGGGAGACTTCAATATACACTCTGTCGCAAAAAAATATATGCACCCAGAAGAAATTGAGCTACATTCACGAAATTTGGTATGCATGTAGTGTATATGAAAATAAACAAATGATTAAAAATTCAGAACAAAATATCATTTTATTAAGCGGTTACAGCTTGCAAAAGGTTAAAAATCAGTAAGTAGTAAAGCCACCTCTGGCAGCTATACAAGCCGAAATTCGGCGTGGCATCGATTCAATTAGATCACTTATGACCCCCTGTGGAAGATCCTGCCATAGTCTTTGCATCTGCGCAGTTAATTCTCCTGTATCTCGGGACGGCTGCAGTTGCCTTCCCAGCGCATCCCAGACATGCTCTATTGGCAAAAGATCTGGTGACCTGGCAGGCCATGGTAGAACGTCATATCCTTGAAGACATTGTTGGGAGAGTCGCGCAGTATGTGGACGAGCATTATCCTGTTGATAAATGGCACCTGGGCGACTTGATAGCATGGGTAGCACAATCGGCGTTAAAATATCGTCCACGTATCTGCGAGCTGTCAAAGTGCCTTGAAGGACCACTAAAGATGATCGTGTGTCCCAAGAAATTGCTCCCCACACTGTCACACCTTGTGAAATTGCTGTATGCCGCTCGACAATAAATGCCAGATTGGACCGCTGGCCGGTGCGCCTCCAGACACGTGTGCGGTGGTCATCAGCACTGAGACTGAATCGGGATTCATCACTGAAGATGACACGTCTCCAGTCTGTCACACTCCAAGTTGCCCGAGGTCGGCAAAAATCCAGTCGACACTGCCTATGATGTGGGGTCAGTGGTAAGCGTCTTAGCGGACGTCGGCTCCTCAAGCCAACTTCGGTCAGTCGTCTCCTTATGGTTTCTCTTGATGGCACTGGATATCTGGAAGGAGGTAAGTGGCGTTGAATTGATGCTAGCGACGTTGTTGGTGCCGAAGTGGCCACTCTTCTGATTGCACGATCCTCGCGATCATTTGTATTCCTGGGACGTCCTGACCCTCCGCGACGGTACACTCTACCTTCTGTGATCCACTGTTGCCAACACCGAGCAACTACCATATCGCTCCGACCGAGGTGGCGGCCGATACGTCTATTCGACCAACCTGCTTCTCTGAGGCCTATTATACGGCCACTATCAAAGTCCGTCAGCTGCTCGTACTGCCGCCGGTTACGTCTTAGAGGCATCCTAAGTCTCAATATCGTCTATCAAAGTCATCAGATTCGTTTGGATAGCCGTACGGCGCTCGTACTCATGCTTTTAAACTCTCCCAGTTGCGCAACTAATATGCGCATAGCACACTTAGCCTTGTCTCATTGGCTTCGAAATTTTAATCATTTGCATATCTCTTACCAGACTACATTCTTGCCGAGTTTCGTGATTGTAGCTTGATTTCTTCTGGGTGCATATATTTTTTTGCGACAGAGTGTATGTCGATGGCCTCTCAGACCAGGTGCGCCTGATTATGTTTCGTTAAGAAGTGCGCACGACGAATGGTTAAATGCAAAATAAAAAAGTTTGTTTTAAATAATTAAAAACCAATTCTTACATTTGATTTTCTCAGTTTCTAATATTTTCACAAATTTTCTCAAGATTAAAGAAGTTTTGGATGCAAAATCCGAAAACTTTACATGGGTGTTCTACTTGTATATCTTTAATCTGTGAACATAAATCTTTTTTGTTAATGTATCAGCTGATTTTTTCATTGATAAACTAAAAAAGTTACTCATTTCAAGCTATATGGTTTCTTAAAATTTTTTAAATACATGATAATTTTAAATATTTACAAAATAAAGGCATTAGTCAGCTGTAATTCTGTATAAGAATGTTAATTTTACTGTACTTCCTATAAATGTTATCCTGCCAGTAACAGAAGGTACATTAATGTATTTTTTTATTATTGTGTTTACATTTTGTGTTTAAAAATAATGGCATATTTTTGTGTACATGTTTTACATTGTTTACTTTAATAGGAAAAATGAAATATTTTTAACTTTATTATACAAACTGGAAAAAATCATATATATATATATATATATATATATATATTTATTTATACATATATACTTGACTTATGTGATGAATTGAAAAAAATATGTAGATATATGCAATTTTTGATTTCGAAAGTAATTTAGTATTCTTAAAATTTTTTATTATGTATAACATATAAATAATTAATTCATTGTAATTTATACACTAAATTATTGCAAAAGGAATATTTGACTTAATATTTCATAAAATGTATTTAATTTGAGAGAACTTTTATTGATGTAGAGAAACATTAAAATAAGTAACAATTAAAAAATGAGATTTGTTTTAGCAAAGATGGGATTTATATGGAAGAGTCAGAGGGGAAGAACCGGATACAAAAATACTGTAATAAGAATGTGATGAGAATATTTTTTTTTAATCATATTATTCACACACACACACAAGTTAGCTCATACAAAACTTTTTCTCTATTTTTTAGTTTTGAGCAGTTATGGACACACACACACACATAAGAGGTCTAAGGAGGGATATCGTAAGGAAAATTCCAAAATTCTGAAATAAATTTTTAAAAGCTACTAAACAAAAAAAGCAAATTCACTCATGTCCATAAATCAAGGATAATTCAGAATTTCACGGAAATCGAACTCTGTTGTTGTTGTTAATGCCACCTGTCTGACGTAGTCAGATCGAGGCCCGCGAAATTCATCATGGCAAGGGGCTAGATGCACGCCTGTTGTTGACCGTAGTCTTGAGCACCATACATGTAACAGCACGATTTAGCTCGGTCCCACCTCAATTTTGAGGGAGAACACCCTGGGGGTGATCAGGGGCCTTTCACCTCTCATCCCTGCCACCAACCTTACAAAAGGAATTGTGGTTCAACGGCTGCTTAGAGTACCCCTTTGCCGCGAAGGCACTATACATTTAAAAACAACCATGTCTTCCCTGGGATTTGAACCCAGGCCCTACAGCACAGCAGTCAGCGTAGCTAACCACTATACCGAAAGAGCGACTTCCTTGTACCTAAAATATAAATATATTACCCGTAAAATGACTACACACATCTTTAAGAATCGTATGCAAATTGCAGGAAGTCACCAGATGACACCGATAGTACGATAGTGTAAGAGGGGGATATATAAGGAATAGAGACAAAGAAGTAAAATTGTTCGCAAGCGGTTTATAAGCCTTTCAGTGCAATAACTGCATAGTTATGACACAGAGGACGTATTTGGATGATTTTTTACGTGGTAGAATTATCGGCTGTCTGGAATGCGTGCGTACCCAGCTGGAAGTATCCGAGGAGCTTGAAATCTCCCAGAGTGTCATCTCCAAGCTTTGGCAACGATTCCAAGATGATGGTAATATGAGTAGACGTTACAACACAGGTTGTCCCCGAGTTACAAGGCCGAATGAGTACCGGTATTTGGCAGTTACTGCCAAAAATAACAGACGAAGCACATCATCAGACCTATCTCGTCAGCGCTCTTCAGCCAATCGTACGATAGTTTCAAGGCAGACCTTATCAGACTCTTTGGTCATATTGGTTTATTTGCTCGTAAACCTGTCAGATGTGTTTCATTTATATACAACTCACTGTCGTCTGCAATTAGTCTGGAGTAGAGAGCATGCATTGTGGACACCGCAACAGTGGGCTTTTGTGATGTTTTCCAACGAGTCCAGGTTTAGCTTGTAGTTTGATTCTTGCCTGACTTTCATATGAAAAGCGCCAGGTACTCGTTTCTACCAAGAGAACATCATCGAACGACACCATTTCGGTGGTGCAGGATTGCTCGTTTTTTTGGGGAGGGGGGATTATTTTGGGTTTCAAAACTGACCTGCATGTTCAAATTGGAACCATGACACGCCAAATCTATTGGGACATCATTCTGAAACGATATCTATTTTTGCTTCGGGGTGCCATGGGCGCAGAATTTGTTTTTATGGAAGACAACGCCCGTCCTCACCGTGCAAACATTGTAGACGAATGCCTTCAATCGGAGGATATCACCCGTATGGATTGGCCAGCACACTCACCGGACTTGAATCTAGTAGAGCACGTGGGGGACATTAGATTTTTAGATTTTTATGCAGATTTTTATGCATTATTTTTATTTCTGAATAGTAGAACAGAGTAGAAAGGAATAAATACTGCTTACACTTAAATAATAGTAGTCGAATATTGCTGACATACAAAGTTTTAAAGATCAAATCAGTTAAAGTAGGAGTCTTCATCCCGTGGCCTGCGGGCCACGGATGGCCCGCTGAAGGCATTTTATTTTCCCTTCCTTTGAATTTGTGGTAATTTAAAAAAAGTTGCCTTGCCTGCTTTTTGTCATGAAAAAATGTCCTTTTTCCCGTTATTCTTGATATTTAAAACATTTCACTGACGTGTTAAATATATCCATTTGAGATAAAATTTTCTTCAAATAACGAATTTTTCAAAAATTAACTGTATTTTAAAAAATTTTAAATGTAAAAAGACCTGACTACGCATTAAATCTCGGAAATTTTCGGAAAAAAGGCGGACTCATATCTTTTTAACAGGTCTGCAAAGTATTTTAATTCGACTTACATTTCACTTTTTTGAAATCGATATATAGTGCAAACTGTATACCCCATCTTTCTCTTAGAATTAGTTGTAGTCTTGAAAAAGTGACCTCCCTTTTTTTTATATAAATTTCCTGACTACAGTATCCTTTTGATAGCCCTGTCGCCGGCAGATCACTGTGAATTTATTGATGTAACCCGTGGATAATTTTAAATTTATTAATTTAGCCTTCGAGCGTGAAAGAATGAAGACCCCTAAGTTAGAATATTGCCAAGAAATTTATATTTTTGATTTGCAGTAAGAACTCATTCTAAATGAAATATTTACTAAGATATATCATGATTTTTCACTTTCATGATGTATTTTTTCCATTTGTATCAATTATGGGAAAACAATGCATGTTTCAGAGTTTTTCAGAAATTTAACTTGATTATTTTATAAACTAATTTATGAATTGATCGACTGTGAGATTCGGTACCTTGTTTCAGTAGATGTTCTTTACTTACCGTATCGAGTACGACCCCAACCAGTTACTACTGCTTTTTGCCCGGCAAAATCTTCTCCATAAAGAGGTAAACACACTGGAATGAGATGTCTGCGAAACCTGACAGGTCGTTGAAGTTCTAAAAGAGCAATGTCGTGTTGATAGTTTGACGGGTTGTAACCAGGATTAACAACCTTTCTTCTAACAGCCATCTCTTCATGAGGGTATTTTTCTGTTGTTTGTTTTATGTCGTGCTCTCCCAACCTCACTCGCAAGCCAGAAGTCTGTGTTCTGTGAAGAAAGAGTAAAGAGAGTTTTAATCGTAGAATTACAATTTATTAATGAAGAACAGCATTTGTTCAGTTTCTACTATTAGTTCACACTCTCCCTATATATATTTATTTATATATCTTGTTCAAATTTTCAATCGTTAATAAAATATTTTTTATTCATTCATTTAAGTTCAAGTACAATTTTTAAAAACTTGTAGTGGATGACACTTGATGTTAACCCTCCAACTGAACAGAACGGATTTTTCCGCCCTACTAGAGAGGCTTCGAAAATGGACTGCACGGATTTTTCTGCCTTCAAGTAACGTTTTCAAAAGCGGATTAGCCGCACTTTTCTGAAATCCTTTCCCCCTTTTAAGGTTTAACATCTTGAAAGATAATGAGGGACGGAGGAAGCAACACAGGAGGAGTTTTATGGCTCGCAGGGAACCCCGTGTTTTGAACCCCCTCTCAATCGTAAAAAATCGGGGAGAAATTTCTTTACAACCCAAGAAGTGTGTGTTTCTTTGCTAGCTTGTATTTTAAAAGTTTCCAAAAGTCCCAACGCATAAGTAAAATATGTTACAATTCCCTTTTGGTTTCATATTAATTTGAAACTGTAACAAGTTGGGGCGTGTCAGTGCAATCTGCTTTTTTATATAGTTAGACAAATTATCTTTTTTTAAGTATATTCTCTTTCGCTTCATTTTTCTTATTCAAAGCTTTCAGTTTTTGAAACATGATTATTTTATTATAAGATACCGAAAAAATTAATAAAACATCAAACTCTTTAAAATTTGGAACCTTTTCAATTTTCCAACCACTAAAAATGAATAAATTTAAACTTCATCAAATCATTTGAAACATTTTCTTACACTTTGATAAAAATAATAACGAAAAAAAAAAAAAACTAATTAAGATTTATTAGTTTTTTTTTTTTTTTTAGATTTCAAAGCCTAAGTGTTCAGGGAAGTTTAAGTACAGTGCCTGGTTATATATTGTTAAAATAAACCGAATTATATTTGAATTTTAAGTGCTTGAACTTCAGTTTACATCAAAGACAACATGAATGAAGATTTTCACACATTTTTTTTATAACTTGAATGTTTGAATAAATGGTAATCAAAAATATACGGAAACATTTACAGTAGACATTTATATGCATATAAATAAACATAAAAACCAATTTTAAATTCGAGCTATTGAAAAACATTCGAATTATATATTGTTCAAAAATATCTATTTATACAAAATACCTCAACATTTATCTTTTTTAAAGGCTAACTGAATAAGTAATTAAAATCTGGATATTTTTGATATCTCGACCTTATAAAGCTAGAAATTTTATGTTAGAAATTCCATTTGAAATTTCGAAAAAAAAAATGCATCGCGCAGTTAATAATTATTTATCATAAGTTTTAGCAATTGTTTGAGTATAATAAAAATTTCAAATTTTATTATATAGCTTCTTTGGTATCTTTTAATATATTTCGGCCGCGGTAGCCGAGTGGTATAGGTATCGGAACGTGGCTTGCTTTGTCACGAGTTCGAGCCCAGTACCACTAAAGACCCGCCGTGAAGGGCAGCGATGCACATTAAATCTGTCGAGAGCTGAAACGTCTTCCCGAGGTGTGGTGGGGTAGTTAAGAGAGGGGGTGCCAGCTCAGGTGTCGTCCACGTCACTTGACCATGTTTCAAAATTACGTGGTCCGTCGCCAAAAGCCCTCGTGTAGCTGAACAGTGCGACGTTAATATTCAATCATTCATTTAATATATTTCGAAGATTTCATACAATTCGGTTGAAAACCGCATGCTAAGAGCAAAAAATATACTAAAAAAATTGATGAATATACAATTACAATAAATTCTTACATAGAGAAGCAAAACTGAGAAGCTAAAGCGTAGGAATAAAAAATTTTGAGTATATCTGAAGTAGTTTTCGAAATATTTATTTTAAAGTTCAGAAAATTTGTGTGCGTTATGTTGTACTTAATATTAATTAAATGGTTAAAATAATATGTTAATAACAGTCATGTAATCGTTTGATGACACATTCATATACTAATAAAAATGCGAATGTCAAGAATTTTATGTAATTTTAAATTCAAACATTAAGATATTGATGTAGAAAATATAAAACGACCGTCTAAAATACATGAAAAATGCAGTCTGCTATAAAATGATCTTAACAAACAAAATCCGGCATTTTCGCTTACTATGGCAGAGCCGGCTTAGTCAGGGGCGATCTGGAAAAACAGAGAGAGAACCGCGGTTTTGATGGATGCCGCTCTAGCTTTTAAAGCTCCCAGGAAAAATTATATATATATATATATATATTAAAAATGCAAAAATAAATCTTGTAATTTTCCATACATTTTTATAACAACGAATTGTGGAATTGGCTTCCAATACATTGTTGTGTTTGACAATATCTAAGGTAACCAACCCTACTTTAGATAGATTTGTACTACTTTTTCGTAACCGTATTCCTTTTAAAATTAACTCGTGCAGCCGAAATACACCTTTTGTACCCTTAAAAATTTATGTTAACTATAACGGTTAATTTTAATTTATGCAACTTGTGAAATGTTCATAATTAACCATTTCCGTCTAAACAGTTTACATGAAAAAAAAAAAAGTTTGGACTCCTTCATTCATTAGGGATTTATATAAGATTCTAACATTAAATTTTATTTTTCACCGAATAGGATTGAGTGAAAGTGTATAGTGCTTCCACACCACAGGTCTGGGGTTCTATTAACGGGCTGCGCAAGGTCGACTCTGCCTTTCATCCCCGCTACATTTTGTCGATAAATGAGTACCAAGCTTGCTTCGGGTCTTAAACACTGAAGGTCTCTCTTCAGACAGACCACCAAATCGGGACATCTGTTCATGCACCTCAGCGTCCAATGGTCACGTGTATTATGATGGGCACAGTAGTTCCTGGCCCTCATGGATTGTTGTGCTTCTGAGTTTGAGTCTTAAGTTTGAGGATTACCTCACTTTGGGGATACCCCTTAGATAAACATGTATTTCCACTCATTTGCAATTAAACATTTTTCTTTCAATTACGTTTATTTCGGAAGGAAGTTTGATTTTTCAAATGTATTTGCTTAATAACATGTATATTTGTGTATTATATTAAAAAATTGATCAGTCCAAAATTACATGTTTTTAGCTCCTCTAAAAGCTTTTAGGATTTTACAACTGATCTTACAATCCATATACGTTTTATAGTAGTATATTTAAAAATGATAAGGACATTTTTACGACTGTGTGAGCTGTTATGCCTCGTTTATAAATATAAAAAATTGCATTCAGCTACAGTTTTTAAAATGTACGGAAATAAGTGAAGCAACAGGATACTTACATATTATGAATATTTTTGACTGCAGTAAGATATATTTATATTTCAGTTTCCTTACAATTTTGAATAGAAGTTGTGAGCCATTTTGCGAATAGTTGGATATTGAGTATAAACCCATAGGCTGTTTAATATTGTAAAGTGTTTTACTTTGATACCAGCACACATTAAAATAAGGCTCATTTGCAGTTATATGATCAGCTTCAGTGATATTTAAATTTTCAAAAATAGTCTACACGTACGAAAACATTCTTTCACAACCGCACACCACATCTCATACTATATCTTCCCTACAGCAGGAAATATTTGTGTATACTGGAAAATTTAATACAGGATACATTTCCAAGTGTTAAATTTGGTTTTAAAATTTGTTATGAATACATTGTGAAACTGTCGGTTAACTTCACTGAACAAAATTGTTTTAAGTGTACTGTTTTGAAAGACAAGATTAATTAGGGAGAACTTTTCTCACAATAGAATTTGTAATTACTGAATTGTGTGAAAATGTAGTTATCGATGTGTGACATTTTTCCTTGTAATAAAAGAAACAGAAAGATAAGAAATTTAACTTGAGTAGAAAATGGTTAGAAGTATTGTCATGCGCATTTGAAGAAGTATATCCCCCATTAAATTTAAAAATTATTGACTGAATGTGTGTTATGTCCATCACAAATGCCGATGTAGAAAAGGAATTTTTATTTAATACAAGAAGTTCGAAAAAGAGAACACTAGGAAGGAAAATTTAAATTTTTTCCGAAAAATATTCAGTTAACATGAAAATATCTTTTATATGATTTTAATTAAAATAAATTAAAAGTATTGAAATCCTTTTATGCTATTTTAAATTAAAAATATAACTGAATAGAGAAAGATCGGTTTTATTTCATAAATATAATCATTGTATGTAATATTTATTCTGTTATTGTTTAAAAATGAGATAGGGCCTTTGCTCTTTTTACCTCATTACTTTTTTTTAAAAAACAGGAAAGTGAGCGCGTTTTCTTACTCTCATATTCAAAAATGAATACAGGATGCTTTTTTCTGGTTCAAATCGCAATACCAAATATATATATATATATATATATATATATATATATATATATATATATATATATATATATATATATTTAATTTTTAAAAAATGACAGAAAAATAAATTTTCTTTGAAGAAAATATAATTATTTTTCAACTTCTACATACTATTTATTTCATTTTTTTTTTCCTCTTTTTTTTTTTACCTTTCATTTCGTTTTTAATTTTACTGTGACTGAACATATAGGAGAAAGAAACACCGTATCTTTTTCAAAGATGATTGATCAAGAGAGGATATCTACGCTTTCAAAGAAGATTGCCCAAGGCAACTTAACAGCTAGCTGTAAACGATTGATCTCTTGGTTCTTACTTTTCAAAGCAACCGAACTGGGTCGTAAAATTTTCCCCGTTCGACCACCCAAGTTCTAAAAGGGGAAAGGAAAAAAGTCTGTTGCATTTTTGAAGGGAATCGCAAAATAAGAGTTAAACGCTTTCGGAATAACTTTTCAGGAGGAAAATGTCCAGTTAGAGGGTTAATACAGTTTTTTTCAAATATTAATTCATTGATTAAATTTAATTCATTAATTATAGCTCAAGGGATATATTTCTCAGTTGATATTATTCCTCTAGATGGCAGCACCATTGAATGAAAAAGCTTTTGTTAAATTTGTGATGAAGATTTAACTTAACCTAAGTAAGCATATGCTAGTTAGACGTCAGCATTTCTTTTACACTGGTTTTGAGAGAAATTCTTTCCTTTTATATTCAACATTTATTAAAGAAACGTAATTACAAATTTAATGTAGTTAAAACGCTTTTAATGTTAATTTAAAAGGTGTTTTGCCTATTAATATTATGATTCTGTCATATGTATATACATAATTATATTATTTGTTATTATTTAATAAAAAGTAGCTAAAATAAAATTTTACTTTGTTTACCTGAGTAGGAACTGACTTAATTTTTTTTTATGTTAATTGTGTATTTTAGAAGCCGATTACAAAACTTGTAACAGAACGGAAGCCTTTCCTTAGTTCCAGTCTTTTTAATATTTTTTTTTCAAAATTTCTTTCTCTCTCTCTCTTTGTTGTATATATTGTCAGACCACTATTTAACGTCACTAAATCCCGAAAAAAAGTTCGTCATGTGGAAAATTTGTTAAATAGGGATTTATCTTTCAATATACTTTAGAAACTACATAAAACAGATTTCAAATTCATAAACATTGTATATTATTTAAAAAAGTAATTCGTTTTTTTTTGTAAATTAATACATATTTTTTTATATATCTTACCTATCAAAAAGAAATTTACAAGGAAAAATAATAAAATATTATCCAGGAGAGAGAGAGAATACACTATATTTTCACCTTTAAAAAAATTTATATTAAAATTAATGAACTTTTTAACGAGACATTTTTTAATTTTAAGTCTAGAAGTAATTTTAAGCATACACTAACACATGCGTCCTTAAATTTAATACTGATAAAATATATTAATTTTATTTTGAGTTTTTTGTTTGAAAAACTAAGGCAATTTCATTGCTTTAGGTGAGTTAGGAACCTGGTTATACAGTTCAAGGTCATTGATCACCATAAAATGTGTTAAAAGAGAGAATAATTTGTGAAATGCCCTGAAATATTTTGAAAATAAGGAGAAAAAAATCGAATTGCAAGAGAAAAAGTTCTTTATATAGAAAATCCACATTGCTAATTGGAGGTTATTTTACGAAGAAAATAGTAAAATGTTCTTCGTTCCAGGAAAAAGTTCGCAAATCAGAGGTTTGTTGTACGGAGGTTCGACTGTGTGTATATACACACATCCACGCTGCGTAGTATTAAAGTTGCAACACCATGAAGAACAGATGATGCAAACATCAAATTCGCATGGAAGGTAGAAGATCCTGGGATATGCAAAGGATTAGTACTTAAACACAAATAATGAACGATGCAGGAAGGGAAAAGGCATCGCAAATTCTGTAGAAAAGAAAGTTATGACTTAGGTTTCTTGTTCGGAAATTGTTTTGAATGTTAGCTCTTTGTGAGAAGATCGTGTAATGCCTTGTATGAGGAAAAACGGTTGTTAGCAGTTTAGTTTATCGTTTCGCGATATTTCTACTTGCATTGGTCAAAATTCAAGGCTGTCATACGAATAGAGAATCGATGGATTCAAGATAGTCGAACTGAAAGACATGTAGGATATCAATATCCTCCAGCAATTAACTCTCGAGAGTGTAGAGATGCTGTCAGGTCAGCCTTGTAGGAACTTACAGCCACATCACGAGGCTGCAGTCAGAAGTGAGATTGTTTGCAGTGTGACAAGTACAGTGCAGTGCGACATCGACTGAGTCTGAAGCAGCAAGGTCTCTCTTCACGGTGCCCATCATTCTTGACACTGTAGTATAGAGACCCTTGGTGACAATGGTCACCCAACTACTAAGTACAGGAGTGGATCCACGTCGTCTATTCAGACGTGTCCCAGTTTTGTGTACAGCATCATGATGGATGTATCACACACAGTATCTGGAAATACCGAGGAGATATCACGTGGCCATACGGGCCCTGCACCTGGTGTGATGGTATGGATATCCATTGGGTACACGATCCGAATACTTGTTGTTCGCGTCTTCGGTTATCTGAAAAGTTAGCGTTACATTTCTCAGATCTTAATGAAAGGATGATGGCTGTGTTTTGTTTTCAGGTCTCGGAGACATAATTTTTTAGTAAAATTTACAATAGCAAATCATTTAACAGCATTTCTTTTTTGCAATTTTTTGTAATTTGAATGAACTCAAAAAATTTTGAAAGATATTTTTAAAATTCGATATGACCAAAAAAATAGCTACCCAAAAGACAGTGATGTCTTCTGTCATTTGTCAGACACATATTTGATAAATATATTCCAGTTTGGAATAAAAAATAAGGAATGCATATAATGGTGAAATATACACTGGCCTCAAAAAGTTAAGGTACAACATGTTTTTCGAAGCTCACCATAAAAAATGGCAGTAACAATAAATGCATAGTTTACATGAATGATAATAACGAACTTTAAAAACATTAATGCAAAAACGATTGCTACAACTTTTATTTTATAGAAAAGAACGTATATTTATGAGTGAGAGAAAAATATGCAAATATCAAGCTTTCGTACTTTTGTGTGTAAGTTGTGTTGATTTTCAACAGTTGTTGGCAGTTTAGGTGACAATAGTCAATAGAGTTTAGAAAATGTCTCAGAGACGTCGTTTACCCAATTCGTTAAGGTGGCGGGCAGTTGGATGAATGGAAATGGGATTGTCGCAAGCTGATGCTGCTAGACGTTTCAATGTGTCTCGTAGTGTTGTTCAGCGACTTTGGGATCAATACCAATCCGAAGATTCTGTGTCCAGAAGACCCGTTCCAGGCCGACCACGAGCTACAACACCTGAAGAAGACCGTTTTCTAGCTCTTTCGGCACGAAGGAGAAGAACCACTACTGTGCCGCAGCTCGTTGCAGACCACTTTCAAGCATCAGGAAGAAGAATCTCCGCTACTACGATGCGAAATCGTCTTCACAATGCAGGTCTGTATGCAAGAAGACCAGTTGTGTGCGTTCCCCTCAACGGACGACAGCAAAGGAACCGCTTATGCTGGGCAAGAGAACATGTTTCTTGGACGCCGCAACAATGGGCTTCTGTGCTGTTCACAGACGAGCCCAGATTTACAATGGAGAGTGATTCAGGGCGTCTACTGATCTGGAGAATAGCGCACTAGATACCATCAATCCAACACTGTTGAAAGACACAGTTATAGAGGTGGTGGAATCCTGGTTTGGGCAGGGATCTCGCTCAGTGGCCACACTGACCTGCATGTGTTCCATGGAGGAACCGTAACTGGTCTTAGATATCGGGATGAGACCCTTGATCCATATGTCCACCCATATGCTGCTGCTATTGGTAACGACTTCATTCTGATGGATGATAATGCATGACCTCACCGAGCTCGGATTGTTGAGGAGTATCTGGAGGATCACGGTTTGGAACGAATGGAATGGCCAGCTCGATCTCCAGACCTGAATCCGATAGAACATCTTTGGGACTATCTTGGCAGAGAGGTTGCTGCTTTAAATCCTCCTCCAAGGTCGTTACATGAGCTGAAACAAGGCTTACTCTGTGTCTGGTCTTCGCTTCCTATTCCGGTGTCCGACAACTTAATAAACAGCATGGGAAATCGATGCCGCCAATGCATTCAAGTTAGGGGTGGACACATTCCTTATTAGAACCCATTTTTGTATTGTTTTTATGCCATTTTACCACATAACACTGTGATGTGCTGTTTTCTCCAAGAATGGACTTTTCCGCAGAGATTGCTTTTTTTGTTATAAATCGTTTTTGCAATACACTTATACAAATTTCTAAGACGCATTCAATAAAAAACTATTTAATGCACATATCCTGCAAATTTTTTGTTTCTACATTCATTCATTTGCAAATTAGACACAAAAACCCGGTTGTACCTTAACTTTTTGAGACCAGTGTATTTAATAGAGAGAGCTATGAAGTTTAAAAAGTAATAATTTTGTGGCGAGTCCTATCCGCGTCTGTGACTAATCTTCTGGGGAAAAATATTTCTTAACTGTTGTATGTTTATAAAATCGCTTCCCGTAGAAAACCGTGATGTATGTTAATTTGAATGCTATTTAAACTCTGGCGAAATGAGTGCAGGAGTTGGTAGTTAGGCTGCTATAAAAGTTAGATTATCAAAGTCAGTATCTGAAGTCCTCGAAGTTAAGGAAGAGGATCTTTAATCCGGGTTAGCAAGTGATACTAGCAAAGCCCTGATCAGTAACCTAGATGAGTGTTTTAATTATTTGTCTTATAAATTTAGGATAGCTATTAATTGACTGCTCTTTCAGCTTATAACATTTCCAGATAGTAAATTGAAAGCTTGATGAAAATGCTGGTTTTTATCATAATTGCTGATTATTCGATGTGTCCAACTTCACAATCGACCATCAGGTTGTGAAAATTTGCTAAACTATGAAGCACACACATTTACCGTTACATTTATTTATTATACTTTGAAATCAACAGTTAATTATTTTAATAACTATAATTCAACCAAATACAACATATAAATCAGTTGGTAATATCAAATTTACATCATTTATTTAATTTAAAAGCCAAACCTAGCATTTTAGTACATATGAAGAAAGGTATCAGGGTGGAAATGAAAACACACTGCTTTACAGAGCGAAGATAAAAATTCTACTTTTTCAAAAAAAAAACCAATAAAAACGGATACAAATAAGGAACTGTAAAGATGAAACAATGAATCACCAAGAATACTTTTGTTCGAGTATTATATTATAAAATTCAATGAACATATTCACACACACATACACGTTGAAGGTAAACATATTTTTAAAAAGGAACTGTTATATGTTATAGAACGAGAGATTACCTCAATGAATATCTCTAGTATTTGTTCTGCTTTATCTTAGCTCACTTATTCACATAATTCTTGTGAATTTCAAAATATTTTAAGTAACGATATATTCTTTAATCGTTTGAATTCATATAAAAAATATATACACCTCTTATTCTACTATAAATACGTTTATGGTGAGACTATATACAAATGTTTATAAACTGAGTATAACTGATTTCAGTCTTCATTGAAGCAGTTTTATAATTAATCAAGGTATTCATACATCAATACAATCTGATTTTGCGCTGCAACAGCTTCGAATTTGAAAAACGCTCGCTTGGCGCATGTAGGTACCATTTTTATTTTTCATCTCCAAGAATTGGGTTAAACCCTTTATCTACCGCATTATGATTTACTGCAGTTTTTTTCATGCAATATTTATTTTTGGATCACTACATTGAAAATTAAGGGATATACATAAACAAAATACTCAAATTTGGGAAATTTAATCCGTTAGAGCTAATTAATTAATTAAGGATAATCAACTGTAAAATTAATTATATTCACTGTTCACTTAAAATATGTAGTCAAATCGTTTTCTAAGGTCTTGATTAGCATGCAAAAAAATAAGACACTTAAACTTTGACATAACTATTTTTTCGGGACAAAAATGATAATCTTCGCAATCCACTGAAAATGCCGTCAGCTGAAAACGCAATTTCTGCCGCAAAACTATTCGCCTGCCCCGCTAAAATACTCGTCAGAGAACCCGTGTTGCCATATATCTTGGTAGAGTAGATTTCAAAGAATATTCCTGCTAAGTATCGTAAGAATATTCGTAAAAATGGTTATTCTATGTAACTTTAAAGTGATTGGTACTTATAAGTACCGTCGGTAGATAAAGGGTTAAAACAGGATTCCATCCATTTAACGAACAACTATTAGTGCTAATTACTTTACCATTAAAAAAAGGATCTCTCTGCGTTATGAGATTTAGGCATGCTATAAATGTTTATATTATTAAAAATCCAACAGAGAATATTCAGTTCATACTGAATAAAGTTGAACCTTAAGTACTAAAAAAATTCAATTTCCATTCGAAAGGATAAAAAAATGAACGATAAAAGGTTTGCTGGAAAAATAGGCGGGCAAATCTTGCACTCACGTTTCCACTACTTGTGAATTTGCGAACAAATAATTAAAACAGTTCGAGCCATTACAGTTGCATAGTTGCAAGATCAATGGTTAGGTTTATCTCATGCAATCAATTTTTTGACTAAGCTTTTTAATCTAGTTGTGTAGGTGTTTGGAATTAATCTCTATCAAACAGTTTTGCTATGAAGGATGCGCATACACTCGATAGTTGTCGTTGCAGTTTCACTCGCGTGAATTCAACAGAAAGTGCCATAAACAGTAAATCACTTGCTTATTGTTTTCTTTTTATGGAAGAGGGTAATGTTAAAAGAAAAAGAAGGCACTGTGCCTACATATACAGTTGACTCTCGACAATCCAAAGTTGGAGGGACCAATGAAAAGTTTCAAACTATTAAGAGCTCAAACTATCAAGAGGGTAGGAAAAAACTCCCAAAATACACGAAGAGAAATTTTTTTCTAACACAATTAAATTTGAAACTATGTAATAAAACAACAATTGTACATATGTAGGAAATAATTTTAAAGTTTTTTTAAAGGTACATATACAGTATAAATATTATACATAAAAGTTAAAAGCAATGTATTATTTTTTTAAAAAAGAATATGTTTATGTATTCAAAACAATTTTTAAACGAATACATAATGTACATAATCAATCTTTTTGACGAAAAAATCTGTTATCTTTAAAAAACTATTTAATCTGTTATCGGTTCCCTCAGACATTGTCTCAAACCCCATTGGTTCTTCAAGGCAGGGTCTAGTCCAGCCCATCCCCTACTTAGTGCCGCATGCCAGAAGTCCCATAGATGAGTCATAAATCATCATGTCATTCAGACGCAAAATAAACAATCCTACACATCTCTTCTTGACAATAGCAGACCATCCTTTCTGAACTCATGTGTAGCAAAGCCACGCGTTAAACGAAAGATATGGACAGCTGACAACAAGTGCGGCTGGTCTATTGTCCACTTCAAGAAGGAAAGCAATAAAAGTGTCTTTTGGCTTGAGGAATCGGGGAACACAAAGATGGTAGACCGATGGCAGACAGATGGTCATCAAAAGGACTACGTTACAGGGAAGACACGCAGAGACAATACAACACAAAACTAAGATCCAACCTGTTTGCTACAGGGCCTATAGTGAATGTTTGAATTGTCAAGAGCTGTATAAGATAACTTCGAATTATAGTGTGTTGTAGTCTGGGAAGCCACATTGTTGAGTGTACCAAAACGGATAGTTTTAGTTCAAATATCAAGAGTTTTTCTAGGGGCTGAGCATATATTTCGAATTAGCGAGAGGTTCGTATTATCGAAGGTTTGAATTAGCGAGAGTCGACTATGTATATATATATATATATATATATATATATATATATATATAGTGATGGATTAATCACATTAGAAAATTCCACGCGTTATATAGCAGTTAGAAGAAATGCAAAAACTAGCATTTTTGAGTATTATAAAATGGATGGTTGTTTTAAGGAAATATACAGGTGATCAAATTTAAGAAAATTTTTGGATTTCAGATGTTTTTTTCAAATATTCAGTGAAGTGCATTATGAAATGTTTTAAAACTTTGGTCATGTGAAGAATATGCTGAAACTCACTCTTCCCAGGGAAGTAACAGTGACTTGAGCATTTAGGAACCACCAAAAAGTTAAACAAAGAAAAAAAGTAATTTTGATCATTATTTATGCATCATAAAAAGCTGTAAATTATTTATCTTTTCAAAAGAGATTTAACTACTTGCAATATTTTCTACATTTTCATAAAAATTACATATGTTTCTTTAAATTTTTTTTACATCTTCCTATATGTTTCTTTTTTATAATGCCCAAAATTTGCAATTAAATTTCACAAAACTTAAAAGATATTAATACGCAAGAGATACATTACTGATATCTGAAATAAAAAACTGAATAATCAAATTGGAATAAAATATTTTTTTATTGTGTAAACGTAAGTATATTAATAACGTTATCTTAGAATTTCTTTGCCAATAATGCAGAGCTACTTCTATAAAAATTTAATTGAATATCGTGAAAATTCAGAATGATATATTGAGCCGAATATTTACGATACTCTGAAATTAGTTAGATGATAAGAGGTTTTTCAAAAAGTGTCATTTTTAATCATAAATCATTAAATGGTTAAATTGAATTGTTTAAAATTTAACAATATACTAAGTGCAAATAAAGATACTTATAAAGTAGGTAAATTCCTTTAAAGTAGGCAATTGCTTTAAAGTACAAAATTTAAATCTTATAGGAAATATAGTCATAAAACAGTAAGTGCTTTACATATCAATAGCAAAGGAAATCCTGAGTGCAAAATGAAACATGATTTAGATACGCACTTCTCACAATATACAAATTTTTAAAACATAGTTTTAACACAATTTTACACAATTTTGACCACTACTATGTATATTAAAAAATTTAAATCAGAATATTTATGTACTATTTTATGATATTAAATGCTTTTAATAAGATTCAGATTTTGTAATTTCATGTAATTTATGTGATGTTTATTTTACAAAGTTTTAAAACATAATTTTCTAACTCATTTGCTATTTTGGTAACCTTTGTAGTTAAATTGTTACATAAATTGATAATCCTTGATATTTGAAAGTGTTTCATCATCAACGTCCTCACCAAATGCTAAAACACGACTAATTACTACACTATTTAACCGAGTGAATATGAACTTCAGTACATAATGATGAACAACAGTGGCTATCGATCGTTATTCGATAGTTTAGTCGTAAGAGAATGGATGCCCTTTTATGGTTTTTTTTTTGTCGAGGAACTATCAAATCACTTGTATGCGTATCCCATTCAGTTTCATAATTTTTTGACGAACGACTAAATTGTAGAGTGATTAAAAATTGATTATATGCACCAGCCCTTAATCCACTTCTTGACGACGAAAAACAAAAATGAAGCCAAAATCTAGTCAACAGCATGGTTTTCGAAAACGAAGTTGGTACAATGGAAAAGTGGGTTATGTTGATGTAAGGAATAACACTCCATACATGAAGGGTTTCGTCAATAATAGAATTAAGAATACAGAAGAAAGAATTCTATTTCTTTGTTTATTCACTATCAATAGTAGAAATAAACAGTTAACAGTTGATGTGTAATAATATATGCACTCACCATACTTTGAAGAGTTTCAAAAATTTTTCATTGGCGGCTATGAACTCTTTCTGACTCTCATGCATGTATCTCACGAGAATTTTCACTATCTTACGGCATCACCATTCAAAGCCATCAATTGTACCCTTTAGCTTCCCCCCAATCATATATTTTCTCCATCTTTCGAATATTTATACTTTGTGACGGGGCTTTACCGTGTTTTCATTCGAATCCTCTTGGGGAATCTTTGGGCGAGCATTGAGTTATTTCATAGCCAATCCTCTCAAGAAGAAACCTTAATATTCAGATAAGTTATTAGATGTATAGTGGAGGTTAAGTAATCGCAAGGAAGAAGGAGAAAGGAAGCTGAGATACTGAACGCCGTGAGCTGATGGTAAGGATTTAAACTTAGAAGCATAATTATAGAACGGGCTTTATCGAGTTAAAGAAATTAAGGAAGATTAAGATTCATAAGATAACTTTGCTTAAAGTTAAGCGGTTAGGATTCCAGGCGCTTATTTACTTAGAATTTAGGAATACGTTATATCGCTCCTGTTTGCCTTCCTATAGTAAGACTTGTTTCGTTCAATATATTTGGATAATAATAAATTGGATTTATTATTGCTAACTTAGGTTATCAATTCTTATTTCCCCCAAATTTAGGTGGCGTAGATGAAGAGATGGTACCCCCAAGTAGGGGGAGGGGAGTATCACAACTTGAAGGTAATCAAACCTTCATCCATACATCATTCAAATACTACATCCTTATTCCCAAAGTTCTTTGTTCTCAAATCAACACTTGTAAAAAATGATCCGCTTTCACTTGGGGTTTAGGAAGTTATATATTCTCATTTAGTGTTATTAATGACTTGAAACTGAAAATTCTCCAATTGTGAATCTGAGAAAAACTGATGAAAGCAATGTATGCATTTTTCTGCATGACATGTAAGGAAAAGGGGAAAGGAAAAAGAATTTAAAAAAAAGGGTATACGAATGTATGGTACATAATTTTTTTCATGAGGCAATTGTATTAAAAAAAATTACAGGTTTCTAAATATGACATTCTTAAAACTGCCCATTCCTTTTTCTCTAAACCTGTTCTATGCATGATTCCGGAATTCTTTCTGAATATTCCTGATATGTAATTCTGTGCACTGATGCAAGACTTAAAAGTCACCAAAAGATCATCTGTGGAGCGGATATAACAAAAAATGACAACTTTCAATAAATTAATGATAATGTTCAGTAAGAGAATTGCCTAAAAAATTATATATTTTTAAAATTCTACTTCAGTATAAAGATAAATAACTATTTAATTTGTTTACAAAATAGTTTCGTAAGAAAAGTATATAAATATTCTTACATAAATAAACAAATAAGTGAGATCAAAACAAATAGAAAACAGACCTCGACACACAATGTGCTGCTGTAACAACCCATTGACGATTTATGAGAGCTCCACCGCATGATATTTTTCTGTACAAAAATGACTGTTTTACGATAGCAACCTGCAAAATAAAGTCAAGATGTTATTAAAATTGTGAAATTGATATGTATAATGTTTCTATTATAATTTTTATTTCATAAGATGACGATAATACTATTGATAATGTATTGCAAAGCCCATTTTTAGTGGTACTGAAATGATAACAAAAATCATCATATTATTATTTTTAATTTAAAAATCGTATTTAAAAGATTAATCAGAGGCTTCTTTTAGTAGATTTTTAACGTAGCACTTAAAGCATACAGCGGTCCATTGCCAATGGAAAGTGCAGATTAGAGTCATGAACGATGACGAAGGCACATTTGAACTAATACCTCATTTCACACCACGCTACAAGTTACTTTAAAAAATGATCTTTTTTTATTACTTGAAAGAGATGGTATTGTATTTTCTAAAAATACTTTTCTGTAATTATTCATCGGCATCTGTGAAATTACTCTTAAATAAATGATGGAGCAGAAACCTGAGATTAAGAATATCTCACTGTTGTTCTCAGAAGCTCTTCTGGAAGAGGTTCTAGAAGAAAAACTTTCTTCATATTAACACTGATCCGTGTTATGTTAATGATGCGTAGTCCTTTTTTTGACAATACAACTTTTTTCCTTTCAAGAGGCGCAGAAACGTATACTAATGCTCGAATTTATTAAAAATGTTATTTGATTTAATCCGTTTTATTCTAGTAAAAGAAATTAAAATTATTCTACAACTACACTCGATATTATTAGTGATACACTTCATAATTTTGAATCAGAGGCAAATGATGATGGTAACTTCTGAGTTACTACATCGCTCTCCTAATTCCCCCATCTCATCATATGTAAATTTTGAAAACCAATTTCATTTAATATACAGCCGTCACCATTATTTAGCACTATTGAAAACTTTGGGGAAATGAGAACTCTAATTAGGTGCAACTCGGAGTAAACAATGCTGGCCGCGACAAATGTAACATAAGTTATTAGCAGTGATAGCCACACACACACACACACACACTGCGCATAGAAAAATGCAATGCACTTTAAAAAGGCGTTTTTAAAGTAAAAAAAATATCTATATGAAGTATATGGCTAAATGAAAAGTGAATTTTTCTTATGGACACTATACAAAGGATGTGCAAACTAAGGCTTGTAGTCTGGCTAAAGGTTTTATCTGGTCTACTGCAGATTTTAAGACAATTCTATCGAATAGTTGCAAAATTTTATACAAAAAGTAAACTAAAAAAATTGCATGGGTAAGAAGTGATACCCTCTTAATAAACACACAGGGTGAGTACAAATAATGGACCCGATTTTAAAAAAATCATATTATCCAAGCTACTGCACATTTTACAATACCAAGTTTTTTTTCTGTTGCTCATGTTCGATGTGTGACCTTCTTGCTACACAACATACGTCTAATCTGTTATCCAGGTCGTTCCATACATTTTGTAGCATCACTATATCAATGGTTTGTAAAGCTGCACACAAATACTTCTTTGTCGTCCTCTGTTATTTCTTGTGTCAATTGTTAATGAAACGGCTTGTGAAATTTAATTTTTTTTTCACAAAAATATTCCGTTTTCTGGGGCATTCGAAGTTTACAGGTGGCAACTTCCATACACATCCGTGGATTTCGAACAAAACTCTGTCTCGCCCTCTCAGCTGCTTCTTCTGAGGCCAGTCGCTGCTTTTATTCTTACACAAGCAACCTGCTTTTTGAAATTGTGGATACCATCACATTATGCTCTAGTTGTGCCTCTTTTCCATAACGATTTCTAAATGCTCCAAAATAACTGAGAAAACCCGTGGATACTCTAATACGCAAAAACTCTTCTCTGTCATTGTCACCATGTTTGGATTTCAATCACAGCGATCTTGAATGTGCTGTTAATCATTGGTGAAAAAAGAAACTTGCTATATATATTTCTCTTTACATTCATGTATCACTTGTTTGAATATATACAGTAGTTTCCAAAATAAGATTTTTTTTAAATCGGGGTTATCATTTGTTCCCTTTTGTATAAAATAATTAAATGCTTATGCTTAAAATTATTAATTTGCTTATTTGTTTGAAAATTTTAGTAGGAGAAATTGAAAAGATTATAGAAAGTCACAGTTTCCTTTTCTGCAATAGTATATTATATAATTATTAAAATACGCTATATTTTTTAAGTTTGTTACATTTTATAATAAATTATATTTTAGCTCGTCAAATTTTTTTTGCCCATTCATAAGAAAAATTACTCTTTACTGTCCTATGCAGTACTTTCTCTTGAGATATGTTATCATTAATAAATATTGTTCTTATTAATTAATATTGTTCTTGTCATAATTAAACAAAAATTAATTTTTGTATATGAAAAATATACTAGAATGCGTTATATACCTGCCAGGGTTGTTCACCAAAATTAGCATTCTCGCCTCCAACGATTTTGCTGTCTCTCATGTGACTCCGTCCACATTCTAAAAAGTAAAATACATATTGTAAGTAACAGAGAAGGAAAAACATAAATCAATGAAGAAGAATATATTTTCATAAAATCAATTTTTATATATGGAATTGTATAAGTGTTTTGATGCATTTTTATAATGGGTATTGCTATTTACTGTCGAATTGAGATGCTTCATAATAATAATTCTTTTATTAAATTGCTTATTTTCAAGGAATTGGAGCAACAAAAATTTGTTCGGGATTTTATAATCAAATGTATAGAGATACATCAATAACATAAACCGTTTTTGATTTGCTCGCACATCAAAACTTGTAAACTTTCGTGATCAAAGTTTGCTAACAAGTATTTTGAATTCAGTCTCCTATGAGATTATAAAAAGCGGAAAAAATTCGAATGAAATCAGGTAATGTATTAAAAAAAAGACATCCATATAAATAATCAAAAACTTGTAGACCTCAAGAATTTATTTAAGAACTTAGAATTGTGTGCGCATGGTGTCATGCTTTTCAAAAAAGATTCGTAAAATAAACATTTTGCACTTTGATAAATTTAGAAATGTTAAAAAACGAAAACGGAAGCAAAAAAAAAGCCGCCTTCTTTACATTTAAGCTTTCTGGATTTAAATGCATATTGTTTCAAAATGAGTTTCAAGGAGAACCCGCTTATCATTTTGAAGTTCTTAAAACAACTTTAAGGAGTTCTATATCGATATTATTTGACACTCCTTGCATTTAAATGGTTATTTTTCACTTCTTTATTCATTTAAATGGACGATTTGAAAGTTCAAGGATGAACGTGTTTGTTTGAACATGAAATGATTTCTGTATTCACACAGATAGTTTGCTTAAACATATTAGCTGTAATGTCTTTTTTCCTTTTCATAAGTGAATTATAACAACTACATTTTCTGTGACTTTCTACACACAGGTTCATCTAATAGACTTATCTAATCTCGAATAAGTCGGTTATTTGTATGCATAGTAGGTACATGTTATTGCTTTTGTAAGTAAGAAAACTACGAGGCATAGTTTTTAAGAAGAAGTATTTATCAGATTTGAAGTGAGTAGGAGATTTGATCAAACGAAAAGTAAGAGAAATCAAGTTGAACGACTCTGCACAAAACAAGAGTGTACTTTAGTTCAAACCGGGTTCATAATCGAGATTTCAAACACGTTAAACTTTACTCAAGTTCTCGAAGGTTCTACTTCTACTTTTGATGTTTCCACATTGCAAACACTTCAAATAAAGTTTAGTTGATGACTTAGGGAAAGTCTACGAAAATCTTATAAAATACGTCAACTTCAAGAAACGCAATTTTTATTTCCAAAACATACATCCTGAAGAAGATTCAAGTGCGTATATAAATTTTATTTGAATAGCATGATTACAAAAATAAACATTTCAGCGTTTCAATATAATACAAATTGAAATGAAGTCATCATGTTTTACTCAATGATTGCTTTATGAAAGAAGCAAAAATGTCACAAGTAGAATATTTCGAGTTCAAAGAGTTAACAAAAATGCTCTCAGCATTATTTTATGCTGAGTAATCTTAAAAGCTGCATAACTCAAGGAATAAACAGGTTAGGTTTCTCAAGCAACTCTGGCAAGTCGACCTTACAACTCACTACAAAAGAAATACAAGGGAAACTTCAGTAGCAAAAATTCTCCGAATTTTTGCAAGTTTTGATATGTGTGTATATAACTATTGAACAAAAACAATATTGTAGTGTACCACAAAATCTTAAAGACGTCTAAAATTTGCTCCTAATTATTTTTATAAATAAATAAATTATTAAAAAATAATAAGGATTATCAAAAATTCTCGAAAATAATTTTGGAGCTCTCTCTCTTGGATTTCAAACACAAAACTGTAATAAGTTTTTGTAATAATAATAATAATGAAATTCGATTTTTAATTAATTAGTCACAATCATGAATTTTTGCAACGGACTGACCAAAATATACAAACTCATGGCAAATGGCGGCACCATTCTTCAATATTTATGTTTTGAAACGCAACAACATCAATTATTTAAGTTGCCATAGGTGACAAAGATAGATTATAGATAGAGGTAACCAGAATACGGAGGATGGAATTGGAAGGGAAATCTATTTCAAAAATTATAGTTATGTTACTACGCCCCCAAAGTGTATCTGTCAAGTACTATTTGTGTGTGCAGGTGGTATCTATCTAGTTAAATGCCGATAAGGGAAACAATGTGTTACAGATGAAAAAGTTGACAAAGGAATTCGAAATATTTCATTTGTTAAATTAGGAGCACATATTGTTCATAAATATCAGTGAATACAATTCATAGGTACATGCAAGCAAAAGGCACAATAGAACTTCGAAAGATTAAGAAAAATAGATAAATAAGAAAAATAAATAAATGCAAATTAGCCTTGAAAACTGAACAAATGAAACAAATAAAATAGTGAACTCAAAGTATATGTCATACGTGGACTAAAATGTTATTAAATTTGTTTCAGCCACGAAAGTAAATGTAACCTGAAAAGGATAAATTGTGAGAGTACTGTCGGCACGATTTGAATAAGAAACTACACAAATTAAGTCACAGTAGAGCCACAGTAAGAATCCACTAATTGTTTGGGCTAAAAGTTCTGCTACAATAGTTAGGTACATAGATATTTTTTTTAAAGGTTAGTGAAATGCTTAACAAAAAATTACATTCAAACAACAGAGGAAAATTTAATACTACCCTGTAAACTTGTAATCAATTTCTCTAGTCGTATCACACAAAATAGATTGACTATACATACAGTAAGGAAGAAAAATATTAAAGTTCTCAACTGGCCAGTATGTAGCTTTGTTTTCAACCCTATTGTAAATTTTTGAACAATTTGGTGTCGAAGTTTATAGAAGTAATCGACGGTATTCTTCTATAGAGAAAATGTTGAGGTGCAATGTATAGCTATGTCATAACTAATTAGATTATTGCAACTGATTCTCATGTTCATTTGCTTAAAAACACTTTGAGTTTGTTTAGTGAAACACAATAATTAGATAAATAAAAAATTCCATTTAAAATAATTTAACTGAATAAGATAAATGCATCTTAATGGTTTGAGTAAAACTTTGCTATGTTTTGTTTTAAGATTTGTTTTGTCCTGATGCTAAGGAATAGGAGCTTAACTCGGCATTTTGCTTTCCAAGTTGAAAATTAATACATCATACATATTGTATATTTTGATTTCAGTATTATACTTAAAGTATTTATTAAAATTATTATTTCAGTATTATACTTAAAGTATTTATTAAAATTATTATTTCAGTATTATACTCATTTTTTCACGCAATAAGATGCTGTTTGAATTAATCTATTTTTTCCTGAATAAAGTACATTTTCTTTTTTGTCTTCCATACTGTATTGCTAAATTGGATTTTAATCTTCGTATAATTTGTTGAAATGAAAGGCTTTGCTTACTAAATGAATATTTCAAAACCTTTTATGAATAAATATATTTTCTTTATTAACTAGATGTTCTATTAATGTAATAAGGATATTCTTCAATATAAAACAGTTTTCCAAAGTTCAATTCTGTTCATTGTATTGGGCAAAAAATAACTTATAAGTAATTCCTTTCACCAACTAGTTTAACATAAAGTTTTCTTCTCTGATAAATTGTTAGATATTATTTATAATTAATGCAAATAATATTATTAGTAATTATTCTGGACATATTAAATCTGATTTATATGCTTTGGTAAAATATAATGTTTTTAATTAGCTGTTCCAAGTTACCTAAGGATCAATAGAATAACTTTTGCTTTTTTTAGGTCTAATGGGAATGTAAATAAGCTGGGCTATTAAAACAATATTTTCAATCTAGAATCGAAAAATTTAAATGTATTATTTTATAGAAAACCTTCATTTTTATGTTTAATGTTATTTAGCTATGCAATAATATTAATTATATATTAGTACAATTAGCTAACGGATTTGATGTAAATAAACTAGCAATTGGAACACTAAATATTAATCAGTATAATTCGTAAATGTAATATTAATAAATTTAAAGAACGAAATTGATTCAAAAGACATATTAAGAATAATGACATATTAAGAAATGACATAATGAGAAATTGATTGTCAAAATACTGATTTAGAATTTTGTTTACTAAATATTTTAATAGAATTTAAAGATAAAAATAATCAATTTAAAATAATTATTTGAGTTTACCAAGTTTTTTGACGAGTTAAAAAGTATTTTCAGTTTTCATCTAAATTTTGGTTGCGAAATAAGTATTTAACATTTGTATTTTCTTATGAATGCCTTTGTTCATTTTCAGATACCAGATTTAATGACCTTTTAAAATTTTCTAAATAAATAATATTGATACATGGAAGAATAATGCAGAAAATGTGTATTATACTTAACACATTTGACAATGATAAAAAAGATATATCATTGGACAAAAAGCTCGAGAAAATTCCATAATACAAAATTATCATTATTATCCATAAGATTACTAATGACGAATATGAAAACTTGAATACATAATTCCACGTATATATATATAACTACGATCAGTTTTCTACGTAAATTTAAGAATTCATGTAACAAAGAAATGGACAAAGCTAAAAACTAAGTCAAAGAACCAATTTAAAGGAAATATTCCTGTTTTTCTTTAATGTGTTAAAAATTTTAAATTCAGTCATTTTCGCCAGGACTTTTTATATTATAAGTTAGTGGATATCTAACACTTTCATCTCGACAATGACTATCTGCGCTAACAGTCTGAGCCGCTCTCCGCAGCGCTAAAATGGAAGCAATACACAAATTCCTTTAAAACTTGTTTATTTTACTTTGAAAAATAATAGTCAATTACAATCAATAACAATTCTTACTATAACCATTTATTTGTGGATCCTGGAAGACGAGTTATCTCGCCCCTCGCCAGGAAAGTGTTAATACATAAACCAATAAGTTGATAAGTGAATTTTCAAAGTGTTTCAATTAATTGTAATGAATCATTTACTTTCTTCATTGCTATAAATTGTGCAAATTTTCATTGCTTTATACTGTCGTAACGCTTTCAAAAATAATTTGCAGCTTTAGTAAATTTCGTGGAAAATTAATAACATAGAAAAAACCCTGTAAACTTTCCATTGAGATTTAAAAAAATAACTGAACTCTTGAAAAATATTTTAATTTTGTTCAAAGGAGATCATACATATGATTCTTAATTGATTCTCTCTCTTTATTTTAGTTGCAAATTAATACTGCAGCTCATCTCTAGAACCTGTACCAAAATTCTTTAACCTTTCTTTTTTAGTGCTCTTGTTTTTGAAAACCGCAACCAAGTGTGAGGTCTTCTGTTTTATCTGCCAAACCAAGAAAAACATGAAATGTTGTCAAGCAAGCTGTTCAAGATAAACCTTGTAAGAGAGCTTCGAGGGTGTTTGCCTTGTCTCTGAAATAAGTATTGCGGTTGAGTGTTGAGATTGATTGCTTCTGAAATTTGAGCTTAGTGTAAGTAATAGTATCAGACCGTTCAACTTTTGTTTATAAAACCAAGCAATCGTTGACCTTGAATGCGTGCAACTAATTTTTTTGTTGTTGTTGCTAGAATAGAGTCTTATCTAACAAGCTGCAGGTGTTCATTGAGCAACTTGTGAATAAATTTTTTCTTCAAAATAAGCAATAGTACAATTTACAAAAGAAAAGTTTGCAAGAAATTACGAAAACGCTATTCGAATAAGAAAGAAAAGGCAACTAGACATTGTGTGTGTTTGTGCTCACTTAAAAACTAAAATACAATAACAACTCATAAGAGAATCTATTGAATCATTTTATAAAATTTATTTTCTGAACGGTATTATTTCTTCAAAATTTAAATAATCAATAAACAATTAATGCTTATTAAAAAAAACGTTATATGTAAGCATTATAACAGAGTGAAACATATTAAAAATGTTTATGTTGCATTTTTCGGTAATTAATACAATGCAGTAAAACTAACCTTGAAAAAATGGGATCCTTTCCATTCGGGAAAATTTTCTTTAATTAAAATAAAAAAAATCTTACTTACAATGCCACACGGAATAAAAGCATTTTTTTTTAAAAAATATTCTTTTAGTTTTAGTGCTAGAGTCTCCTAATCAGCTATGATCTTGCTTTTCTAAAATAACTTTAAAACATCTTTCATTGATATTTAGAATGCGTTTTTTTTTGAAAAATGGCTCTTTTAGACTTAATATATTTCTCTTCTGTTTATCTTGGTGATTCTGTATAGTTAATAACAACTATTATTTTTAAGCCTCTTATTTCTAAGTTACAGAAATCTTGTAAATATATTTAATTTAAACGCAGAAGGAATAACAAGAAAAGCTAGTATTTTGGGCTTGTTGTTTACGTATTGAGTTATTTGTCATAACTGTGAGATTACAATTTTGTCATTTACAAATATAAAAGTATATTAGTCCCTCAAAGAGCTAGTAAGTTGAGAGAAAACTGGAAATTTTTGCTGACAAAAATTTATACTGAAACAATTTAGCATAAAAGATAATAGATGATTAATTTGATCAGCATTGAAAATTTTGAAATGCACTTATAATTATTTATTCAAAGTTTCTTTAACACTAGTTGTTAATCAACACATTAATTATTTAAAACATAGTAATATTTTTAAGCAAGTAATGTGCCATGTATGTATAACAGCTTAAGAAATGCCTTTGTGGATTTTATTTACTTGCTAAATTTGACTTCGTCTTTTGAAAGTCCATCGATTACTGTCATCGATTTTAATCGTTTTGATGTTTAGTTTTATTTAGTTTAGTTGGTTTTACTTAGTTTAGTTAGTTTTACTTAGTTTAGTTAGTTTTACTTAGTTTAGTTTAAATATTTTTTGAATAGAAATTAAAAGGAAAAGAAATCTATATAAATTTAATATTATATCTGTTATATATTTTCACTAAGTTGTGTGTGTGAGTTTTTGATAAAAAATATCTGAGGCTATAAAAGGAATATTATGAAACTTGAAATCTTTGAATATTGTCTACATAATCAAAACACACAACTACTTAAGAATTAGCTAAGAAATTGAATCAATGTTAATACTAAAACAAGTTTGCAAAATAATCTTGGAATAACGTTTTAAAATTAGCAAGTCACTTCGTGAGTAATGCCAGTGTTTCTCAAACGTAATTATAAAAACCATTTAAATTTCTGTCAAGTAAACCTCATCAGTGGGCAAATAATTAATTTCATCGTAGAAGAAAAACATCAAGCTATTTTTGTTAACGAGGTGGCTGTAGGGATGCCCTTCGGAAAGAAGTATGTTAGAATCACAACATCGTACACGTAAACTCGGAAGGTCATATACATGCTTAATTTTTTCGATACATCATCTGCAGTCATTAAAAAATAAATGCGATAATGATTAATTTTAAGGCAATCGTTCAGTATAATTTTTTTTATAAAAAATCAGCGGCCAAATCTTTTTTACGTGCATTGAAGATATTTAATTTTTATGAAAAAGAATTTCTTCGAATTAAAGCATGAAATTTATTTTTTTATTTGTTGTACCAAGATATTTTCGGACATAAAAACATTTCATCGCTTACAATTGATTTAAATATAATAAATCCTGACTTTGAAATATATGTTGGAGTTAAGATTTATGTTTTTGAATGTCTTATCTCTTGGACAAAGATAACTCATTTTGGGTTCATTCGACGACGGAATTTCTACTTTTATTTACAAGCGAAAGGAAAATAAAACAGTTAAGATTGTTTTATCACACTGAGATTTTTAAATGCACAGTTTGAAAGTTGAAAGCATTCTTCTGATCTTCTGTATTATCGATATCAGTAAAGAATTGAAAGAATTTCTAGAAACGACACCACCTTTTTTTACTGTTGTGTAGTTTAATTTTTTTTTATAATGCCTTGAATTAGACAAATACCAGTCGAACCTCTATTTTACGAATTTTTCTATTTTGCGAACTTTTTCCTGGAACCATGAACATTTTACTATTTTCTTTGTAAAATAACCTCCCAAAAGCGAAGTGCATTTTCTATATAACGAACTTTTTCTCTTGTAATTCGATATTTTTCTTCCTATTTTAAAAACATTTTAGGACATTTTTCAAATTAATCTTTTTAGCACATTTTATGGTGACCACTATCCTTGAACTGGTATTACCAGGTGCCTGACTCAACTAGGGCAATGAAGGAGCCATAAATTTTCAAACAAAACTAACAGAATTTTATTAGTAATTAAATTCAAGGACGCATGTAATAGTGCATGCATAAAATACCTGGTTATAAAATAATGTACGTTTAAAATTACTCGTTGGTTCAAAATTATAAATATCATTAAAAAAGTTCATTTGTTTTAATATAAAATTATCTCTTAAAGTTGAACATACAATGTGAAACCTGGACAATGTCTTTGTTTTTTCTTGTTTTCCTTGCAGATTTCTTTTTTAACTAAGATATATAAAATTGATAGATATTAAGTTTCAAAAAAAGTATAAATAGTTACTTTTTAAAAATTAATATGCAGTGTTTATGAATTTAAAATTTGTTGTATGTGTTTTTTAAAAGTATATTAAAAGATGAATCTCTATTGAACGAACTGTTTTTCGGGATTTAGGGACTTAGTTAAGTAGAAATGTTATAGAACTTTAAGGATTAGCGAAAATTAAACTTTTTCTGTGATTTCGTAGGGGTTTCATCTTTGTTAACAACTACAAAAATACCTCTTGAATATTTATTCAAAGTACTAATAGGAAGCAATGCAAGTTAACATAATACAAGTTTGTTTTGTTTAATTACTCAAAGTATAGTCAATTCTAGCTATCAAAGTTACAAATCAGCCTTTATTTGAAGGCCAATAAAAAATTATATTTATTATCAATCCAAATAACACCCTAAAAAAAATTACTGCTAGACAAAATATTATGTTATGCAGCAACACAGAAAATGCATATAAACTTAATTCATAAACATGATATTTCCACGTAATGAATTTTTTTTTGTATGTTTACAAAAAAATCCTCGACTTACGTGAGCTCGGAGTTACGTGATTTTCGAATTTCGTCGATTCGTCTTTTGTTTGAGCGCTACACAACTCGATTACACACTCTCCCGCTTCCTGTTTATCTAATGTACATGTTCAGATGTATCGCGTGAATCGATGTTTAGCTATGATAGTTTATTTTGTTTTATTTATTTATTATCTGCGGAGTGTGTGTTTGTTATTGCATGTTACAGGGTGCGGCAAAAAAACTCGGACAAATTTCTTGCCTCCTAGAATAGTTGACGAATTTCCTTTTAATTGGTGTTTCCATGTTTCTTTATCTAGCACTTTAATAATATAATATTTTTAAATATATTTCTCTGAGTTTTTACTTTGATTTATGTGCTTTTGATAATGTCGAGCAAAAGGTCTGCTATTTTAGAGTTGTTTCAGCTAGGAAAACGACAGTTCGTTTGCTGAATGTACCTCGTCAAACAGTGTCTGATGCAATCTGCTGTTTCAAAGAGCTTGGCAATGATGGTCGATGTCCTGGAAGTGGGCGAAAACGAACAGTAAACACTTCAAAGAACTGTAAGGTCTTCGAAAAGCGAGTCCAGAGAAATCCGAGGGTATCCATGAGAAAGATCGCTCGTGACATGGGAATAAGTGACAGATCGGAGAGGCGAATAGCAAAAACGGAGCTTGGACCGAAGTCTTACAAGTTGCAAAAAAGTTCAGCTTCTCACTGAAAAAAACAAACTCGTACGGCTCCGAAGATGCTGCAAACATTTACAACGGGCCGCAAGTCAGCACTGGGAGAGATTCCTTTTCATTGATGAGAAGCTCTTTACGGTTCAACAAGTTCATAACTCCCCAAACGATAGAATCTGGAGTGTGGACGTTCCAAACACCTCGGCAATTGTCGAACATCACCAATATCCAGTCGGTCATGGTCTGGGGCGGAATTTGCGCAAGTGGCGAAACACCTTTGGTTTTATGGGAGTTAAAATCAATTAAAAAGTGTACCAGAGGGACATTAATGAAGCTGTTGTACTTTCGTGGGACCAAAAGCATTTCGTGAATGAAAATTGGACGCTTCAACAAGACTCTTCGCCAGTTTGCAAGGCCGAAAAGACAAAAGAGTGGTGCAAGGCGAATTTTCCAGACATTATATCATTTGAAGAATGACCACCCTTACTCGTTGGCTCTCAATCCCATGAATTACAGTGTATGGTCCATTTTAGAGTCCAGGGCCTGTACTAAACTACGCAAAACCTTAGACTCTCTAAAGCAATCACTTCTGCGGGAATGGGGTATATTAAAGGTAAAAGACTTGAGGTCCATTGTTGAAAATTTCTGCAAGCGTTTGTGCCTCTGCATTACTGCAAACGGTGGTCACTTTGAAACTAACTAAATTTATTTATTAGTGTGAGTGTACTCTTATTATTATTTGTTACATTTTGTTAATTTGTTAATTTTTTATAAAGTTATATAAAAATTGGGTTTAAAAATTTTTGTCCGGGTTTTTTCGCCGCACCCTGTATAATTGTTATACAATAGGTGGATCATAGAAATGGACGAGAATGGACGTCACAAATTTTAGAAAATATGGACTTCAACGAAGAGAGTATTTTTTCAGCAAAACAACCAATTAAAATTATTGGCATCTTACAAGGAAATTTTGGGCTAGAAAAAAAAATATTTGAGCCGACAGACTACTTTGTAAGATTTTATGTGAAACCTACGTCACAAAATAACCTCGGTTTGCAATTTTGTATTTGTGAATATTTTATGTAGAAATTTTAAAAGTATATTGTGGTAGGAAATATTCCTGAAAGATCTCTGCTAACGAGGACAATCTCAAACAGATATCTTTGTGAGCTAACTTTTTATATATAAATGGAAAGGTTTACTTAAAAAATTTCAACATTTTTCCTCTACCGTTTTTCCTTGAATAAAAATAGGTGGATTTTTACATTTATTATGCAAAGCTGCTTAATTGAGTGTATTTTTATTTTAAAAATTTATTTATTAAAAATAAACAAATGAATTAAATCTATGAAATATACCATCACAATTGTTTTATTTTTCTAAAGCCCTAAACCACATATTAGAGTCTCGAAGTGTTGAATTTCGTTTTCTGTAGATAAATATATATGTATAAATTTTTATTTTTATTAACTATATAGTGAAAAATAATAATGAAAATAATATAGATTTAGCACTTATATACCTCAATCAATGTTACATTGTTATGTATGTATTTCCGAATACTTTAAGTTTTTTATACTGAATCTAAAGAGTAAACTTTATTATAGGTTCTTAATTTTTTTTTGAATTTTTACCGGAAAGAGTAATAATTTTCATATTGTTTTTATACATTTTAATACTACAAATTGTTTCATATTATTTTAAAGTTAAGCTTTCCATTTCATAATTCGAGAGAGTACACATGATGTTATGGAAAAACTTTGTATATGGATCTTGTCCATTATCATCTATCTACACAACGATTGAGCAACAAGCATTAAACATTCTATTGCCCATTGTACTCGACGGACAAAATCGAAGCATAAAATAAGTTAAGGAAGTATATGTTGAAGACGACGAATTTTGTAATTTGTATTTTATAAAGATCACCCAAATGAAAGTGAAATTACTGTAATAACTCCGCAATTTGAAGAGAAAGATGACTGTGCATGTCCCTGTGGAGGGCACAGAGTGCTGAGAATACATGTGATATCGTCAGATCCCGCTAGAGGCGTATGCGATAGCGTGGGAGCACGTTAAAAGGCATCGTTAGCGCCATGGATGTCTCCAAACGGTACGACTGTCAACGCTTCCACGTACAGTACCTCATTGCATGAAATGAGAAAGATTATCAAGAACCGCTGACGTGGCCTGCTGTGAGGCGGGGTTATTATCTTGCGTGATAATGCTCCTCCTCATGTGGCTGTGGCGTGCTAAACATTATAATGGCGATTCCACTGGGAGGTTCCCGAACGTCCCTCTTACAGCCCGGACCTCTCACCATGTGAATACTCCATCTTCGGTCCACCCTAACAAGCTCTGAAGGGATGATGTTAATGAAGTCCAAGCTGCTTTTGAAAATAGGTTCTACAACCAACATCAGAGTTGTTTCACTCAGGGTATCCATCTTGTCGTGGACCGCTGGGACATTTGTTTTAACCAACAAGGTGACTTTGTCTAGCCTATCTGTTACGTATGTATTACTTCTTCCCTTTGTGTACTAATTTATATTAATATGAAACCATTTATCAAACTGACTGTAGTGCCATTTTCATTTGGGTGACCCTTACATTTACAAACATACGGTATCTAGAAGTATATTTTCGTATGCTATGCCTTGATACTGAAAATTTTACGTACTGAACGCAGTGAACTGTGGCAAGACATGTACTATAATTAATTTTTATAACCTCTTCAGTCTATTTAGCTTTTGCTATAGACTAAACATATACCAAAAAAGTTGATAGTTTGAGAAACACTGGGGTTTTTCAAAGGAAGTTGTACTAACCTGGTTCGTTGACGAGATTGATCACAGATGGCACTATATTCCTTGGGACGCAGCAACTCCACAAAAGACCGCCGTTACACAAATCTACGGGACGTTTTCCTTGAAAAACACAACCTAAACCTATGTTACATGAATAACGAGTACCTTCAAAATGACAGCTGGTTGGTAGAGCTGCAAAAAATACAAGCATAATATTTTATTAAAATTAACACTATACCTCCTTAGAATTAAATTAAATCATAAACTGCTACTGGGGAATGAAACTGTCTGCTATTCAATTCATTTATTTGTCATGTCGTTAATTTTAATTGGAAAAAAATACATCTGATGATTTATATTAAAAAGTAATGGCATCGATGGTTAAATTTCCTTTACTGTGTATTCGAATATTTTCATACTTTTGAGAAAAGCGTGTAAATATATGTTTGAAACATCCTTTTGAAAAAGCAAATGTTTATAATGTGAATTTGCTGCAACTGAGATATATTTTTTTCATTAGAGAATCTAATAACTAAAATTTAAAATAATTTGGTTGTATCATCATTATATGTGTTAAAATAATTAATACAGATTGTAGAATTCTTCAATTAATTGTTTTTACATTTTATCAAATTTCATGAATAAATTCAAAAATTAATTTAAGAAGTTGTCATTGAATTGGATTTGTTATTGTAATAAGTTGAACAGAAATATATCTAATGCTTTGCTATTGAAACTAATGCAGAAAAGGATTTGAGTGTCAGTGGCGGCGCTAGACCACGCGTGGACGTCGGCGAAATTAGGGTTCGCGAGGCCTCCTTTTTTCCCAGTCAAGAAAACGTTAAATTACATAAGCTGAATTATAGTTAAACTAATGTATGAGTAAACGAGATTTATTGCTAATCAAATGATGACAAAAATTACACAAATGGAAATTAAAATAGACGAACTTTTCGGCTTTTGGCCTCACTGAACTTTTTCAGGATTATGTCATAGCTAACACTAGCCGCTATTTCAGCTTCAATTGATAGAACTAATAACGCAGATAGTCTCTCTTGACTCATCGTGCTTCTCAAGTAGGTCTTAATCAATTTTAACTTTGAGAAGCTTCTCTCAGCGGAAGCTGTACTGACGGGAACTGTGAGCATGATTCTAATTGTTATATAAACATTTGGATATATTTCTTCTCCAAATTATTTCCTAAAATGTACTGAATGAGTTGTTTCGCGTCGTTGATAGAGTCTAGTGAATTCGTTTTTAAAAGTTGGAGTTCTTTATATAGTTCGAAAGTCTATGTGTCGCTGTTTTCGCCTTCCCGAAGTATTGTACCTAAATCACATCCGGATAAATCATCTGTAATCATCTAAATCATCTGTACCTAATCATCTGGATAATGCTCGTAAAGTACCAATCACTCTCTTTACTCGCGCAACTGTATGAAAATAAATAAAAATAAATAAGTAAATTTTAAATAATTAAAAACTTTGCGAGGCCCCCTCAAGCGTGAGGCGGTCGCCGACCCTAACGCCGCCACTGTTGAGTGTAAGCGTGTGGGAACACATATAAAGCATAGCATATAGTCAATAACTTAGTTTTTTGTATTGGGGAAATGTTTAATAAAGAGAGAGAAATTTATGTAATCGCACTTTGCAAAAACTCACTAAAAACTAAGAGCATTATCTTCATTATTCAGAGTATCGTTGTAAAATATTATTTTGTTTGTTTGTTTCAAATAGGCTGCAGTTTGGCAGGTAAGCCATTATCAGACACGGCAAGTCCCCAAGAATGAAAGCCATTTCATTGATGGCACGCACCATCTAGAGTCAGCTTCTGCTACCAAATTGTGACGTTTGAATTTTATTCTATTGCAAAATATTATAAATTGAGATAATCTCGGAATAATAGCTGGCTGTTTCATTAAAAGAAGATACTTTCACATATATCATAGAAAAAATACCCTATGATAATATAAAACAATTTCGCTCCTTGAAATACTAAGCAAATTACTCTACATGCAAATTTTAAACAATAAATAGGATGAAACATACATATCTTCATTTTATTTTAATTTCTTAAAAAGTTTCTTTATGCATAAAATAATATTTCAATTATTTTCTTCTTTAAAAAAAGCTATCCCGATCGCTTAAGTTTAATGTCTTCCCCAATGAGGTAACACAGCTTACCTTAATTATCTTACTTTGTGATTAATATAGATTTAAGTTATTTTTATTTTTAAAATATATAAAAATTTTTAAAATTTTTTAACCAATATCGAAACCTTGTCATTCAATTAAATTGTATTAAATTACAATGTATTGATAATGAGTGCATAAATACGTTACTGAAATGTATGAGTTACTATTATTTTTTTTACATCTGAAAAACATAAATGATATTCAAATATTCATCATTTAAATCTTCCCTTTTATAGGAAATCTTCAACATTATAAAACATTTCTATTCATATAAAACGTAAAAAACTTTTTCAATAATGTGAAGAGAACTAAACTTTATGAAACTAAAAAACTGGCACGAAATAATTTTGAGTATAGTATGAAAATTATTAGGATTAATTAACATGATTAATTTAAAAGAATCATTTTTAATTTATATTCGACTTTAAATACATCATTTTTATATCATCCTCAAAAGCACTAAATTTTTACGATTTTTCTGAATTTATTCCGATAAATATATCATAAAAATTAGCCAATGATACGCCCCCAAAAAACCATAGTTCATCGGAATGAAGTAACACATTTAATCAATATTGTGTGAAGATCCATTTCGATAATTTTTTTTCGGAAGTGCGAGAATTTAACTTTTAATAATTTATAGTTATCAAAATAACCATTAGATGGCGACACTGACAAATAACATTGATTTTCCACCAAAATTGTAAGCAAATAGTACACAACACGCACACAGATGACGCTACCAATCAATCGTTTCACTCTGTATTCCATTTATATTACAGCTTTTCGTTCCATATTTTTCTCATTTTTTTAATATGGACAATTTTTTTTTATTATAAAATTGTTTAATTGAAATGTTTTAATATTTGGATATATTTTAAGTTATATATAAGTACAATCATTAATAATGTACTAAACTGCTGTAATTCTAAGAAATGCTAAGTAATATAGTAAGACAGGACAGCAGTGGCGTAACGGAGAAAATTAGAGCCCCTCCTCCCCTGCAAAGTCAGGTTTTGGGTCCCAAGCCGAACATGGAGCAAATCAGGCTTTGAGCCCCCTAGAATCCTGCCCCCCCCCCCGCAGTGCGGTGATGTACTTCACGCCACTGCAGAACAGGTAAAAGTAGAATAGACACAGAAATATAATAGCAAGCTTATGTAAATAAAATGTAAAAGGGAATTAATAAAGATAAACTAAAAACTATTTCGCTTAGACAATTTTTTTTAAAAAAAATGTGTTTAGTTTTTTAATTAATGAAAGAAAATAATCTAATTGTTTTAATTTTATACAGCTATCTTAAACGTATAATCAAATATTATTCAATTAACAAAACTCAATTTTTATTAATAATTTACATCATTATTCATAAATTATTAATTTGCGTTAAATTCAGTGTGGCATGCACAGGCTACCATAGAATGGATATTATACTTTAAAAAACACGTAACAGGCGCCGAGACATAATCTTTATGGTAAAAATCAAAAATCTTATGGTTAATGGCAAGAGTTCAAGCTCCCAAACCCCATCCTTGTGTAAAGAAAAAATATAGGTTAAATTCATATTATATATGCTCATATGTACATTTTCAAGACATATTTCATATTTTTTATTCTTTCAATTTGTAACTAAATTTCAGTGACATTTACAAATAAGTATATGTAATATTGTGAGCGTCTATATACAGAAAAAATTAGACTTCAGCAATTTATAAAGAATTATAATTTTTATGGAGAAAAATCAAATAGTGAGATAGTTGACTTTTTAAATGAAAAGAAGATAGTTTTGATTATTTTTTTCGAGGAAATAATTAACATATAATAATGTTGTAACTATGTTAATTATTATATGATAATGCTATATACACTCTGTCGCAAAAAAATATATGCACCCAGAAGAAATTGAGCTACATTCACGAAATTTGGTATGCATGTAGTGTATATGAAAATAAACAAATGATAAAAATTCAGAACAAAATATCATTTTATTAAGCGGTTACAGCTTGCAAAAGGTTAAAAATCAGTAAGTAGTAAAGCCACCTCTGGCAGCTATACAAGCCGAAATTCGGCGTGGCATCGATTCAATTAGATCACTTATGACCCCCTGTGGAAGATCCTGCCATAGTCTTTGCATCTGCGCAGTTAAATCTCCTGTATCTCGGAACGGCTGCAGTTGCCTTCCCAGACATGCTCTATTGGCGAAAGATCTGGTGACCTGGTAGGCCATGGTAGGACGTCATATCCTTGAAGACATTGTTGGGAGAGTCGCGCAGTATGTGGACGAGCATTATCCTGTTGATAAATGGCACCTGGGTGACTTGATAGCATGGGTAGCACAATCGGCGTTAAAATATCGTCCACGTATCTGCGAGCTGTCAAAGTGCCTTGAAGGACCACTAAAGATGATCGTGTGTCCCAAGAAATTGCTCCCCACACTGTCACACCTTGTGAAATTGCTGTATGCCGCTCGACAATAAATGCCGGATCGGACCGCTGGCCGGTGCGCCTCCAGACACGTGTGCGGTGGTAATCAGCACTGAGACTGAATCGGGATTCATCACTGAAGATGACACGTCTCCAGTCTGTCACACTCCAAGTTGCCCGAGGTCGGCAAAATCCAGTCGACACTGCCTATGATGTGGGGTCAGTGGTAAGCGTCTTAGCAGACGTCGGCTCCTCAAGCCAACTTCGGTCAGTCGTCTCCTTATGGTTTCTCTTGATGGCACTGGATGTCTGGAAGGAGGTAAGTGGCATTGAATCGATGCTAGCGACGTTGTTGGTGCCGAAGTGGCCACTCTTCTGATTGCACGATCCTCGCGATCATTTGTGTTCCTGGGACGTCCTGACCCTCCGCGACGGTACACTCTACCTTCTGTGATCCACTGTTGCCAACACCGAGCAACTACCATATCGCTCCGACCGAGGTGGCGGCCGATACGTCTATTCGACCAACCTGCTTCTCTGAGGCCTATTATACGGCCCCTATCAAAGTCCGTCAGCTGCTCGTACTGCCGCCGGTTACGTCTTAGAGGCATCCTAAGTCTCAATATCGTCTATCAAAGTCATCAGATTCGTTTGGATAGCCGTACGGCGCTCGTACTCATGCTTTTAAACTCTCCCAGTTGCGCAACTAATATGCGCATAGCACACTTAGCCTTGTCTCATTGGCTTCGAAATTTTAATCATTTGCATATCTCTTACCAGACTACATTCTTGCCGAGTTTCGTGATTGTAGCTTGATTTCTTCAGGGTGCATATATTTTTTTGCGACAGAGTGTATTTATGATCTAAGTATCATCTTTCACTGACTACAATTTTATTCACTGAACTTTTTAACGATTATACTATAACGTCATTTCATGTTCCTAAAATATTTCAAATGTATTTCTTAAAAAAAATTGATGATGCCTTAATGATGAAATCCACACACATAAATCTTTCACAAAAGTTGAAAAAAAAAAGTGGCTAAGACTATCTCATAAAATTGTTGAAGCAGAACTAATGAAATAACATTTTAATTAGGAACAGAATTTTTGTTTTTTTTTATGCAATTTTGATGTGTTTTTGTGGCAAGTAGCTTACGAGCCCAGTGTTAAGGAAATTTAATTACAAGGATCAAGATTTTTTTTCGGAATATATTTTTCTTTGTATTCATTAGAGAAAAATGATTCATATATTTTCCAATACATATTTAATTAGTTCACTTGAAAAATATTTAATAATCATATTATCAATCTAATTTAAAACTTTCATAACATTTTTCAAGTTTAAATTTATGTATTGATCTTTCTCAGAGGTGTCCAACACGCGGTCCGCCAGTACGTAAAAGTTGCGGCCCATCGACTATTTTAAAAAATTTTTAAGTATCAGATTTTTATAATTTTTTCATTTTAAAATTTATTTGAGGGAAAATTTATACATATTATATATATATATATATATATATATATATATATATATATATATATATATATATATATATATATGTAATAATTCCCTCTAGTATCCTTTTTATTAACTCTTTGTGCTAATATTTAAAATAACTTTAACTCTTCGGTTTCAAATTAACATTGTAATCTTAATCGTAATCGGCTAGTCCGAAAACAATGCCCCGCCCATTCTATCCAATCAGAACTACGATTACGTAATCATCACGCGCTTACACTGCTGGTATAAAAAGCAAAAATCTTGTGTAATCGCTCTCTTTGTCTGCTTGCCGTCATCATGTGAGAATGTAAATAACTGCAGCTCTGTGTCTTTGTATTGTGTCCGTCAAGATGTCGCTTCTGTTATACGTGTCTGCTTACGTGTTTTTAACGAATAGATGTAAAATATAAAGTGATTGACCCGTTACGCTGTGTGTGCTTCAAAATAAAAGATGAAACTCAATTCTAAAGATGTCTTCAATAAATCAGATATGACAACAAACCAACACCGACCAACGCTACTACAATACGTTACATATATACACACACAATGTATTTGCCTGTTACCTGTTCTTGTTTAAAAATAAATCCTTTTTGATAATAGAAATGTCCTCTAGATTAAAATAGATTTATATTTTATCAAACGGTTACATTGGATTTTACTATGGTAAATTATTTTTTAAATAATTTCGAATTGCATTATGCATATCTTTTACTATGGATGTACATGATTCTCTATGTGTGCGACTTTCATTTCTCCTCCTCCTTTTCTGTTTAGGGTGCCTCCAAAGCAAGAGGCAGTCAGAGATGTTTTTTAAAGTTTAAGAAAAGTATTCAGGACGGTTAAGATAAAGGATAATGTATACTTAATCGTTTGCGAATGACAGCACTATCAAATTTTTAACAATGAGTAACGAAATATCAATTCAATAGGAACATCTTAGTTTTCAAGAAAATGGCAACACATACTGTAATATTTTAAACATTATTTGATCACTGCATTGTTATATTATATAAACATTTTTATATCATCTATTTTTATATTATTTTATATTATCTATTTTTTAGAAAAAAATCTTAATTTCTGCTATAAAATAAAGTTAAAGTAAAATTAAACAATTAAAAAAAACACAGTTTGTAAGTTCTTAAAAAATGAAAAGAATTAAAAAGATAAATGGAATTAATAACATTTTTGGTTTACGTAAAAATTTAATTGAAGAAGGAAGGGTTTTGTTGAGTAATTGTGTGTTTGTACCGAGTTTGTTACAACATTATACTGTTCAGTTGTTAATAATTAACGAATATTTAACTTTCGAAGAAAATGAATCTAATAACCGATCACATAAAATATTTTTACTTTCACATAGTATATGCCTTAAATGAAGTAAATCAAGGTTTTATATATATATATATATATATATATATATATATTTTCAAAGATTTTCCTCAGAAAAGTGACTATTTGACGAACGATGATACAAGCGTGAAATACTGAGTCAACTCGGAGCAATTGATGTAAAGTGAAAATTCTTTTAACACCAAACTGAAGGGGGGGGGGGGAACTGAGATATTTTTTCGAGTTAAAAGAATTTCGTGTAAGAGGATATTGCACCCCCTCCTAAATATCCAATAAAGTTAAGATTATTAGAGTACATTTTATTTACATATATATGTATATGAAGGATGGTTCGATCTGTTGAACTTCCGTTCCGAAAACGAGTATCTTAGCCACCACAATCGTCGTCGTGTGGATTCTATTACTGGTTTATATTGATATCACACCGATACGATTAGAATTGGGCACCTTCCGATCCAAAAACGAGTATCTTAGCCACCACGCCAAAACGATCGCCATCGCGTGGAGACTATTACTGGTTTATATTGATACCACACTGCCACATATATATACAAGTACTTAATACAAATCAATGAAACAAAAACATTCACTGGAACTTAAAGGAGTTTAATACAAACTTTTCAAATTTTTTTTAAAAACAAAATATTTATTGAATTTTTAGAAAGCAGTCTGATATTTTTCTTTGCATTTTCTTTTTTAGAATTGTCAACAAATTGTTCGATGTTGTCTATTTTGTTATTCATTTCACCATTGAAATGTGTGCCTAAATAACTGCGCATACTTTTCATAGTGCTCCGGATGACGTGGGAACAGGAGCTGCATTATTAAGCGTTTTTGCGTTAAATGTATTTCACTGTATGCAGAAAAAGTTGCATACCAAATGCAAATAAAGAAAGTCATTAAACATACATATTAGCAAGTCAGTTATACGTGTAACTATGAAAAACATGTAAAACAATTTTTTTTTAAAGTCAATTCCCACTTCGTTAAAAAAAACGTACAAGTGCCATCTGTTGCATCCAGTTGCAATTTCAACAGAAATAACGCAAAGTAAATTTAAAATTAAAAAAGTGTGTGTGTACTTATGTACGCACATAAGAAGTTATACTTCTTAGGCGTAACAAGATAAAAATCTTTCTAAAAATCTTGAGCAGGGCAAGTTGCGCCAAGGACAAAAGGCGGTCACGAGCGGAGTTGAACGATACCAACCTTAAGTCAATCGGACCAGCCAAACCCGAGATAATCATGATTTAAATAAATTTAAACACCCCCGCACAAGACCAATAACATGGGGAGTCGGTAGACTATATCAGGAGATGAGGTGAACCAAATGCGACACCTGAGACCTCATATTGAATATCTTGGCGGGAAGAATCGTTCCCGAGAAAATTAAGACATCCACCTGAAGAGCCCCCGAGTTATGGTCATTTTAAAATAATCAAAAAATTTAAAGCAATTAAATAAAATAGAAGCAGGGCACACTCCCAGCAACTCGAAACTTGGCCTGGTTGTGGGGAAATATAAAAGGAATCCATTGGACCCATTGAACCTGTCTGAAATCTGTAGTTGCAAATGGGGAGGCAAATTTAATCAATGAGTTAATATTTGAAAAAAACTGTATTAACATCAAGTGTCATCCACTACAAGTTTTAAAAAATGCATTTAAACTTGAATGGAGGAATAGAAAGTATTTTATTAACGAATGAAAATTTGAACAAGATATATGTAAATAAATAAATATAGGGAGAGAGGGAGCTAAAATAGTAGGAATTGAATGATGTCTTGCATTGCAGTCGAATAGCCCAATAGCTAAGATGGCGATGTTGACAGCCAGTGAAATACGTGTTGAATCATGAGTTTTAGTTCATTGAATAGAATGATCGGATGCTCTACTTGTTGAATCAAGCCAGATTATACAAGGGATAAGATTGTTCTTTCTGTCTCACATTGTCCTGTTGAAACATTGTCGAAAGCAAGTCTTGGAAGTAAAAAAACGACTGCAGTCTCCAGAGACGTAGCGGCGATTGTTGAACGTATCAGAGATGACGTATTAGAGTAGGGGATGTGGGGAAAAATCCACATAGGGGGTCATTTGCTTTAGATGAGTATGGGTTTCAGACATCCAAGGTGTTGTAATAATGTTTTCCTCTTCTTTTTTTTTTTGATGCCTAATTTTTCTATACTTCTTATTATAGTTTTATTAGGGAATTTATGTTTATGGTTCTTGTGTTAATCTTACAGTTTTTTAATCTGTTGTGGTTCCCCTCATCTCGTTTTTTTTTCCTTATTCATTTCTAGTTAGCTCTTATGATTTAAAACAAATAATAAAATATTTCAAAATCAAAAACTGTTGCATTTGTCAAACTATTCGACTGGCGGTGCATAAATATCTTTTCTCTGCATGCATAGCCCTTGCTTTTAAAGACCTCGATTACCACCCTTACAGCCTCGACCGCGAGAGACACTATTTAGGCACCGTAAGGGAGCCTTGTGAAGAAAGGGCAAGATAAGTTATATACATTGTTGGTGACGGCTTTGGGATACATTCTATTTTAAACGTCTTAGATGTTGAGGGCTTTGGTTGAGGATGGCTAAAAGGAGGGGATTCCCGCCCATTTTGAAAAGTTCTCTTTGGCTTCAGCTTAGCATTTGTGCTCTGGTCTAGGTATGTTATGAAGGACTCTCTCTCGCTCTCTGCCCATCGTTTAACTTTGAAGAAATTTCCGGAGGTAATTCTTGGCCCATTTGTAAAGCGTGGAAATTCGGGGTCTTACGAGGGCCCTTCTAGAGCTGGTAGTAATCCATGTCAATGGACAAAAATATGGAAATAGTAAAAGTGAAATCCAATTTCCTTCTTTTTATGAAGATAGTAAATGAAATACTCACTTTACTTTTCTATTTATTAGCTTCTTTGTGCCATGACGGAGCCCTAAATACTTCCATTAACACAGCTGAGTTTTCTGGGGCTCAGTTAATGGTAAATACAAATAAATGTAGGTATTTTATGATAAGGAGAAATGAATGCTGATTAAAAATGTTTCTGCAATTTTTGACCTCAAAACTGTTTTAGGGAGCTGAGAAACACACACATGATTAGAAAAACGAATATTGGCAATATTCTAATTGAAAAGTTATGTTTAAAGCCAGCAAAGCAAGTTATGAAACTAAAAGCTTTTGGAATTAGTGAAGTTTCTGTAACTTCCCATAGCTATTTAATTTATTTCGAGCTATTATATCAGAACCATAATCAATGTATGATACAGAAATAACGTATTTGAGACTATTAATGATAACATACAAAACTTTTATTTCTTACAAATAAAAGAAAGCAATTCTAAGAAAAATTCAACGACAAAGCCAAAAGGAACCATAGATGAGGTGAAATACGTTGACAATACCACCAACGTCTCTACTATTAAATTGTTTCGGTTAGGAATTAAGCGATAATTCCGAGTTTATATCAATACAGAATTCCACTTTTAAAACATAGCAACCAAACTCTTTCTTTATCAAAAGACATTTCAAATGCAATAGCCCAATCTCTTTTTAAGGCTTCTAATATAGACAATTATTCTGAAGGCTGAAAAAAAAGAGAGAAACGAGCCTTACAGCAGTCGTATACGATGTGTAACACCTGACATGTTATCTTAGAAAATACGCAATAGTAACTTATATTCTGAAAAAAATGAATTGGGTATGATTGGAAATAATTTTCTATTGAATGATTATATCTTTAATGAGAAAATTTTATTTAATTAACACAAGGAGTAATGCAATTTTTTCATCAAAAATAGTTATTCCTGATTAATGGAGAAGAGCGGGGACAATAGACTTATGATAACTAAAATATGATACATATGCTTGTGATTTCTAAGTATTTAAAAACCGTTGAAAAATAGCGTCAATGACATTACCACTGTTAGCTGCGGAAACATTTTGATTTGTATTCATTTCGAGCTTGAATTCATCATTCAAAAAAAGCTATGAGCGGCTCAGATTTTGCAAACTGAAGTTAAAATCATCCCTCAAAATCATGAGAAGCGAATGATAGTTTTCTTTAAAAGAGCAGAACCACCTTCGGTATATGGTAAAAGTACAAAATGCTGGAAATCATTAATTTTTGTACTGTTTGATTTCAAGAAATGTATGCGACCACCGAAATCACTGTCCGTTTTCAAATAAGCATTCTGTCGCACATATGTCCCCCAATATCGTTACTAACAATACTCAGTCCACTTGTTTGATGATAAGTAATGTTCATATGAGGAGTCACAACATGTAAGCTTTTCTGTTTGCGATAGATCGCAACACCAGCTGCTCTGCGGCCCTGTCGTTTAAACTGTACGCCACATTCGAAGTTATGAATCGAAACACGTTCGTCATTATCTAACCACGTCTCTGGCAACATGAGTAACGAACATTTTTATGAAATGACGTCGTCGAAATCTGTTTGGTGAGCCCTTTGACAATTGAGCGTAAGGATCGCAAGTTTATCCTGGATGAAGTCTAAGACTTGCTGGCATGTGCGAAGTGGATTTAGAGTATCATTGGGTGGATGACCAGAGTATCTAGTTCTTCCGAGCTATAACCTCTTATCTTTAGGATTTTGAGTGACTGTGACGAATTCACTCTTCCCTTTTGTTAATAAAAAATACTTAAAAAGTAAAATATATTTATATGAGAGTAAAAGATTAAAATTTAAAACTACTAAAATGCTTTAAGTGCTAGAAAAATATCTTCAAAAACGGTGCAAGCACTGAGAATGAAAATAAATTTCGATCAGTGGGTGGGCGAGGTGAGGCCTGACTAATGGGAATGCAGCTTAGAACTCATACGTTGTAGAAATGAGAGAAACATTGAATTATTTGAAATAAGAAAAACAGATTTTTTAAAAGCTAATAAAAAATAAAATGCATTTTGAAAAAATAGGAAAGAACGAGTAAATTTAAATTTGATTTGGATAAATAATTTTTCAGGGAAAATTAAAGCTATTTAAGGTAAATTTGAAAACAGCAAGTTCGTGGAAATTGAACCTGAGGGGATTCATTTCAAGTCAGCTACTATAATCATTAGGCTACGAAAGATCGGGGAGGGAGTTAAAGTAAGCTTCTAAGTTGGGTGAGAAGAGTGAAATGAATTTAATTAAGAATTTTAATTGAAGAGAGGATCCGGAAGAATATTATTGGGTCTGTTAAAATTAGGATCAGGGATATATTTTTTAATATCCAAGTTCGAAGGATTATTAGAGTTATCAATTTTTTGAAAGAAGTTAGTTGCTATTTTTTTGATAAATTGTCTGATAGACATCATTTTGCTCGCGGATCTGAGGTCCTTATTTCTCATGAATCATCGAGCTTCTAATATTTGTCGGAGAATGATGCTTTAAGAAACTTCAATTTGATTAATATGAATTTTAGCTGCATGTGCCCAGATTAGCGCGGCATACTGGTTAAAACTGGTCTTAGGATTAGTGTGTAGATATAAGCAATTTATTTTCTCTGCTCTAATATAGAGATTCTTGCAATTAAGGGGTAGATTTTACCGACCGATTGTGAATTTAGAGTCAAGTGCTCGAGTGCTTGATGGCAACTAGAGTTGTACCCAGATTGCGCTGTACACCACCACGCGCTCTCATTGGTCAAATCAAATAGGGCACGGTTTCGTCACTTCTTGTTACACACGTCCGTCCCTTTGCACGAAATCACTCCAACAAATATCCAGCAAGCGAGAGGAAAGATGTTACACATCAAAAATAAAAATAGTAACTGGAGGGGGGGAATAAGTTTATTTACAGACACACAAAATACACTTTAACTACATCATCTGAGAATGATTTTGTATAAACTGAAGGCTGTCAAATTTCATGTTCAGGAAAGGAAATAAATGTTATTGAAAGACATCTATATACAACAGGCGACTAATAAAATTACCAATTGGACCAACAAAAACGGGTTAAGTTTTTTGTTGACAAAAACTGCATGCATGCATATTTGTAGATGAAAGAGATTTCGTACTGATTAGAAATTTATTTCAAGAATATTTTAACTATTGTAGTAGATGAACTCAAATTTTTTTGGTTTATATCTTTATCAAAAACTAATGTTTCAATCTTATATTTCATAATTTCATAAGCACTGTGAAGACAATGGACAGCAAGTACAAACGTTTTCTCACAGTCATCATGGGATTCTGATCGCATTTGTTTATTACTTGTGTATCATGCACTCATCCGATCAAAATTAGATTATGCGAGTGAGGTGTATGATTTAGCCAGAAAATTTGGTATGCGCAGCATGGATATCATACATCACACAGCCTTGCGCTTTTGCTTAAGAGCGTTTTGGACATCTATTCATAGTTAGGCCTTAAATAGTTTAAATTTATGAACTGAAAAGGATTTTCAAACCATTCGCTTAGCAAAATACGTCCCGTGAGGATTCTGTACCAAAAATTTAAGCCAACCGACTAAATGATAACATCAAAATATGTTTGATATGGTGATGCATAATGCTTAAGTTAGCTATTTCTCATTACAATGCCGTAAAATTTAGGTACAATCATTGCAGTGTTGTAGGCAGAAACGTGATTAACCTGAAAAACCAGTAACAGACCTTTCATTTTTACGTAACCGACTTTCAAATGCACTATTTCAGCCTCAAGCGTCTGTAGAGTACAGTTAAAGGTGATAGCAGCAATGTCTTGGTAAAATATTCCTCCGTTTGCAGATGTCGTTGAATGGTGGAGGTTGACACGGATTGTTAATGCAACAGATTCCAATGCACTATTTTAGCCTCAAGCGTCTGTAGAGTACAGTCAAAGGTGATAAAAGCAATCTCTTGGTCAAATATTCCTTTGTTTGCAGATGTCGTTGAATGGTGGAGGTTGACACGAATTGTTAATGCAACATATCCCAACTCCTGTGTTAAGATTCTCTACGTATAGTGCATCCTGTTATTGCCAAGCACTCCCTATACCTGTCATCACATTTTGTGGCGTGATGATGCTAATGCAATCCTTTCTGTTGGTCTCAACTGCTCCCTCCTGCACCCACAAATTACCTATTCGTATCACTATAGCTTGATTTCACCAAACACGAACACCTATTTCGTGGAAGGATAATCCGCTATTTCAGTACGCTAAACATCTTTATGCGTCAATATTCAGAAATATTCCTGCTTGACTTCAGTATGCTTCAACAAAGAACGTACTGAAGCTTCTCGCATAAAAAATACGAACGTAATTATTTAAAAACTGCCTTTATTCTCTTATTACATATCGCTTGCTGATGGTGTTACTTACGTAAATGGCTTGCATGTGCCTTGCTATATTAATCATTAACATTTTATCCAGGACTACAAATTATTCCAATATCACACCTTTTGAATCGACTTAACTTTAACTTAGAGATGTATTAAAATTCGTTTTTTAAAATATTCATTAAATTTTAACGAAACCTAAATAATAAATTCGTGAATTCAGACGTTAATTTATTAAAAGGTGTATTTATTACGCACTAATCAAAATTTTTGAATTCAGTAGTATTGTTAATATATGCTCTAGGTTTCAATAATATTATCAAAATGAGACGCAACAACATTATTTTATTAAGTATGAAAATTTATAACGTTTTTCCCCGTTTATTTATATATTTTTAAAATGATAATAATAGTTTTTTTTTACTTTGCAGCATATTAACCGTTAGCGCATATTCCCTAATATTAAAAGATATTTTAATCATTGAAGGAAATTCATTTTAATATAATTTTGTTTTAGTCAGTGCAGCCAATGTCTAAGATTTAACTTCCTTTTTTACACTGACATCTTTTCTAAAATTAAGTAAAAAAAGAAAAGAAAAAACTATCGGCCTTTCTCTCTTTTGTTTCCATGCCAATATTTTGTATTCTTGTAATTGAAAATTAAAAAGTCGTTGAGGCCTTATGTATCAAATTACTTTAGGAAATAATTTATTTTAAAAATTGAGACACATACGAATTAACTACAACTATAGGAAAAATTAGTACAGCGGGAATTTTTTAAATATTTATTTATTGCTTAAGATAAAATTCCGAAACAAAATTATTTCTCATTTAATAGTATTTTTACTTCAAGACGAGAAATTATTTGATTTTTTTTTACACATTCTCCCTAATTCTTTGAAACTATGTTGTCTAATGTTCATTCGAAGCTCATTTAAATCATAAAAGCTGCTAAATTTTTATTAAAAGATTCATTTGATTGTAGAACTAGCTTGTGAAAAACAAATACATTTTATAACGAAAATAAAAAAATAATGGCAATATATTTGAATTATATATAATATTTCAACAGGTTTGTATTAATATCAATTAGGCATATATTTAAAGACTAAGAAAATTATCACAAGAAGTTTCTATATAACCTATACTTCAGAATTTTTTCCTACATGAAATACTTTCAGGTTGAGATAACCTTTGATAGATAGTGAGGATTTTTTCTTATTCCCCTGCCCTTTATTCTAGATGACGTAAACTAGGTCATGACGGACTACAACAAAGTAATTTATTACGGATTATAATTGGCTTACGCATCAATAATTTAACATCAAACTGAGAATTAAATTGGATTTGAAAGAGATCTAAAATTTGAGTCACTCTTAACAACGTGAATATAATTACAGTTACTAGCTTACTAACATAAAAAGAATTCAGTATGAATCACGAGCATTTAGCGAGTAACATAGTATACATAAATAGGCCTGCAAGTAATTGTTTGACTTATATCTATTTACATTATTATGAAATTGAAAAAATTGATACCGACTCACATGTTAATAACTTAAATACATAGATGATTTAATAATTTTCAGCAATAAAGTAGAGTATGTTCCTAATTTTAATTTTTATACACAATACTTAAACTTATTAAAAACCAATTACAATATTGAGTCAGCAAACCTTTCGGGCTTTTAGTTAAGTACATTTTTCATAAAAGAGACTCTTTTGAATTTAATATTACTAAAACGCCATTCTGGAATAGCAACCTGTTCACATCTCTTTTTAGAAATGATATTCTAAATTATATAAAAAGAAATAATGATTTAGTTTATGATAATGAATTATTATAAAAAAATTCTATAAATTTTGCTATGACTGTAACTATCCAGCTCTCTTAATTTTTAAATATATGTCAAATTAATTCTAGCTCCTGAAAAGTTTATTTTATTTCTCTTTTTAAACTACCTTACACTTTGATTAGTTACAAAAAAGGTATCCAGATAGAGCCACTGTTTTTTAGTTCATCGCACGATTTCTGTTTTATGACACCATTTACTCGTAGTAATAGCAACAAGGTTTTAAAATATATTGGTTAGTGCAAATTTAGATTTGTTTTTTTTGTTTTATTTTTATTTAAAATTTTAATTATATAAATATCTCTTTCGTAGGAAAATCTGATTTATATTATCCATTCATTCTTTTTATATTTTTAAAAATATTTTACTGGTTTTTTTTCCCTTCCAAGTGAATTCTTAGGCCTATTTTTCGACAGGGTTTTCTTGCACTATTATGTCGAAAATTTCTGCTGAAGGGGAAAGGTTAGGTTTTTACAAAGCAATGCTTAGCCCTAATTCACTGTCCTAAATCAATGACAGCTCTAGAATACAAAATAGTTTTCCATTTTGGTTCATTGACTTTTTATATCTGTACTTATACTTTGGTTCATAATTCTTGGTTATCATATTCATTATTTATCCCTCCGTTGTTTTGTAGGATATTTACTATGTTTTTATTTATTTTATTATATTGTATATATATATTTGTATATTGGCCTTACAGCACCAGGCTGGGAATTACAATCCAGGCTCCTTATATCGAAATTTCTTGAATCGAAAAATTTGTTTAATGCTCATAGTCATCGCATAAGAAAATGTTCCTAAGTACTATTAACTGGTAATAAACTGTTTTTTTTATTGAGGAGATTAGCGTTTCTTCTTCTGATTCTATGTTACTTCTTTACAAAAAAATATCTGTGTGTGTGTGACAAAAAGTTCTTTAAAAATATTTTTTTTCCTTATTTAGAAAATAAGATTCATTGATGTTTGACTATAAGGAATTCAGATAATCACATAAAACTAGAGATATTCTTAATCACTTTCAAAATTTACAACACACTTTGATACAAGTGATATAATTTAAGAGTTCATATGCTCAAAGAGAAATAAATTACTAGGTTATTGTGTAAGTAAATGAATTTAAATTAATACACACCGTAAAATCCGGCGTATAACGCGCACTTTTAACACAAAAAATGAGATCGAAATTTAAGGAGTCGCGTTATACGCCAGGTATAAAAACAATAACTTTAAAAATAACAAAAAAAATGAGCTTAAAATTTTGTTCATTTTTACACAGATTGGAATACTGTTTATTTAAATGAAATGGCATGCCTTATGAACTATAAAAGAGTTAGAGTTTTAGAAGTATATAATTTTTCAAAATTCTTGGATAATATCTCGAATAAATGACTTTAAAACGTATATATAAGAGTATTGTATAATAACATTTCAGATTTCTCCGAGTAAAAAAGGGAGTGCGCGTTATACGGTGAATATACCTAAACATTAAAAAATCCAGCTTGAAAGTATAGGTGCGGTAATATGCCGGATTTTGTGGTAGTTAAATAACTAAAAATATTTTAATAATAACTTATTCCATCATTTTTGCAGAATTAGGTACATAATAGTTTAAATATAGCTCATATTCCAAATTTCATTCGAACTGGATAATTAACGCTGAGCTATTAACAGTGCCATAAATTTTATCGAACTCCAAAGGGAATAGTGAAAGTTATTCAGGGTCAGGGACATCTTAAGGTATGGGTTAACCTCGGCCCGGGCCCAGTGCGTCAAACTTGGTGGGGGCCTCGTTTCGTTCTCGACTCTGTCTTAACAAGATTATGATCGAGATATCTTTAATGGTCAAATATTATTTAATGGTCAAACTGCATATCAATTAGCAAAAGTGGTAAGACTGTATTATTATGTAATGACCGTTGTCCATGTCAAGACCTAGGCCTAATACCATAAACAATCATTCAATTCATTTAGTTGAAATGCGACCATCGGTCGAGCTGGTTTGCGTTTATGTTTTTGAGAACGGGGGTCGTGCACATTTATTTGTTTCAAATCACCGTTTGAACGAGTATTTGGTAATGCATGCTACATATTGTACTGTTAAAGATCTCAGGTAGGGCATACTTTTGCATAGGGGCCCAGGGCCTCAAAAAAGATTTCTCTGGGCCTAGGGCCTCAAAGAGTCTTAAGACGTCTCTGTTCAGGGTCCATTTTTTTTAAAAAAACTATACAAGACTAACCGCATTTATAAAAAGGATTACTCGAAACAACTTAATCAATGTACTTACACTGAAGATACTGCGCAACATTCATCACGTTATAGAAGAAGTTTTGGTCGAGGAATTTCTGTGGATTAGTCGACGAAGAGGGTAAATCGAGGTTTTTAAGAGGCGTTTTGTGAACGACTCGACCTGGGTCATTTTTTCTATTTTCATACCGAACTGAAGACGACCTTAAAAAGAAGGGGCTGACCGCTCCTGAGGTGCTGGCTGTCTGAAAAACTATTAGCAGCACGAGCACCGTTCGCTCCAGCATCCTATAAAGCAAGAAGAAAGAAAAATAAATAAATTAATTGATTATTACAGCATGCAAAAATATGGTGGAAATAAATATTATTTAAAAAGGCAAGGAAGGAAGGAAGAGGAACAATTAAAAAAAATAATGCTCTGAATAAATTCTTAGCTTTTTATTAATTACGATGTGAAAAAGAAACGATTTTTTTTTTAAAGACAAAGCCACATATATATAATAGAATTTGCTTCTAAAAGTTTCTTTTGCACCTCAAAAACAAATACATTATCATATCAAAATTACACATTTTCTTTCTTCAAAACGATGAAATGAGATAGTTAGTGAAGGAACAAATGTCAATTGAGAAAGGAAATTAAATAACTGTGGAAGGGAGGAAAATTGCAGAATAAGCACGTAATATGAAACTATTCGAGAAAAAGGACTTTTATATATAAAATGCCTCGAAAATTTAGAAAATAGATTTTCCACAAACGAGAGTTAAGTCATATAAAAATGAAGTTAAAGTTTTATAAACTTCTAAAAAAATATTTAAAACACTTGTAAAGGAGCGAAATATCCTCCTTTACTGACAAACTCATTAGAAATTTGTTAAATTTATTGCCAAAAGTTTCTTTATTTTCCAATCAACGCGCTTGAATTACTACTTTTTATAAAGCGAAGGGAAAAAAATCCCTAAGTTTTATTACAATATTTTTCTTTTACTTTAATAGAAGTAGACAAGACGAAAGACAAGTTTAACGAAAAAGCAATTCAAACATTTAATTTATAAATTATTAATAAAGATATATCAAAATTTTAAAATATCTAACTTTCATTTTTGCCAAGGTATAAGCGAACGTATAGTGTAGTAGCATAAAACAATATAAGCGTGAGAGAGAGAGAGAGAGAGAGAACTATACCTGACAGAAATATATACTTCACCCGAGAATGAACCATTGTCACATAGAAAAATACTCATAGAGAGAATATTACATTTCACATTTTTAAATATGTTGCGTCAGAAATGCACAACAGCGACCCCTTTTTCATAAGTCGAAAGTACCACCTGAAACCGAAAGTGTCGGATATAAATATCGATTAGTACCATGAAAATCCCATTAATTCCGGAAAGGAAACGTAATTCAATCCAGGTTTCGTTCCTTTATTAGATAAGTTAAACAGTTAACCCACATAGTTGTTAGCAGAAGGAGAAATGACGGAAATGCAATGATCAGAAATAATCATTATGAATAAAAGAGCACCCGTAAAGGATTTTTAGAATACAACCAGGTCACATCGCATGATTAGTGTGCCTGGATTTTCGCATTGAAATTGTGTGTGAGAATTACTTTTCACTAGATTCATGAAATAATTCAAAATATAAACATATCGTTAGATAACAAATGTGAAAATCAGACATTTACATATGTTTTTGGTATTTAAAAATCTTTTGTGTTATTTCTGAATACCTAAACTTTGGAAAAAAAATTTGAGTTAAAATGTGTTTAATAGAAGTTAAATTAGATAAGGATGGTTGATAAAGCATACAATTACTTAAATCTGTAGTAATTTTGCAAACTTTAAACGTATTTGATTAATGATTAAGAAAAATGTAATAAAAAGAAAGTCGATAAATCGATTTCAGTGACTAGATTTCCGTTGAAAAAATATGAAATTTTACCAGAAAAGAGTAATTTACAAACATTTTCAGTAGTATTCTTCTGCGTGTACTTTTTGTGCTATTTTATCGAGCATCTTCTTGCGTTACATGTATTGAAATGATTTAAAATTTTAGGAGAATTATTAAAATCAAAAAATAAAATTTCTTTTCATTTATGTTCCCACGTGTGCCCGAAATGCGATTTCTGCGGCAATATCCGTGCAATTTTCATGCAATGGCCTTTATAAACAAACATAAAAATAAATTAACATCCCCCTATGATATTGATATTCAAGATAATATAAAATAATTTACGAGTAATTTTTAATTTTTGTTGTGCTTTTTCTGCAAACTCTTCTTTTGTGATCTTTATACACATATCAAGCATTTAATATGCTATTGGTTTCCAAATGCGTAATGTGAGTTTTTAAGTAATTAATAGATATTTTAAAGAAGGTTTTGTAGAAATTTTTTTGCGTGCTTTGAATTGATGTCTTAGTCTTTTTGTAAGGGGCCATAAACCTGCTGGTAAACTGTGTATGTCAAATAACGCTGCCGCTATTTTGGGTGTAGCAACGCCTTCGGCTAGCAAATCCTTATAGAATATCGCTTGACTCTGGCTTGTGGTGAATGACTGGCTTGATTTCTTTTTGCTTGAAGCGGGTCAAGTTAAATTGCATAATGCTAACTTAACAGAAGAAACACTTCCTTGTTTCGGTGGATGTTAACATTGCCCGCCAAACGAGTTTATGGGGAAATAGTTTTGCGAAGAACCGCTTGGCAAACTTACAATGGCAAGGCATTCTATACTGTCCTATGAGAATATATTTGTACTGCATGATCAAAGGTGAAACATACACTACCTCTTTATGAATGATGTTTTTTTGTAGAGTATTTCTTTTCTGACACCGTGAACTATGACCTTTACCTTCTTTCTATGAGAGTTGAACATCAGCCCCGAGGTTAATAAATTCATGTATTTTGATGTCTGTGCCACAATTTCTCACGCTATTGAGAATTCCCTTCTCAACATACTAAAAATGTTTTAGTTTCCTTTCGTTGTAACTATTTCATTAAGTTAATCATTCGTTTTAGGAAACTAGAGTATGGAGACGAAAAAATAAAAAGTTTAAAGGATGATGGAATAGAGCTTGCATTAGCATTTTACTAATAGCTTTACAACTACTTAAGAACATCTTTTGCAATGCTATTGAATGTTGATGAGCTACTTAAATATAGTTTCAATGAGAACAAATGTACTTAAAGGGAATTGCATACTTATTCATTTCATATTGTATCATACTTTGCTAATCAGTCGTTTGAAGCGCATAACATGTAATTTGAGCATAGTATTTCTTTTCTTTTAGGTTTTTTTTGCTGTGGTTTGTAATTATGATGTTATAATAATTGAAAGGAAAAGAAAGTAACAGCTTAAGGGGATAATCAGATATTTAGAAAGATTCATAATCATAGTAAATCTTACTTTCAAAAGGGTTTGATTCTAAAAATACCAAATTTCACTTTTTTAAAATCTAAACTGAATAGCTATTTAAACAGCTAATGTACTTACATCTCGGCTGTAATATAAATGCAAATCTGCAGTAAAACAAAAATTTATTTTAGAGTTTTTTTATATACGTATATTAAATAATATTATTGCATTAAGTACATTAAATATTAGTAAATTAAGTATAATATAATATGATTAAAAAAGCCTCATTCAACTGAAAGACTATGCTCTCAGTATACGTATTTTCATAAATGTTTTAATTGAACAAATTCCTCTTAAGGTATCCGACTATCCTAAAATAGTGAATTTTGACAAAAATTGATACATTTTATGTATAATTTTATTTTATGGGCTAGCTTATTAGCTTTATAAAAATACCAAGTTTATTATTTCCCACTCACTAGAACAAAAATTACAAGTGTTTTAGTAAAAGCAGTTGCTACAACTTCAAGAAAGATGTGAAACTTTAAAATGTGTTTTTTTCGAAATGTGTTTTCTTAGAAAATGCTCAAATGGGGACAGTGATTACTTAAATAGTTTTAAAAATAATTAACTGAAATGTTTTGTGTATGTTCTATATAATATTTGAAGAGCTTTAAACTTCAGATTTATCAATCACTGTTTTATTACAAAATTTACAGTCCCTTATGTGAATATAATCCCTGTTTTTTTTAAGCAAATTCATATAATAACTAAGATAAAGGGCTGCAGTTTTTGTAAAAATGAAAATATTTCTTATCCTGAAGGTCATTTCAAAAATGAATTGCAAAGCAGCACATCAAAATTGAAAAATTGAAAATTTGTTCATAAACTTTTGTACAGAATGGGTCCCATATATGTAATTTTTTGCAAATTTTTACCAATTTTTTCCCATTTTGGTGCTAATGATTTCTTTTTCCTTTCTTCATTTTAGTATATTTTCTTAAAATGTACTAAATATATCTAACCCACCCCACTACCAAAAATATTCCCATATCTCCATTTCTTAAGAAAAAAGTTGTCGCAAGTAGTCGGATACCTTAAAATACTTGAAATAATATCTGCACTGCTGTTACATACGCTATTTTTTATTTTAAACAATATGTTTAGTTATTCCTTTTATTGTATAAACACTTAGAAAGTATTAGTTCATATAAGTATAGAATTAAAACAGTACAGTGCTGTTTTATAAAATGTCTTAAAATGAGATCAAAGATTGATTAATTTACTGCTTTCCCAGATGATCAAGATGCAAAAAATGCAATTACATATTAGAAAAAAGTTATATACTTTTATGCATCCTATTTTTTGTTTTGTTCTTAAATAGATACATAGACAATTTTTATACAATGACTATAAATTTTAACTGATTTTATTATTTAAAAAGACAAACAAATGCTAGTAAAATTACGTTACAGGATAACTATTTTTAGTCCCACATATTTATATAATCATTCTATAGTACTTTAATTTATACGATGACAGTGAAAGTATATGAAAGTCATGGTGAAAGAAAGTGTTCGAAAAGGAATATAGATCCTGAAAATTTTTCTTGAGACAGTAACTGAAGATTATATAATGATACGCACTGCGTTTACCTGCAAGTATTCATTTCGGCGATTATAATGCTTAATGAGATTCAGTAGTTTTACAAAATTGAGAATTATATAGCATGCTATTAGAAAAGAACCAATATCAACTTAGCTGGGAAGAATGATTGAAAGAATCTTACACTGAGGAGGTTGCGTGGAGATCTTTGAATGGAAATTGACCCATATTTTTATTTAAGAGAAAAATAAAATCTGGAAATTGTAATGATTCCAACTTGATGATTGATTTGGGATTTCTAGGGAGCACGTCAGTGTCCCTTTTTAAATATTATTTATTAAGAAATGTATAAAGTTACTCATATAAAAATACTTCTTGGTTGATTCTCGAATAAACAAATTTCATCCTCTTGCATCACTAGTTTAAAACACCGAAATTCTATCATTTCTACCTTGATGGCAAAACAAATGAACGATTGATGAGGCTGAGACAAAGGTCAATATTCTACATCAGTGTTTCTCAAACTGTGGGGCGCGCCCCACTTGGGGGTGTGATAGCCTTACGAGGGGGGCGCGAGCATATCAAAAAGCCGAGAATAAAAGATTATTATAAAAATTTACTTAAAGGAAGCAAAACGTAATATATTCTGACTTAAAATATATACACGTCGCACCTTTATTGTTACCTGTTTCAATTTAAAAATTACAAAAGAAAAGCAACATAATACTTTTCTTATTACTTAAAATTATATGTAATTTACTTAAAATATCTATTACTTAAAGGTGACTTACTTAAAATATCTACTACTTAAAAATGACTTACTTAAAATATCTATTACTTAAAAATGACTTACTTAAAATATCTATTATTTGAAAGTAACATATATACAAAATTTAATATTTATCTTGATAATTTAAGTGGTTTATAATTAAGATAATATTGTAGTTTTTTTTAGCGTCGAAGTACATTATTATTGCATTCAATGCATTGTTATTGTAAGGGGGCGAAGAAAATTATGATTGAAAAGTGGGCCGCAAGTATTGAAACTTTGAGAAGCACTGTTCTACATTAATGTGTTTATTCAGGATTGAAAAAATCAATTTTTTGATTGTTCTAGATTATCTCTCGTATAATACTCTCGTTTAGAGATTTTGATTTCTTTTTTAAGGTAAAATAAAGTGATAGTGTTTCAATTTCTTTAATTCTGTATAACGCTTATAAGGAAAACAAATCTGATCACCGCAAAATTTTAAATGTAAATTTTTCAATCACAAAATTGCAAATGATTCCATTAACGTGACTAACAAATATTAACTTCATGATTTTCATCTTTGCTACCGACGTCATCTGAAACAGCTAACAATAGTAAGCTGTTACGATTTTCCCCGGCATCGCCTGTAGGGTTCCTTGGAGGTTAGTTACAAAAACCGTTTTGACGCTCTCGAATTCTTTACAGACAGTTAGATAATTTCAAAGAGGTCAGAGATTAATCATGTTAAGCAATAGGCTGACTTGGGACTGTGAAAAATGTCACCAGGTGCTGTTTCGAGGTAGATGTTGGTGAAATTAATCTGAAAAGCCAATATTCTCAAATGCGGGAAAAAATAAGAAATTGGTGGACAATGTAGCATATCCGATTTAATTCTATAGTACTGTTGTATACCATATAATTTTTTATTGGTTTTTCCACACCACCTGTGGCACTTTCGGTTATTTTACAGTGCTTGGTTGAAAAAATTTTATGGTCATGTTGCTTTTTAAGATAATTTTACCTCTTCTCAATATCCACAAAGCTCTCTGGGGGGCTACTCTGTTCAATAGTTTTGATTTCGGTAGTTTGACATTTCTAAGTATTTAGTGATAAGTTCCAAATCAGTCTTGAAGAAGATGGTCAACGCATCCGTGAGGGGAGATGATGTTCCCCCTTTCTCAAGCAAGTTTTCTTTTGTACAGGCATATTACTTTTGCTGTTAATATAGTGATATAAAGTGCTATCTCTTACCATAACTAGTTGTTTTACAACTCCTTGATGTATTGATGACATCCTTCTATAGTTTGTATTCTTCATGGTTGGTCATCCTTCAGTTATTTCATAGTATGGTAATGTCAAATACTTATGTTTCTCATATTTTTGGTAATTGCCTCCTCTGAATAACGATCAAATTATTCCTCGACAAGTAAGATTATCAGAAATTTACCCAATTGAATATGTTTGAACCTTAGAAGCTCTTTGGATTTGGGAATTATAAAATAATGAATAACTAGACCAAACATAACCATTGAGGAATTGAAAAATCTATTGCAGAGATGAATGCAAAAATTTTATGAAGTCTTTCATTTTATAAAAGAATGAATCATTGCAAGAAAAGTTCCTGTCCTAATTGTTCCATTCAGTATGCAACTAATCTTTACGATGATCTACTGATGAACTTTCTTAGGTTTTAAAATTGTAATAATATGTCATTATGAATGAAAATATTCTATCCACATTTAATTTCAATGAACACGGAATACTCATTGTAGTGCTTTAGTTTTCCTTCAGAAACGTTTGTATTATAAGGAGAATAGTAATATAATCAGACATATATTTTTTTTGCTAGTTTACTAAAAGCATGCAATTTTTATATTAATAGAAACATATGGTTTGTAATCTTTCTAACACAGTTTTAAACAGTTTTTTTATGAAACTAATACCACAGAATGTGTTGAAGTTACCCATTTTCATGTATTAAATAAATTAAAGGATAGCTTTGATATGATTGATCAAAGCTTCCACGAGAATTGCTGAATCAAAACGAAAGCTTTTTGAAAAATGCAATAGATTAGAGAAAAAGCTCTATATAATTATAAAATATAGTAAATAACTTATTTCTGTATTTCGAGAGGCATTAAAATATTTCATTTATCTTTATTATGTAGTCAAGCACAAACACTTGATTCAATTCAAAAATTTAAAGATTAAAAAAAAATGATGCAACATGCATTTTATTCAAAGGTGAGAATCATTACAGTAAAGTCGTAAACTCGACACTCGTTAGTTCTGCAGTTCGGATAACTCAGTCACACACTTGCAGGTCGAAAAAACTACAGTGGATGAAAAATGCCGGAAAATGATGAAGACGTAAACGCTGAGGACACCGCACAAACTCCTAAATTATCACACAGTTAGGGACTAAAGTCTGTCGAAACCACCCTTCAGTATTTTGAACAAGGTGCATTCCGTAAAGGACTTACTGTTCCTTTGTCGTCTTAGTGATGAAGCAGCAAAACACAGAGTACAGTACGGAAGACAACAGAACACACGCATTTTTTTTTAAGAAAAGTAGAATTTTTGCGAAGTCGGCTAGTTAATTTTCATTATAGGCAGCTTTATGCCTCCATAAAGTATTTTTCTGAGGTGCGTCTGATCAGGTAAATTACTGTATGCTATGTATTCATTAATTTTCATTTTCATGTTGTAAATGCCCTTTGCCTTCAAAAAGAGAAACCACTTTTCTTTTTTAAGAGTATTTGGGCAGTGTATTTTTTGTTGTATGTATTGTTTGCTTGAGAATACAACTGCAGTACAATGTTTTCTGAGAAAACACACACACTCTTACTTGTATATTCTTTTTTAATCCCATTCTCGATAACCTGGTATTTTCATAAATTCGGCAACCCTTTGGTAAACATTAGATTGAATTTTTGGAACTCTACTGCATAATGTACCCCCCCCCTTTTATTTATTTTATCGAGTGTGTGTGTGTGTGTATATTTTTGTGTTTTTCTTCTTCAAAAATCATGCTGCTCAATTACATAAGAAGGATTCCAAGTTAAATTTCAATCTTTTTTTTTTTTTTTTTGTAATTTTAACTTAATTTGCTTTTTCATCAGAATTCCTTTCTAGAATACTCTTTTTTTTACAAGAATTAATTTTTAAATTTTGTAAATTCTTTTTGAGTGTTTTGAATATAGATATATGTCAAGCAAATGAATTTTTAAAAGACAAAGGTACAATGTTTTAATACTTGTTATAAACTTTGAAAATTGTTTTAAATAAACAGAAAAATCACATTCATAGACTTAGGACATAGATTTAGAATTTTTAATATACTGATCTATTTACAAACTGAATCCGTTTATTTAAAAAAATGCCAATTTGCTCCACAGTACAATGCAATTATAACATAATTTATTATTTAATTTCAGCCTGCTGTATAGTTCTAACTTTTATATTCACTATGTGATAAGGAAAATACAACAACAAGAGGTGTGTCTACCCTCTTTCCCTCTAAAAAAGAGAGCAAATTGCATAGTAGACTCGGATCACGAAGTTGTGTAAACGATTCAAAATATTCAGCTACACCGCACTAGGTGAATACAATATAAGGGAAAAGTGACAGATTCTGCAGTAGTCCAGCCAATCTGTTGTAGAGGGAAAACACTTATTGGAGATGTTTATCGTTATTAAAGAATCAAACGGTAGGACAGATGCCGGGTGGCCACAAATGGATGCAATTACAGCAGACAGAATGTTCTAATTGTTACGTGTGATTGGACTGAGAAAGGAAAGTAGTGGTCAATCCTTTATATCTCAGGGGACAACAATTTACACGCATTAATGGTACATCAACTGTGGTGATGATGGTTGAAGGAGGATAATGTTCTAGAGGTGCCAAATCAGTCAGAAAAACGTTGGAAGACATGAATCAACGTATCTATTGGGAAACGTTGAAAAGCCTACAGACTTTTGTGCTGTTGGCGCATGAGCGGATGTCATACATGCTTCCATGTCTACCAGATCCAGCATCCAAAGACTGACATCCAGATGTTTGCAAACCACTTACAATGATATTGGAATACACCTACATACACGACGGACTTTTCAGTAATAACAGTCTGGAATCAACGTCAGATCATGAAAATCATAAATATGAATCGAGCATTGCTTGAAAAAAGTATCATGGTTTGGGGTGCCATTGCTTAATTTAGATGATCATTGTCGGGTCGTATTGTTGACAATATGACTACCTCATGTTACATGGAAGATACGTACTGTGCTTCCGGGCTTATCCAATTTGAAGGAGCTCAATCTTTCATTTGTTTCTAAAATTTACTACTAAATATTTCTTAGGGATACTTGAAAGCAATAAACATACAAATTATGGTATTATGACATCTTAAACTACTTTAGAAGCGGATTTTATGTCTGTAACTATGCAGAATATTATTGCTGATTACAATTTCATAACTGCACCATATATTTTGAGTTCCAAAACAAAAACAGTGATGGATCTATCATCAGTGTTGCATAAATGAGTGTAAATTACATAAAAAACTTTCCATATTTTTACACTAATATAATTGTCTCAAATGATATTTACATAGTATGTATACGCTTATTCTTATTCAAATTAAAAACCTTTATATCTGTCATACTCCTTTCAATAAAAAGACAGCTTTTTTAAATCATAGACATCCTTTTTTGTTCCAGCAACACACACACACACGATGCAGATTCCAAACAACAAAGAATGACATTTGTTTTCCGAGTTCCATTCCCGTTGATAGTTGATATATTATGAACAGATGGACTTTTACATGCTTTCTTCTATCATTTCTTTTATAACAGACATAATTTTAATTGTATTTATTGATTTATTTGCTACAGCAGTGGTTCTCAAACTTTCAATATTTGCGACCCAATATTCAATCATAATTTTCATTGCGCCTCCCTCCATACAGTAACAATGTACTGAAATCAATAATACACTGCTGGACAATTGCTAAGGACGGATAACACTATCATCCATAGCAACCACAAAATGAAAGGAAGCAAAATGTGGAAAATTAGAATAAGTGCGGGATATTAGTAAGAAGAAGTATGAGTATGCAAATTTTTTTCCACGTCTGTTCATCACGTGATAGCGTTCATAAGAGCTTTAAAGGTTTTAACGCGTGTGGACAGTTGTTGTTTCAAGTCAAAGTTTTACAGGACAGATTTAATAGACGAACTTAAAATTTTTGGCATGTCTTCCCGACATGACATAGATGATTTTATGCGTGGCCGAATTATTGGAAAGATCGAAGAAGGGCAAAAAATAACAGATGTTGCCTGGGAGTTCGACATCGCTCACAGCGTTGCTTCACGGCTGTGGAAGTCATTTAAAACTACTGGAATGTGTAGTAGACGGCACGGGGGAGGTCGTGTTAGAAGTACGACGCCTGCAGAAGACAGATATATCGTCCTATCAGCAAAAAGGAACAGGAGCACCACAGCTCAGCAGGTGGCAAATCAGTTTCTTGCTGCCTCAGGAAAGCAGATCTCCCGTAAAACTGTTGCCAGACGTTTGAGGGGAGAAGGACTATACGCACGCAGACCTGTTGTGTGTGTCCCATTGACCAGACAGCACCGTACTGCCCGTTTGCAATGGTGTCGTGAGCATCACAATTGGACTTAACAGGACTGGGCATGCGTACTATTCTCAGATGAGAGTAGGTTCAGTCTGTCATCGGATTGTAGACGCCAACTGATGTACTGCTTATCGTCCAGAAAATATCCAGGAAAAGGACCGATATCCGACATGCAGTATCATGGTGTGGGCCGGCATCATGATCAATGGCCGCACGCGCCTACATGTGGTTGCGAATGGGACTATGACGGGCCAATGATACATTGATGAAGTTCTACTTCCTCATGTTCGTCTTTTCCGTGGTGCTGTCGGTGATAAATTTGTTTTTATGGACGACAACGCAACATGTCATCGAACACTCGCTGTTCAGGATTGTCTAGACAGCGAGGGTATTCAACGTCTCGTATGGTCAGCGCGTTCTCCAGATCTAAACCCCATTGAAAATGTGTGGGATGCTTTGGGGAGGCAAGTTGCTGGTCGAAACTATCCTCCGACAAACAAGAACACCCTCATCCGTGCACTCACAGAGGAATGGGATAAATTGCCTCAACAGCTGCTGGATAATTTTGTGCAAAGTATGGTACGACGTGTGGAATGTTGCATCACACTCCACGGTGGACATATCCCATACTGATACCTTTCTTTAAGGTGCCTGCTGACTTTTAGATGCATTGTTCCATTTCTCCGTACGCAGATCAAATGAACATTTTTTTTTTCTTTCAGATGTTTCACAGCTTTTGTACTTTCCAGAACAATAAATATTCTTTATTCTATTGTATGAACAGTGTGGCAACTATATTTTATCCTACTAGGCCTCATGTCTCGCTTAATGTTATGCTACATAGCAATTTGTGATCCGTCCTTAGCAATTGTCCAGCAGTGTACAATACTTTAATGCTAAAGCTACAATAGGATTCAAACCTCTTAAGTTCCACTCACGCATATAAACGTCTCGTTCAGCTAAAATGTTATTTTCCCCGACGTATATATACGTCTGTCAAAAGTATGATCTTTTCTGTGCACTGCTATCCATAAAATTATTCCTAAAGCTTTAGAATGAAATAAGAGGACAGTGATTGCGAAGGATGTACTTATTTCAGAGGATTTGCTTATTTATTCCTCCCCCTCCCTAATATATCACATAAGCCCACCTACGTGAAAAATGTGGCATTGGCGGGCAAATCGAATAACATTTAATCGGCAGTTAAGGGATTAATAATAAACCGTAAAAATATCAATATACGTATTAATTTTTGTATATAGTTTTATATATGACACAACCATGAGATCATTGGTAATTATTACTTGTTCTTAACTTAGTATTGTTGAATTAATTATGAAATACATTGGGCAGTACTGATACTTTTATAAGTTTATTATATCAGAGTAAATGTGTATTCTATTGTTTACTATGTCAGAACGTATTTTTTTGTTTGTTTACTTTCAGTAAATAATCAATTTTTCAAAAATAATATTTTGTTTTCGACTTTTCAATATGCTCGCCCCCGTAAAGTTATCCCACCCCCCAAGAGAGGCGTGCCCCACAGTTTGAGAAATGTTGTGCTATAGAGTTAGGATTCATCATACTACAGGGAATTTTCGTTGACTTCAATCCTTTGCTAATACGTCCCATTACCAAAACAGTTTTTCTGTTGATGTCTGAGGTATTCTTTTTACCATCAATAAATCCACATCTAAAAAAACAGCTGATAGCCTCACAGTTTTTACAGTCTATTTCAAAATTAAAATGCAAAACACACTCGAATTTTTCAGTGATTTTTAATATCCAAGGTATTTTAAATAGCATGGCACTTTCATGATAAACTTGAAACAAAAATGAAATCAATTATCTGGTATCATTTGAAATTTTTATTTATATCAGCATTTCTTTTAGTAGTGAGGAATAAATGGAATATAATTTCTTACGAAAAGCATACTTGCATCATTCTTTGTATTTGTTACAGGACCATGGACTTTTTTTAATAAACAGCTTCCCTCAGAAGTTTCTTTTATTTGTATGTTGAATAGATGCGGCAGTTCGGTTAGGAAATATTACTTTTTTAAATAAAAACTGTGCAAGAAAATTAGTTGCTCTAAATTTGAAATGATGTATTCAAGAATAAATCGACTGAAATAAAGCTATTAGAAACATGAAGTTAAGCAGCAAGCTTCCTGCTATTTCCACCTAATATTTAAAATGTTTAATAAGGCCTTTGAAGCAGTATAAAATGAAGCTTAAGCAAAGAATGAAAATATATTGGCATGACATTTGTCCATTTAAACAATGATTTTACTAAGACATATCTTATTAGTTGAATATCGGCAAATATACTTGGCATTAAATGGTTCTGATTTATATTAAAAACAGCATATATTTTAACAAATATGTTTTAACTTTAAGAGGCTCCATGGCTATCTCGAGGTTTAAATGTTTTCCAGCGATCCATTTATGCAGTATTTAAAGACCTATTAAGGGATAATACTTGTCATTTATGCACATAAATGACCTAAAATGACCGTTTAAAAACGAAAATCTCGAAAAACTAAATAAATGTCCATAAAGTAATTTGGGAATATATATAGTTTAGATTTTAACTTTAAGTAAAGCCAAATGAAAAATAGAGTTTCTTGGATAAAAATAAAAGAAAATGAAACAATTCTCTACCTTTTCGAACTAAAATCTAAAATACTAGCTGTGCAAAATTTCTCCAAAAACAATCAAACAAATATTAAGGTTCTTGGACATTACTCGGTATTTTAGAAAGCTTATTTCTCAATGGTCAGTTAAAAGCTAAGCTTTTAAACGATCTTTCACGAAGAAGTAATAAATTTAGATTTGGTGCAGGGTATAAGGAAGCATTCAAACAAATAAAAAGTACTCATGTGAAAGTTCGTTTTACGCATGTTTAGACAAGGTTCACTGAAAAACTATATATGGATGCAAGAAGCAACGGTTTAGGTGCAGTTTTGTACTTGCAAGTAGGAAATGCAAAATTTTGCACCATTCACTTTATAATTAAGAAAACGACACCTGTTTAAGAAGATAATTGAAGATATGAACTGAAAGTTTTTGTAATAATAAAAGTTTCAAAAGAACAGTTTGAAAACTACTTAGTGTAAGCGAAATTGAAGATCACGATAGATTGCAAAGCTTTCAGAGAGAGAGAGAGACTAGGTAAAAAAGAATTAACCATGATAGTTACTAGATGGATACTGGTACTGAAAGAATTTGATTATAAAAAATAGTTCATAGAGTCGGAAGTCGTATGAAGCATGTACCTAGATGGGCAAAAAATTCTGGTACAGAAATTAAATATCGTCTGCTGCAGTGGCGTGACTTACACCTCCGCAACCCCTCATTTCACGGAGAGGGCAAGGTTCTAGGGAGCTCAAAACCTGACTGGCACCAAGTACTATGGTTTTGCAATCCTTTGTAAGATCCGGCTTGGGTTCAAAATCTGTAGGGGGAGGTCCTAATATTCTCAGTTACGCCAATGGTCTTCTGTGACTCAAACGCAGCAGATGATTTTAAATTTCGTCGGCAATGTTTTTCAAAAAATTATTGTCTTTCAGGCATGTTGTTTAAAATAAGTCAGAGCTTTAACACTTTGAACAGAGCTGTGCAGCAGATATTTCTCTGCATCAAAAAAATATTAGACCAACAGTGATTTTTAAGACTAGTAAACATTTAGACATCAAAGGGTTATTCATTTAGCAAACAATTAAGAGATTTTCTGAGACCAACAGAGTTCCAGACCATACTAGAAGCGGTCGTCTGCTTTTGGTGAGAGCAACAACTTTCGTCAAATCAGACAGGGAGAGCGTTCATCGAAATCCTTGTGGAAGGAGGATACCTTTTGTTAAATAGATGAACATGTTAAAAAGAGCAATGTACCACATAGTAAACGAAGATCTTTGGCTATCGAAGAATAACTATTTTCTTACAAAATAACTAAAGCACCAGAGGTACCTTGAAGCAAAGGCACTGTTTCAGAGAATTGCTCATAATGGCCACAGACGAATTCTGCTTACCGACGAGAAAATGTGTTTGACGTTAAAGAATCTTTCAACCACCAGAATGAGACCGTATATGCACAAGGAATGACTAAGAATCTAAAGCAGTGTTTCGCAAACTGTGAAGTGCGCCTCCCTAGGAGGGCGTGATGACTGTACAAGTTGGGCGTGAGCACATTGAAAAATCGAAAATAAAAGATTATTTAAAAAAATTAATAGTTTACTGAAAGTGTAAATATACAAAATACATTCTGACATAATAAAAAGTAAACTACACATTTACTCTGATATAATACACTCATAAATATATCAGCATTGGACAATGGATTATATAATTAGTTTAACAATACTAAGGTAAGAACAAATTTAATAATTACCAGTGACCCCATGGGCTTGTACTATATAAAATTCTATGCAATCATTAACACTTAGCTTGATAATTTGTACGGTTTGTTATTAATCCCTTATTATTAATTTTCGCTCCCCAATGCCACCGTTTAACATGTAGGCGAGGGTATGTGGTGTATTGGGGGAGGGAAAAGAAAAGGAATATAAATAAACAAATCCTCTGAAGTAAATAAATCCTTCGCAAGCACTGTCAAAGTCTTTTTAGTGCATTCCAAAGCCTTCGGAATAATTTTATGGATAGCAATTCACAGAAAAGATCGTACCACGTAATGACGTATATATACGTTTGGGGTAATCAACGGATTGGCTGAGCAAGACGTTTATATACGCCAGTGGCACTTAAAAGGTCAAAGTCGTATTGCATGTTTAGCTTAAAAGTATAATATTATTGAATTCAATACATTGCGGCGCTATGGAAATTATGATTGAATATTGGGTCGCAAGGATTGAAAGTTTGAGAAGCAGCGATCTAAAGAGAAGAAAAATGCGTATAGAGTGCTTATCATCCAAATTCCGTAAAAGTTTAGTGAGGTGTCAAGTATGAAAGTTTCTCAGAGGTTCATTTTTTCCATATCGGAGTGAAAAAATGGCAAACGTTTATCAAGACACTACCTAAGAAACAAGAATGAAACCCCTAAACTAAACCAGTTTAATAGAAGCTCTTGGACTTTTCAACAAGATTCTGCGCTTGATCATATGGCGAATACGACCCAGCGGTGTTTGAAAGAAAATATACCGGACTTCATAGAGTTCGAAGAATGATTTTTCAGCCGATCAAACTTAATTCTACTTGATTATAAATTGTGTTTAGTATTGGAGGTGAGACAGTGTGCTAAAAATGGCATCCGAATTTGAGCTGTCATAAACGTTTTTGACAAAAATCAACGATAGAAATTTATATAGTGGTAATGCATGCCTCAATAGATGAATGTGGTAAAAGAAACTTAAAGTAAATGTGATCAGTTTGAATGAATGTTAAAGGAAGAGGGTTAAAAATTTCGATTGAAAAAGAAGTACGTTACGAAAATAGTGTATTATATAAATGCAAAGACGTAAGAGAGCCGTAATAGAGTAATTAGTTTAAAAGTAAAAAATTGTGTCAGGCTCATTCACAGGAAGTAATACACCCCATATATGTATACACACAGAGAAAGAGAGAGAGAGAGAGAGAGAGAGAGAGAAACAGTGAAAGAGAGAAATAGATAAAATAATCTTTTAAAAAAGCTAACAAAAAGATCATCAATCTGAAGAAACTAAATATAAAAAAGAATCGTAAAAAACAGGTATGGAATGTAAAAAAATGTAAATTCTACAGTATTATAAACATTCCTGCTTAGAGAGAGAGAGAAGACAGCTCACATATAAAAAACAGCTTATATAAAAGTGGTGATTAACAAGTTTTGTGGCTAGCCAACTTTTCCCTTTTTTGTTTATAATACTGAACGAAATCCTATTGAAAGTAATGAATAGAATTTCTAAATCTATCCCAAGAAAAAAGATAATAATTAAAATTGCATTAAAAATGTATAGCCCGCACTGAACCTGCGTACAATTAAGAAGTTATTGCCAGATTCTGAACCAAATACAAATTCAAAGCATAGTATTATTGATTGAATTGTAGCACTTACAAAAAAGTATAAAAATATTTGTTCTAAAATAATTATATAGTACGTATATTAAGCTAAATTCTGCAGCTTTAGAGAAAATCTAGGAATATATATATATATACAGGGTTATCAGAAAAGATGAACGCGATTTTAAAAAATCATATTATCGAAACTACTGCACGTATTACAATAAGTGATACATGAAAGCAAAGATAAATATACTAAGTTTTTTCCTCTTTCAATGATCAACAGATTGTGCAGTACATTTAAGGTTGCTATGATTAAAAATTCAAATATGGCGATAATAACAAAGAGCTTTCGCCAACGAGAGTTGCCCCCTGTGAACTTGGAACACTCCAGAAAAAGGCATGGAAAATTTTGCACAAATAATTAAATTTTAAGCCATATTATTGGCAATCGACGCAACAAGCAGATTTGTACAGCATTACAAATCATTTTGATAAAGTGATGCTACAAAATGTATGGAACGAATTGGATTACAGATTGGACGTATGTCTTGTAACGAAAGGGTCACACATCTAACATTTGTCACTGAAAATAAACTTAGTATATTTCTCTTTACATTTATGTATCTCTTATTGTAATAGGTGCAGTAGTTCCAATAATATGATTTTTTAAAATCGGGTCTACCTTTTCTGATGGTATTACTGGATTGCTGCTATTACTAAAATTAAAATAAAACTAAAGGAAAATAAATAATTTTAACTGTATGTTGAATATGTAAGCAATTATAAGTATATCTAACTTGGAAAAACGAATTTTTATAATACATTTTATACGATCCTATAGATGTAGGTATACATGTACATAATTATTAAATTTTAACTACAGAAAATGTCAACTATATTGGAATTTGGTACAGACTGAACGCACACTTCATTAACAACAGTTTATAGAGGCCTCAAACAGGTTAATTTAATAAGGTATTTAAAAGTAGCCAAGAAGTTGAAAATTAGGTTCATAATCATCAACCGAGAATAAGTTAAACTAGTATAAAAATTCGACGCAAAGCTACGTTATTCTTGATGACTTACTAATAACAATTAACTAAATTACTAAAAATTGGTCAAACGTTTTGAAAATGTGCATTAATTAATTAGAATAAGTTTCAGTTTCGTAATATCGTAGCAAGTTAGACCTTGAGTTTTGAATGTATGTCAAAATGTAGCCGCAACAGAAACTTGCTAAAGATAATAAGTCAGAGATTTGAAAAGATACATTTTAATCGCTATGAAGTAAGAGATGTATTTTGGGCGCAATATTAAACATATAACTTAAATTGAACCCATCATTACATCTCTGAAACAAAATAGCTTAGTTTCGAGTGACGCAAAAAAAATGATGAAACCGTTTCACTAAAACAAAAACTAGGTTATCTTCAGCCAAAATTCTTGCTAATTTTTTTTTTCAATTCACGTCGATTTTTCTTTATGACGGACGTACTAATAATGCAGTATATTGCTGTGAAACTTGAAGATGGTTACAGATCCATACTAATCCCAAAGGTGTTTGTTCCATTGTGATCTGCTGTGTTCTTAGCCACGATCAGGCAACACCTTACACAACTAGTGTAACTAAAGGACATTTAAAAGAGCTTTACTAAAATCAACACTTAAATATTCTCCTAATGACTTAACACCTTCCAATTGCAAGTCTTTTGGAATCTTCAAAGAAGCATCACACGATAAGGAGAATTTTTTATAAAGGAATTTGTGCGTGATAGAGTTCTTGAACGACAGAAGGTTTTTTTATCATGCAGGAATAAAAAAATATACCCACTATTTGGTAAGTAATATGAAAATTTTAAACTGGAATATATATATATATATATACATATATATAGAAAAGTAAAATAATATATATATATATATATATATATATATGTGTGTGTGTGTGTAAATATATATGTAATAATTCCCTCTAGCATCCTTTTATCTCTAACTCTTTTTAATAATATTTAAACAAGCTTTAATTCTTTGATTCAAAACTAACACTTTAATTTTAATCGTAATCAACTAGTTTCCGAAATCCCTGTCCCACCCATTTTAACCAATCAGAGTTCTTTTCACCGCTGACTATAAATACCGAGATCTGGAACGCTCACTCTGCTCTTCACTCGTCACTCTGCAATCATGAAGCCAGCCGACTGCCACACTTTGCTTGTTTGTGTGTTGTCTTTATCTGTGTTGTGCCGTCCAGTCTTCATATTTGTAATATGTCTGTGCGTTTCAAGAAGTACAATAAATTGGATTTGATAGATTACAAGACTGCCTCTTCGATAATACAGTAAGCGTCCACTCGCCACGTAATACAGTATCATTCACTCACCTCCGGCCAAACCCAATCTTTGGTTCACTACATTAACATCAACCACTTGTCACTCTTAAAATTATATTTTTACCACTCTGCTGAAATATTTAATAGATGTATTTCAGTTAGTCGGTAGGATAGTCACCTCTCAAAGAAAGAAGATATGTGCGAAAGAGTCTTCCTAATTGCGCGGGATAGAAAAAAAAAACAAAATTATTACAAGCCAAATCGTTTCACTACTTCGTTCTCAAGGCGGGGAATTCCCTTTCTTATACTCCATCGAAAAACTTCAAGTTTGGTGCGTGAATATGAACCCTTCCTAATGTGTTGTTGACACCACACTCGTATGCTTCGACTATATGGACAAACAGGAACAAGACATTTGTGAAATCCCGATCCTGTATCGTTCCGTCGTCCATATCTCTCTGATACGGCACCATTGCAAACGGAGTCGGATGTGCTGTGGTGTCAATGACTGTCTTCTTAACCGACGAGCAGAGGCAGATTATTGTGTGACAGTCTCTAATTATTGCTTTAAGGCTCTCAACAGGGCTGTGGAATTCGTCATTATCATTTGTATAACATGCCTGCCTTCATTCTTTGAGTTATGAAGAAGTTGGTGTTTTTCTTTCCTCCAATACCTGTCGAATCCATACTTGTATCACTCTGGTTTGATTTTAATCAATGAAGCAGTAATGATTTCAGAAGAATAGTCTGCTATTTCTATATATGCCACAATTTCGTCTAAAATGTTCAACTTAAAAATATGTTTGGCTGACTTCCGAATTTTGCGACGAGGCATACTGAAGCTTTTAGCACAAAAGTTGGAAAACACAGTGTAGCCTTCTGTTCTCTTTTATATAGCGTTTATAGATGGAGCTACCAGTTCGCATGTACACTGTAATACTAATCCTTTGTATATTCTACAGAGGTCTACATACGGGGGCAAATTTCACGCCTGTTGGACGTTTTAATCTTGTTGTTGCATTTGACTCTCAAGCAATATAAATCAAAACATTTATTAAATATGTATCCATATAAAGTGGTTTCAAATTATCTTCTTTCCCATTTTTTTAAAGGTCGTTCAGCACTTTTATTTTTATGTTGTACATGTACCTAATTTAACATCTTTAAAATTTCATACTTATGTAACCACTGCTTTCTCACGCTAATTATACTTCAGTAAGAATTCTCAATAAATTCATAGTATACAATTCTTGATGGCATACATATAGGAGAAAAACGACTCACTCGCTCTTCATGTTATCTCCTGAACTATAATAGACCTAAAAACTAGAAATTTGGCAGATAATTTTCTTTTGTTGTGTAGAACAGAGGTCACCAAAGTGGTGGTCCGCGAACCCCTAGTGGGCAGCTAGAAAATTTTGCTGGTCTCCAGAAAAATGTTGAATATACTTACTCATCCCGTTAAGTTATGTTTTAAGATGCATTGAAACATAATTCAATTCATAATAATAAATTAACACTTAAAAAATCCTATTAGTGGTCCACGGGATTTAAATTATAAGTTCACTGGTCCGTGTTGTATCTCGTCATGTAGTTGAATTAATCATCATTCTTATTTTCCGAATTTACCGTTTTTATTATTTTCTTCAAAGCACATCACTATATTTACAACTCTATTTACAATTATAAATCGCGTAGGGAACTACAGTCATCTTCCTCCATTTTCACGTTCGAGAGCCTTTCTTCTTCTCTCCTTCCCACTCAATGGCCAAAACAGTCCACAGCAGCGCCCTCTTTCTAGTCTATCGTGCGCTATGTGGAAAGCCTCCAAGTACGCTATGTGTCAAGCATTTACATCCGTTAGATCATAAAGTTTGGCGACCGCTGGTGTAGAGATCCTCTAAGAATGGTTTTTCAGAAATCGACCGCCAAAAAGGAATGGGGTTACGGGGGTATTATAGATTAAAAAAATCCCGTTTTTGAACTTAAAGACTTAAGCACTTTAAATTTGGCAAGCATGTTTCTTTTGTTAAGTAGGTATTCACTAAGAACGGGTATTGCGGAAATCGACTTGCAAGGGAGGGGTTACAGGGAAGTAAAACATAAATATACTCCACTGAAGGACATCTTAAGAGTTTTTGAGGCTCTAGGACAGAGAAATTTTCCTCTATGCAATATTAGGCTCTATCTGAGATCTTTAAAAGTAGACAGTATATAGCATGCATTGTCAAATACTCGTTCAAACAGTAATTTGAAACTAATAAATAAATACGACTCACAATCTCAAAATCCTAGGCACAAACCGGCTCGACCGATGACCGCATTCGGACTGAATGTGTTGAATGACTGTTTATAGTATTAGGTTTAGGCCTAGATATGGACAATGGTCATCACATAATAATACAGTCCTACTACTTTTGCCAGTAGACATGCAGTTTGAAATTTCTTGTTTTTTAGAGAATATGTGTAGGAATAATATTTGACCAATAAAAATATCCCGATCACATAATCTTATTAAGAGATAGTTGAGAACGAAAATAGGCCCCCCACGGAGGCCCTGGGCCCGGACCCAGTTGGCCCATGCCTTAAGACCTACTTCCCTACATGCCTACTTCCACTGCAGAAATTCTATTCACGTCCTTTTTAAATCAAGAGGCGAGGGATGTAAAAGTGCTAGTGGATACAATCAAAAGCTTAATGCTATGACTTAGATATCAACAACTTAAGGAAAATATATAATCATACAGCACCACAAAATACTCAGAAAAGTGGGTGGGAAACCACTCTATTATTATTCTTTAATATATTTTTTCATCATTTCAGCTTAAATTTTCTTGGGCGGGCTATCAATATGACTTAGGGTCACATTCGTTCAATATAGATGTTGTATTTCCTTTTCTCACCTCATTTCATTCACCTTAACTAAAGGTCCGGTTCTAATGCTAGAAATTGACCTTGAGAACGATAGCCTTGATATTCCCTCCCTATTTTGCACAATTCTTTCAAAAAATTCTAGTTTGAAAACTTAACTAGTTCTTTTTATGACTGCAGAAATTACGTAAATGGACTTTACTGACTGTGGAGGAGGGTATTGCAACAAATTTTGCTACTTCTTTTAAGCTGTATCAGTGCTCTCGGACAAAAATAATACAACACTCTTCTATCATTCTGTTACATTTCATTTTTAATCCGTAGAGAAATCGAAACTATGAGTAATATATTAATAGTTTCACTTTTTATAAAAAGCTTAGCAATTCATAATTAGCATTAAAAAGTTTTATGTAACTTTCGTGAAGATTATTTATAGAGTTTGATTTAAACTTATAAGAATCTTTCTCTGCAGCATTTTTTCCTTCCCAGTTATAAATATATACACGAAGGAAAAAAATATGAAATACATTCAAAAATGTGAAAGAAAAATAATAAAAGAAAAATACAAAAGTTCAACAGAAAAATAAATATGTATAAAAGGAAATAAGATATACAAATAAACCAATAAAAAGGGAGTCTATCGAGTAAAAAGCAATTTCCGGCTAAGGACTAAGTGAGGTAAAATACATATATTACCAAGGATTGCTTTTAGTTCACCTAAGTAGACCTGAAATACTTTTTTCTTTTGTTGTTGTTGCGAATGCCACCTATCTAACGGTGCCAGATAGAGGCCCACAAAATTCATCGCGACAAAGGGTTGAATGTACGCCTGTAGTTAACCGTTGCTTTAAACGTCATGCAGGTCACAGTACGTTTTTGCCTTGGTTTCTCCACAATTTTGAGAGAGAACACCCTGGAGGTGATCAGGGATTCCCACCTCTCTTTCCCTTCCACCAACCTCACGAGAGGACTTACGGATCGATGGCTATTTAGAATACCCCCATGCCGTGAAGGCACTACACATTTACAAACATCTATGCCTTCTCCAGGATTCCAACCTAGGTCCTACGGCACAGCAGTAAGCATCACTAACCACTTTACCGGATGGACGGAGCTTTTTTCTTCTTTTAGGTGAAATCGCAATACTGCACACAAATATTATAATCAATGCCTTTTCAGTGATTCGAAATTATTTTAGATGAGTCATTCAACCACTATAGTGAAGCATTTTATAAATATTTCTCGAAAATTGTATGTTCAACTCGCCTAAATAAAGAAAATATTCATATATATATATATATATATATATATATATATATATATATATATATATATATATATATTTATATATATATATATATATATTTATATTTATATATATATATTTATATATATATATATATATATATATATATATTTATATTTATATATATATATATTTATATTTATATATATATATATATTTATATATATATATATTTATATTTATATATATATATATATATATATATATATATATATATATATATATATATATATATATATAACACTACATGACTCGAGGGCCACATAAGACACCCTTATCATACAATAGGAAAATCCCGTTTTTATTGGGTAGGGAGGAGATATTTAGAAAGCAAGCTATAATCGAATCAGAGCTAAATTTTTAGTTCTAGAGAGAGAGAGAAAAAAACTATATATTCTTGAAAATCTCAAAAATATCCTCTCTCTTACTGCATCCAAAAAGTTTTTGAGAAGGTTTAAAATCAATATTTATGTAAATACATATTTATGTGTTGGAGTCTACTCTTGAAAACTTATTTCTATTAAATAAGAAGCAAATCGTGAAATAAAACTTATAAAAACTTAAAAACTTATCATCGTATTTTTTCGAATCTAATCCCCACTCTTTTTCCAGTTTTCTTCACAAATAACATATTCTGTAGAATGAGAATAGTCAATAGTGTGAATAACTTATAACCAATTGTACATACTGTAATTAATAACAGTGGACGTAATAAATCCATTATTTAATTTCTTAACTCTCACGCGACCCATTAATTTCCTCAAATGTCACAAATTACATGATGTTCTTTACTAAAAGGAAATAATGCCATTTGTGTGGGAGACAATACTTTAAATCAACGTTTCTGAAACTGTTGGATGCACCCCCTAGAAGGTCGTGATAATTTTAAGTGGGAGACGCGAGTATATCGAAAATAAAAAAAATATTGAAAAAAACTATTAATTTACTGAAAGGAAGCAAAACGAAATGCATCGTGAACTATGAAACGTAGCATAATACTTATCCCGTAACTTAAAAGTAATTTAAAATATTTATTACTTAAAAGTAACATTTTCAAAACTTAATACTTATATTGATAATTTGTACAATTTATAACTAGGTCGTATTGTAGCTTTAGCGTCAATGTACATTACTATAGTATATTGCATTCAATGCATAGTCATCGTATGAGGCGGAAGAGGGGGCTCGATGAAAACTCTGATTGAAAATTGGATCACCAATACTTAAAGTTTGAGAAGCAGTGCTTTAAATGCTTCATAAAAAAATAAGTAGCTCTTAGTTTGAAAAAAAAATGCCGTCATTTTTGTCAATTAAATATCCTAGAAATAACAAAGAGTAAAGGCTCTCACGATATTTAAAAAATAGCCAATAATCAATGATTTGATCAGAAAATCCTCATCTGTGCACTGACGTTAACTATTTAATATTAACTCATCGATGCGGTAAATTCATTTCGGTATTCGCACGTTAAGTAATAATTAATGCTGTTGTATCAAAAAGAAGTAATCAGACCGGCAGAGTTTAAGAGATTAATTATTAAAAGCAAATTATAGTATCTTTTATTATAAATTTTAGAGCAGTATTAAGTATAAAAAATGTAAATAACTAAAAGGTATATAAGTTTGATGAAAATGGGTTTTCTGTAATTTAATCTCTTAATTGCCAATTAAAAGTTACACATTTCGCTCCCGAGGGTTATCGTTTTTCACATAGGCGCAAGTGTGTAGTGGATTGGAGGGGAAAGAAAAGGCGTGTATATGCAAATTTTTCTCGGAAATAAGTAAAATCTTTTCAAAGTCTGTAAAGGTCATTTTAAGAAAGGGATTGCATTTTGGAAAGATTTATTTATATGTCAGGGACATTTAAGGGACCGGTTGTGCGAGACGTATATATACGCCGGTGGCAGTTAAGGGGTTAAAATATGAGATCTACAACTGGCAATCCAAGATATTCACGCAAAGTAAAAATTACTTTTCATTGATATGGTTTGATAGTAGTACAGGCAGTACAATATTGCATAAAAAAAAAGTTTTCTTTTTTTTAAATTTTTACTATTTACTGACATTTGTCTGACATGTCAGGGAAAAGTTTCAGTTTTCTTAGCGATTTTTTAATTAAGAGTGACATTAAAAATCTTATTTAATGCTTCATAGTGTATATTTAAAACTGTAAGAAAATAGAGTGAGTGAGAGTGTTATATTAACGTTGCAGTATAAAGTTGTAAAGAGTGTTTTTTTCAGGTATAGAAGTTTAAGTTGGCATTACTTTCCAAGATGGCGACCGATTTAACAGCTGTCAAGTGATTTATTCTGTTTGGTTTGGCAATTCATCATGAATATACTCACGCCTCATAGAGATTCGTCGAATTGGCCCAAAACGAGATTGCCGTTGTTCCCGATTTTCATTAGCGAATTTTGTTTAGCGATGAAGCGCACTTCTGGTTGAATGGCTACGTCAACAAACAAAACTGCCGCATTTGGAGAGAAGCTAATCCACAAGTGTATGTCGAAACACTGTTACATCCAGAAAAACTGACTTTTTGGTGCGCTTTATGGGCTGGTGGAATCATTGGTCCGTACTTCTTCAAAAACGATGCAGGCCACAACGTTGCAGTCAATGGTGATCGGTATAGAGCCATGATTACTAACTTTTCATTCCTGAATTGAACAATCATGATGTCAAGGAGCTGTGGTTCCAACAAGACGGAGCAACATGTCACACAGCTCGTGCCACAATCGATTTATTGAAAGACACGTTTGGTGACCGCCTAATTTCACGTTTTGGACCTGTGAATTGGCCTCCAAGATCTTGTTATTTAACACCGCTAGACTATTTTCAGTGGGGCTATGTAAAGTCATTGGTCTATGCGGATAAGCCACAAACGCTTGACCATTTGGAAGACAACATTCGCCGTGTTATTGCCGATATACGGCCACAAATGTTGGGAAAAGTCATCGAAAATTTGACGTCCAGATTGGACTACATCCGAGCCAGCCGTGGCAGTCATATGCCAGAAATCATATTTAAAATGTAATACCACAAGATTAGCTTTCGAATAAAAAAAATTCATGTCAATCGAATAATACATCGTTGTTTTATTGCAATTTAAAGTTCTATACCTCTAAAAAAACATCCTTTACGAGAACTATGTAAAAAAATAGACATATGTAAGGCTTGTAATGATTATATTCTATACTTATCACAAACAAAATTTCCCTTTATAAAAATATTATAAACATTAATATATATAATAATAATATACATAATAATCCAGTTTAAATTGTTTAGTATTACTAAGTAAATAAAAACACTTTTCTTTTCATTTAATGTAATAACAAAATAGGTTTATTTGAACAGTTTTCCATACAACACATATTTTTACAAATGTATAGTTTTCAGAGTTATTAATTGGTATGAGAATTATTACAAAAGAAAAAATGTTTTCATAGATCAGAATCTCTAATAATACACGAAACTTTTAACAAATAATCATTTATGCACATGTAAATACACTATAAAATTATGCACATATAAATCGCCAAATTTTTTTAGATTTTAAGCATTTCTTATAATTTTCGGAGAAAATTAAAGGAAATGTTTTATAAGTTAGGGCATGCAAAACAGATTCTTGAATTCATACTTTCCAAGAAAATTTTAATGACTTTAATATTTAGAGGACCACATCCTAGGAACGTCTTTTGGCACTAGCCAACTGAGCCCAGGCCCTAGACCTTGGATTCAGCCTCAGTGGGAGCCTAGTCTCGTTCTCGACTCAGCTTCAATATGATCATGATCTGAATAGTTTTAGTGGCCAAATGTTGCTCCCTGACATAGTCTCCGAAAATTAAGGAATTTCAGACAACATACTAACTAGCAAAAGTGGTAAGACTGCATAATTATGTGATCACCATCGTCCGCGTCTAGGCCTAGGACTAGGCTTACTGAGCACCATCGTTATTCATCAGTACAAAAACCAATAGATGGAGCCAGTTTGTGAGATTGTGAGTCATGCACATTTATTTGTTTCAGGTTACCGTTCATGCTAGTATTTGACAACGTCTTCTATATATTGTCTACTTTTGAGAGTGACAAGAGGGAATGCTATTTTTGCATAGGAGCTTAAGATCTTAAGAAGCCTTAATGCAACCTTGCCCCCACTAAGTGGAAAAAAGGAGGAAAAAAAGATCTTTTTGACTTATCTGTATCATAAAAAAAGCTGTTGAAATACTTCTTCTCTTATAAAAAATTTGTTTTATAAACTATTTTTAATGTTTGTGCCATTTTTTCTTGAAATAGAACTTGTGAAGAAAAATAGAACATAAAAATAGAAAAAATAAATCACTAAATAGAACTTCGCAAAAATAGAACGTTTCTTTGAAAGTTTTCGATCTTTTTTTCAAATGTTTTTTGCTCATAATACCTAGAATATGCAATCAAATTTGGCAATGATTTTTTTTAAATCTGCGACAAAACTTATAACACTATTGAGAACATACGTATTAAATATTGTACATACTGAATACTGAAAACTGAAATTTAAAATCATAAATTTCGTATTTCAATGAAATATTATTTTTTTACTGTAATGTTCAAAAAGAAACCCCAATTTTTCTTTCATATTTTTTTAGACGATAGTACTGGATAACCTAGATACAAAATTAGGTGAATTGACATTGTCTATGAAATTTCAAAGAGATAGACGATATAAGTTGCATATTTCTGTTACTTTCTGATAGTAGGTGAATGATAAGGAGAAATCCAAGTATTATTTATAATAAAAAACACAGGTATATATATATATATATATATATATATATATATATATATATATATATATATATATATATATATATATATATATATATATATATATATATATATATATATATATGTTAAATTGAATTAAATGAAGCTAAACAAATTTTACAAACATATTATATTAAAAAGTGTTTTTGTACATTAGTAAATTTCACATAATTTAGCTTAAGCATCCAGTACTTATAAATTAAAAATAAGGCTTTGTAGGAATATTCGTATCATCCCAGCTATTCTCAGAGAATTATAGAAATTTGGCTCTCAATATCGTATACATCTTTTTGCATTTCGTGATATTCTATTGATTTATTAAATAAGTTGCCCTATATTATTGGCCACAAAATTAGATGAAAAATATATTTTTTGCCCCCGTGCAGTAAAGTATTATTTTTTGAAGTCTCGCATGTCATTGAAAATGTTGATACTTTTCATTTCAAATTTCAGTGTAATATTTCATTTGTATTTTGTCTCAGCTGTGTTATAAACTTTGTAAAATTTGATTGTACATTCTGGATATTAAAAGAAAAAACATTTAGAGTTTTTTAAAGAAACTTTTTTGCGTTCATGAGCACAAGTGCTATTTTAACGAAAATTCATATAAACATTGAAAATAGCCTATTAAACGTTTTATAGTTTTGTAACATTTTAGAGTAACAATTTATTTCCGGTTTTTTCTACACAAAGAAATAAAAAAGACTTGCAAGATATTTCAACTAGCAGTGATCTCTGAACGCTCAAATTACTGATACTCTACTGAAAACTGTTATTTCAAGCATTTTTACACCTACACAAAGTTATAAAATATTTCGTCAAATATTTTAATAGAAATTTGAAGAGACGTCTAAAACCTAAAATGCCTTGTGACTTTTGACAATGTAGTGTATTTTGCATATTTATTTTTTCAAAGATACCATCAAAATTTATTTTATCTTCGCTTAGTAATACATGCACATTTAATCATGAACACTTATTTTAGATCATAGGTTATCAACGTGGGCGTCTGAAGCTTTTAGGGGGGCAATTAAAGACCCAGAATAAGTTAAGGGTTTTTGAAATGGTATGGAGGGGCATGGGCAGATTATATAACCAAATATAGGCTAAAATACAATACAAAAAAACCACGCTGATTATATATATGTACTAACAAAAGTAAACTTTAATACTGGTTACCTTATGTTGATTGTATGTGTTTAAAATTGTATATTCATGGCAATAGCAATTTCAGATTTTGCAAGTAAAAAAAATTGGGGGTTTTAGAAAAAAAAAACCCAAATTATATATATATATATATATATATATATATATATATATATATATATATATATTCCTATTAGTAATAGAATATGTTTTAAAAATTTAATTCGTATTTTCACCATGTATTATGTACGCTTTTATTTCTCTGGAGTGGGAGGGGAGTGGTATCGAAATGTTTACTAGAAAAGGGGGCGCCAGTTCAAAAAAGGTTGGAAACCTATGTTTTAGGTGAATCTTTTTTCAAATGTTTTTTAAAATTAAATTTATTTTTGGAATGTTTTTTAGTATTATTTAAATGTTAATTCCTGTACTACTTGAAAAGTTTAACTTCATTTTAACAATGAATTAAATTCAACCCATTCACTGCCAGGAAAATTCAGAGCGTCTTACCTTATGAGCCGTGGTTTTATTTTAGAGAAAACATTAAATTTTGTAAAATATAATGATATTGCTACTGATGTAATATTATAATGGCATGCGCAGTAATTTTTATTAAATAAATAATAATGATAATAATATTAATAATAAAAACTACGAAATAACTCGTAGCTGACGTCACAGAATAAGATTCCTGAGCTGAGTGCCACTTACGAGTAATCTCGTAGTAGATTTTTTTTCAATAAAAATCTTTATGTACGAAAATTGTCTTTTCTTTTTGTTTGGTTTTACAAACTCGTCACCCAATTTCCTCTGGCGATAGTCAGATGTGTAATGTTATTTCAGATTTTCATACAGATGTGTAATGATTCTCACTGGGAAAAACCTTTAAAGCGATGGTAGTTATAAAGAGTTGTATAGTTATAAAAATGGACAGATAAGTAATAATTAGCACAGACCTCTGGAAAACCATGAATTGGTACAAGAAAACCGCTCTACCCTACTTCGAAATCTTTCTGCAAAATGCATACATGTTCTGTACTGCGACCAAAGAAATCGAGGGAATAAAAAGATGAGGATGCGTCAATTTAGGGAATCAGTTACTATGCATTTATTTGATGGTGATGGAAATAATGCAAGAAAAAGCAGCAACTATAATACAAATACAACTAATTTTCATTACTTAGGACATCTTCCTCCCACAGAAAAAGGATGTTTATAAAGTCATGGAGGATGTGCACAAAGGGGAAAAAATTATAGAGACTAGGTATTTTTGTCCATTGAGTCCCAACAATCCAGCACTTTACTTTGATTCTTGCTTTAAAGCTCATCATATACAGAAACAACAATAATTTTTTTTATTTCTGGAATACATTTATATATATATATATATATATATATATATATATATATATATATATATATATATATAGTTATTATTATGTATATGTGTTCTAATAGTCTAAATTAAAATTTCAATAATAAAAATTGATAATTTATATGTTTTTTGCCCTGTATAAATTTTTCTTTCATCCTTTCTTATAATTCCTAACTCAAATGGAAATATGTAATCAATCTAAAATTACAACGCGAGCACTAAATATCTCGTAGCTGGCAATGAATGGGTTAAACAGGAATTTACAGGAACAACACAATTAATGATAACTTTAAACAGATTCCTCGAAATATATAAATACCCACGCTTCACAAAACAATCGTCTCATTATTTATCTCATCTCAATGAATGGACATAATGAAATCTTTTTAAAAAAGGCAGACATCGGTTGAAGGACCTCATTTTATACGTAAGAACGTATGTGCTAGTTCAACTTCACCATGAAGAGGATGTAAATCTAAATATCGTGAAGAAGGGAAATGGTTGAAAAGAAAATCGAATAGATCAAAGGAAGGCGTAGATAAAAATCAAGAGAAAACACTAAGCTTTTTCAACAACGCCTGTGAGTTGGAAAGTAGGTCTAGGACGAAACGGTGTTCTTTGGGAGGGGGTTTGATAGTACAATGACCGACGACCGGAACATCACGATCGAGACCATTAAGCACTTATTCCTCACCACTAAAGCTGAAATAAATTGCTGTAAGGGGATTATACGATACGAAGGTTGCGCAAGAATGATTATATTCTAAGAGGAAAATTGGAGGTCCGCAATCTCGTAATTTTTTCTATTCTTGACAAATTGCGACACGGATGTTGTATGAATATCATTTTGTCAATACTTTTGTACCTTTCACTATATATATGTATAACTTAATTCATTCATATGTTTTTTTTAATTTACTGATAACTTTGGGGATATACGTTTTCCCTTCAATAAATTATTTTAAATAAGATAGTCGAGTAATTGGCTGTGGGGTTGCCCATTCATAGCAGATATATATGTTTTTTATAAGGAAGAAAAAGATTCCTTCTCTCTCTTCTTCTCTTTACTCTCTATCGAATTTTAATCTGAGATATAAATAAATAGAAAAGAGTTTTTTTAAGGAAATGTTTTTTTTATAGCCAGATATTTTGTTAGATTTTCAAATATAAAGTTGTTTAAAATACTTCTACAAACGCTCTATTTGAGTGTGTTTTAAAAGTGTGTTGCACTAACGTAAAGCTTTTATTACTATCATTTTAAATATATATACAAAAAAGATTAAATAGATTGGAAAAAACTGAGAGAATATATATATATATATATATTCAACTTCCCAACTTTTCTACAAATCAACATCTGCTTTTGAAATATAATTTCGTATTAATTTTCTTTAAGATCTGATCCACTGTTTTGGTTTGTAGATGAATGCAATGGCGTACATCAACAAATGGCGTTTTGATTTGAAGTGTAATACGACCCCGTATCGGGGGGGGCAGGGTTCTAGGGGGTCCAAAACCTGACTGCCGCCAAATACCTACCCCCTACAAATTTCAACTTGGGGCCCCGAAACCTGACTTTGCAGGGGGGCCCAAATGTTCTCCTTTACGCCACTGGATGCATGATATACATTTTTTAATATATTCCGTTAGAAAACTTACGAATTTGAATTTAAAGGCTTTCAACTCTAAGAAGAAAATGTGGATTTGAGTTTCTTAAGGGACCAGGTTATTCCCCTGGCGTTTTACATTTCATTTGGAATAATGTTATCGTGTATCTTCAAGCTCGTTATACGTAAATGAACCTACAAACACAATTCGTTTTTCACCTTTTATCTATCAGTAAGCACGTAAACAAAGTCGCTGTATCACGAATGTTATAAATGAAGCATCTAAAATGCCCGTAGCCATGTCACCAGCTTGCTACAAACAACATTATCAGTAGATCGTGAACAAGAATACCTCGGGGAATGAGGCTACTGATTACGGGTTGTCGTATGTGCGAAACGATATTCTGTTTCGCATTAACAGAGGAAACCAGATTACTTGGTAAGAAAGTTGGCTTAATTTCACGACCTAATTCCTCATATAATAAACATGCTATTTCATTTATAAGTGGAAAAGAGCCTTTTTAGAAATTTCAGAAATTATTTTAAGTCATGAGTTCAACATACTAAATGTAAGTAAATTATCAATTGCATTGATGATATATTTAGGTATTTACAATGAACTGGGAATTTTTTCAGTAATTTTTTCTGTAAAAGTCTTTAGAATGTAATTTTAAGAGATTGGTGAAGTGCAACGTAAACATGACGATCAATGAATCCTGAGATTTATAAGATGTTTAAGATCCACGAGGCATACGCAGGGGCTCCACGAGTCTCAATAAAAAATCGAAAAGAAAATTATAAATTTGTATACAAAAGGGATTCATACGTTCTCTAAAAAGTTTGTATGATTAGAAGTACATAAAGCCCAACCCAGTCACTAAAATTCTCAAATATCTACTAGTGAATATTCTGTTTACAATCCAGGGTTCCATGAATTAATATTGTACTCGTTAGGATAATATTTTGCAAATTTTAATAGTTTTATAATGGTAAATATCCTTTTTTCATTTGTAGGGGGGGATGAAATACTTGTAATAAAGGAGAAGGTACAGCTTATCGACATCCCTACAGATTTGAGGTTAAAATTTAAATTTAAGCAAAAACAACTTCTAAATTTTAGGCTTCAAATTCATGCAAACACACTAGATTTCTCCCCCACAGCTATAAACATTTTAATACCATTCAGAACAATGCATTTAAGTGAAAATATTTCTCAATGAATGTCGCAACAAAATCAAAATATAAAAGTAAATTAAACGCAGAATATGAAATGCGACTGCAGAGATAATTTAAATAGACCTGGACTTTGACAGTTTGTGTAAAAAAATGCAAGTACATATCGCAGTTACTAAATATAATGAATAGGTAGGTGAAAATTGGATCACTAAATTATATTTAAGTATTTCATTAAAATTTTTAATAACAAATACAATACTTTTTTCATTTTGTCTTCACATAAAGTACCTATAACATATTTAAAATTATTTTAAGGCGTTTTCTTTTAAACGTGTTGAATGGGGCTTCCCCAAAACATCTTATAGATCTAAGGGTTCTAGGAAGCGAAAAAGTTTGAAGACCACTGTTGTAAAAGGAAAGTAAGGAAAAAACAAATAAATAAAGCATTTATTGTTTCAAATAAAAAAAGGGCATATACATAGTTTTAACAAGACATTAATCAACAAAATAATGCATCAAAACATAATCTTGATTATTTTCAACGTGTACGGTAAATTTTTTCATAAGAAAAAAATATTGAATAAAATTTTTATTATATCAGGCACGCAAGCGCGTGAACAACTTTTATTACTCTATGTTACACTTTTCTTTACATGAGGTTACAAAAAAATATTTCATTCGTTATCTAGAAAAATAATACTCAAATTAAAAAAGTTTGCAAGAATAGTTAATCCTGTGAAATGGTTGTACAAGTAAAAGTCAAGTAAACTAATCGCATTTATATTATCTCTCAATGATCTTTTAAATTATTTAAAGTAAGAGAAACTGATGCGGAAAAAAACCCCATTAATAGCTAATAGAAAGGTTTTTTATTCGACCGGTATATATAGCTACACTGGAGGAAAATCATATTACAGCAATGACTTTTCTTACACAATCAAAATATATTTTTGTAAAAATTTGAATGTAATTCACATAAACATAATATAAAAAAAAAACTTTTTTTAAGTCAATTTCTACTTAGGTCCACAACGAAAATTTTTATTTTAGTTACCTTTTATTAAATAGCTACAATTAATATAAATATGTATATACATACGACAGAATCACAATATTAAGTGACAAAATAGAAAGCGATTTTCCTTTCAATGTTCCATTTTACTTTCAATACAGGGTGTTGGACAATTTTTGTTTGTTTTTGTTACTATTTATTCATTCATTAAATTTAATTATTCTTAAAAATAGTAAAGTAAAAAGAAATCACATTCCCAGAAATTAGACCATCCCAGGTGGGACTCGAGCCCACGAAATTTGATTAGATGTCTAACGCGCTACCCATTACGCTACAGGGACACAACGAGAGATTTTACTTTTTATATAGGGTGTTGGACTATTATTTTTGTTTGTTATGAGTTATTAATTAATGAATGAATTAATAACTAAAAAACTGTATTAACATCAAGTATCATCTACTGCAAGTTTAAAAAAATGTATTTGAACTGGAATGGATGAACAGAAAGTATTTTACTAACGATTGAAAATTTGAACAAGATATATATATATATATATATATATATATATATATATATATATATAAGGAGAGTATGAACTAATAGTAGGAATTGAAAAGAGTTTATTCATTGTTTAAATATTGCAACAAATATATTAAATTCAACTAAAAGCACCACTTAAAATAAATACAATTCTTTAAATAATTATTGAAAGCTACTTACGAATCTTTTCACAATTTGCTAACTGGTCAATAGCAGAACTCTAGCACTTGCATCGAGTTTATTCATTTACTCCTATGAAAATGAATATCATATCGCAGATTCCAAGGTAATTGATTAGAAGACGGAAACGACAACCTTTTAACAAAAGACAAAAAAAAAAACCAATAAATTCTCCGCTATGGCAATCCGGCTCTGAATGCAGTCCACTTTATTATCTTATAATCACAAAAGACGAAATTTACCAAGGGGTTGTTTATTAATCCGATTCTATGCCGAAGTATCCAAGAGTCTTTTGGAGATCCCGTCTTAAATTGCCGAAATACCGCAAGTGAAATGAAAGTTGGGGATTCCAGTCGGCAATACCTAGTTAACCATGACTGATACCAATTGAAATTTCGTTGGGGGCTGAGAAGGGAAAGAAACTTCTAAGACGCTTTAAAGTAGGTTATGAGGCAAGGAGAGAGAAAAAGTCATTCTAGTTTCTACATTATTCCTTTGACTCACTTTCCACCCCACCTACATGAGACGATCCAAAAATAAATACGCTTTTCCTTTTTCCTAGATAAAATTGACCTCTTTATGGCTGAAACATTTTCACTACTAAAAGGTCCGTGAACTTGTCGGACTCAAACCGTCACTGTTGTTTTTAAAGAAGATCTGAGAAATTTTTTATTACCTTTGCGTTAGCAACGAACTTGTTTGTGGAGCCTCATATTGGATTATAATGAAATTCTCTCTCTCCATAGTCTCAAAGGCATGTTCTACTTACGGAAAGAGCTGTTCTACTTTTAATTAGAAAGTTACTTTAGTGACCAAATTTTTCAGTCTATCACGTCAGACCTTCAAGCAGAATCAAGTTCACTTGTGAGGTGACTGCAATCCCACCTAAAAGCTGGTTCTGCAACCGGATATGTTCATAAAAAAACCACAAATGAAAATATGGTTCAAGAAATTATCAATTTTCTTTACTGTAATTTTCTTTACTGTGCCATTTTTTTCTTTAAATGTGCTCAGATAGCACCTGCTTAAAAAATTCTTCATATAAAGTTCTTTAAAAACTTTAACTATTAAATATAACATACAGTCGAATCTCCATTTAAAGAATCTCTATTTTGCGAACTCTTTCCTGGAACCAAGAACATTTCACGATTTTCTTTGTAAAATAACCTCCAAATAGCAAGTGCATTATCTGTATAACGAACTTTTTACTCTTGTAATTCGACCCCCTCCCCTCTATTTTTAAACTATTTCAGAAATTTTTTCGAATTATTCCCTCTTTTAGCAAAATTTATGGGGATTAATGACCTTGAAGATGTATTACCAGGTGCCTAACTCACCTAGAGCAATGAAATTGACATAACTTTCCAAACAAAGAACTCAAATAAAAGTAACAGATTTTATCAGTAATTAAATTTAAGGACGTATGTAGTATTGTATGCTTAAAATTACTGGTTATAAAATAATATGCGCTTAAAATTACTCGTAGGCTTAAAATTAGAAAATGTCGTTAAAAAATTCATTAGTTTTACTATAAATTTTTTTTTAAAAGTTGAACATACTGAGTATTTCTGTATAATGTCCTAGTGTTCCTCGCAGATTTCTTTTTGGTCGGCAAAATATATAAAAAGAATTTTAAAAAAAAAGTTTGTAGAATTACTTTTTAAATAACACATAATGTTTACGAATTTAAAATTTGTTTTATGTGGTTTTTAAAGCATACTAAGAGATGAATCTCTATTTAATGAATTTTCCATATAACAAACTTTTTTTATGTATTTAGCGACTTCTTTAAATAGAGGTCCGACTTCAATTATATCATGTCTTTTACGAAAACTGTCAAAAATTGCTTTTGTTTTCTTAAAGAAATTGATACGCTTGAACTGGGTTTACGGATTGTATCATTTTAGTGGGCCGCTTTCTTTAATTGTATTAAAATATTGTCACAATGATTGATCATTGTTGGTTGGATCTTTAGTTTATCCCTTGATTTCAGAATGGAACTAAATTGGACATTGATGCATCAGTGATTTTAGAGTTGATCCATCTAGATTAAGGTTATCCACCGGGAAAGTTGTTACTAAGTGGCTTACAATTAATTAGTGGCAGCAAGTGAGAAGAATCTTCCTCCATCTTTTTAAACCGTGTTCAATTTTATAACATTCGAATTGTGTTCTTGGGAATAAGCGAGCCAATTGGCTTGCAAAGGCTGCAACCAAGCGCAACATTGACAATACCGTTAATATTCCTAAATCATTTCACAAGAAGATTATGAAAGAAAGTATGGTGAAGTCTTGGAACCAAGAACTCCTCATTTCAAATAAAGGGAGCTTAACAAAGAAATTCTTTCTAACCATTAATGAGAGAATAGCCTGTCATCATTTTTAAGCTAATTACAAAATAACCCAATTTATAACTGGCCATGACAATTTTAAAAGCTACTTGAACAAATTTAATTTAGTTCCGTCATCTTCTTGTGATTGTGATATTGGTGGAGAGGAAAATGTAGAACATGTGATCCTTCTGTGTTCCAAGTTTGAAAGAGAACGAAACATCCCAAGACTGGCTTTCAAGAGACTTAATATTAATTTGCCTCAGAATCTTCACCAACATATATCCACCAGAAGTGATTTTGAAAAGTTCTGTAAATTTATTGTAAATATTTGTAATCTTTCATGACTTTAATTCCTCCTCCCCTTTCCTTTGTAATATGTGTTTATATTTACATTTGTAAGCTCCGTGTGATACTTTGTGGTGCACGGGGATTTTATGATTGTTTTCAATAAAAAAAACAGTAATACAAGATATGTAGCGTCGATAGAGCGATTGGTGAACAATTTCAAAATTCCAGGAGTTTCTAGGACCCAATGTGTATTCGAATTCCTCTGTAAAGTAAATTGGAGTCTCATATATGAGAACCTTCAGATGTCTATAAGTAATCGAGGCTCGATAATTCTGACAACTGGGATGACTACTGGTCTATCCCAGCCGAAGCATTGAACTGAACTATAAAAGTGGTATTCAAGTTATTGGAGACAAAAACCGTGCATTAGAACATATCTGCCTCTTCGGCTCTTGTAAAATCTCCTAGGAAGATCATAAATAACGGCGCAAAAGTGTGTTTTCCAGCATAAGCATTAGATCGACTTACGGATTCCCTCTATTGCCTCCTACCACTAACATTGTCTGCCAACTATGTCCCTGCAATTACCGTCGGTGATTATAATTTTGAGCATTTATTGAAAAAGTTACCATAGAACTTTGCAACGATGTAGTAAGTAAACGCGAATGTGTCTTCCTATGCCACTTCATTTCTTTTGGGGCCTTTACACATCTCTTTTCCCGTATATATTTCAATACAAAAAAATACTTTTTATACTGAAAATATCACACACGCTCACAATTTAATTTTCTCCGTATTTTACGTATATAAAACAACCCACACTTATATTCTAAGAAATGTTATTTAAGTAACTCCACTCCCGCAATAGCGTTATTTAATGTTTTTTTAAATAAGTAATGCATATATTTCTGCATTGATGAATTTTTTTTCGCACAAAATTTTAGTGATTTTCACACATTGTGATGCTATAAATCCACTATTGTAATTATTCTGTAATAATAAATCCTTATACATGCACAGACATATTTAGCTAAAATTATCCATGTTCATGTGTTTACATATACGTAGAAAACTGACTCTACAATTATTGTCTCAGAGTTTCTAAATGTGACCTTTAAAATAAACATAGACAATATAGCATCATTAGATACTTATGCCAGTTAAATGTATAAATTTAAATGACAATAGTGCTGTTGTAAGAGCATTGACACATTAACATATTCGGTTTCATATCAATATACTGAATTTAAAATAACTAAATCACGAAACTCTTGAGGTCACTTTTTCCTACGATCAATGACTTCAGTGGGTTGAATCTCGTTTCAAATCCTTATTTAAATACGCATACCAATAACCCTGAAGCGTGTTTTTCTGATGTAGGTAAAAAAGATATTACTGTATTAGTACACTTATTTTTCAACAAGAACTTCCTTATTTACTACGGTCTTTGGTTATTTGTGTATACTACTGAAAAGGGTACATCGGACATTGTACTCTTAACACATCCAATCGATAAGTCACTTTCGATGACCCATCTTTAGATGGAGAAATACATTCGATTAAGTGTTAAAAATGTGGAGGATTAAAGAAACGGCGTTATTTAACTGATTATTATTTAAAACATTTTTTTTTTACAAAAATATAGGTTTCAATACAACGAGACGTTTTCCGCGGTTTCAGCATCCAGACCACAAGAACAAATATCATTGCCAATTAAATTAAACCTAGATAAAAATTGCTCCTAAAATTTCCATATCCTGTTAGAATCTGAGATAACTTAAAATTAGTAACAAACTTCTTATATTTTAACCGTTGATAAATTATCGGAAAAAAGTTTTTAGTCCACAAGGCTTTAGGTAAGGTAAAGAATTCGAAGTTCCAGGTGGAAACAGTTCTTTCCCATTTTGCAGAATGAATTAAGTTTGATTAGTGATGGTTTTTGAATTGTAACACATTAAAAATAATAAAAGTTCAAGTAAGTGGGAACTCTCATGAGAGCAACAAACTTATCACAGAATGGATATTCAACATAAGTGTTTTGACTGTTTAAAATATGCGTTCCTTTATACGTGCTAAGCCCATGGAAGTCTGACATGTGATCCCATCACTCAATTAAATAGATTTCTTATAATAAATTGATAGAGTTTTAGCTGGGTTTTTTTCAACATAAAGAAACAACAGCAAAAAATTGTATAATTGTGTTTGAGTTTAAAAACAGTGTTAAGAAAAGCTTGTATATATATATATATATATAATTTCCTTCTAGTTTATATATGAGGTATATACAGAGAAAACTAATAAAATGACTCGCATTTATACTAATAACTTAATTTTAGTTTATTAAAATTGGAATTAATTATATGAAGCATTTGAAGGAATAACAGGGGGAATGGAAGGAATTATTAGAATTCTTAAGAAGCACAAAGGAAAATATAGAAATGTCAAGCTTGTGGTGATCCCCTTGGATCTCACTTTGAGAACGAGAATAATTTTGAGTCAAATAAGAACCAGTAGCCATTTTTATAAATAACTTTCTTTATTTGGTTATCTCTCCCAAATAGAATCAAAGACTTTTAATAACAAATAAATCAAAATAGCTTTATGAGGTTTAAAAGGGACTTTCCTTTATATTAACTTAAATATTTAATGATCCAATTAATTAACAATTAGAATATCGATCACACAGAGATTACCGCAATAAGAGATCCCAGAATTATATTCAATAATGTTCCTACTGAACATTTAACTTTAATCTCACTCCTAATATAAAACTTTAATGAGACTTTAATTATAAATCAATATTTACCACACTGAATCTCAGCTCTTCCTGTGCCTAATTTATCCACCTAGAAATCTTCAATTATAAATCTCTTAACTTCACTATTATAACTTCCTGCTTCAATCTCTCTCTCCTACTGTCTCTCACTTTACTATTCCGTTTGACTTAAATACTTTATCTAATCTGCATAATAAGGAATCCCTGTCCTCTTTTTGTAGTTGATTGGAAATAGGTAGGGAATTAAATTTCCCTAAAAAAGACGTCTCAGAAGGTTAGTGATAAAGTTCCGTATAGATTTGTCACAAGCTCTTTCTATGAACCGCATATTAGCAAAGTTAAAAAAAAATGTTTTTTTCAATCTATAATAATGATTATAATGATAAAGTTATATGGAAATGCGCTTTTTATTAGGTCCAATTTTATCTCATGAATGTTGATCGTTATCTGAAAAAATTGCATGCATATTTTACAGGTCCAAACATTTCAGAATTAGGAATTTAAATTTTTATTTTACTTCAAAACAATGCTTTATATAAACTAGAGAGATAATTATTTAACAAGATATGAATTATATATTCGTATGCTAATAACTCAATCGGAAAAAGAATTTCAGAATAATAATTTTAAATATTTTTTAAAATGTGTTGACAATATCACGCAGCAAGTGAAAAAAAAACAGGCTTTAGAATGCAAGGAAAGGAAATTGACAGTGTTTGCAAAGGATTTACTTATTTTAGAGGAGTTATTTATTTATTCCTCCCCCCCCATCAATACATGACATACACGTGCCTGCGTGGAAAGCAGTGGCATTAGGGAGCAAAACGCGTAACTTTTAATCGGCATTTAAGGGATTCATTATAAACCGTACAAATTATCAAGATAAGTGTTAATTTTTGTAGAATATTTCATATATGACAAGCCCATGGGGACACTGGTAATTATTAAACTTGTTTATAATTTACACTTTTGTTTAGTATTGTTAAATTAATTATAAAATGCATTGCGTAGCACTGATATATTTATTAGTGTATTATATCAGTGTAAATGCGTATTTTTTGTTTTCTATTATATCAGAATGTATTTGTTTTTTTACTTTCTGTAAATTAATAATTTTTTTAAATAATTTTATGTTTTCGAGTTTTCAATATGCTCACACCCTCCTGGTAGGGTTATCACGCCCCCTTAGGGAGGCGTGCTCCCCAGTTTGAGAACCGCCGTCATAAGCAGATGAGATAAGGATTTAATAATATTCTCTGCTTTTTTTATTTAATATTCCCTCATATATAAACATATATATAATATTTCAAGTATAATATAAATTAGTCTTATTGATATGAGTGAGCTCACTCAGAAGACAAACTTCTGTTAAATTTGAATCTTAAAGTAATGCACCAAAAATAACACAACCTCTTAATATCAATATTAATTAGCTTTACAAAAATTCTATAGTCAACAAAGAAAAGCAAACTCTACATGTATACTGGTAGAAATTGCAAGTTTCTCTATACGCTTTTAAGCCGTAATAATTACAATTAGTTACCATAATCATATTTATTAGAAATTTTTAGGCTTTGATCTAATTTCTTATTTTGATACTTTTCTGTCAAAACTTATTTGCTGCCGTAAAATATGAATTTTTAAACACATTAATATTCTTTGGAAACGATGCTCATTCTCACATTAGTGTGAAAGTATTTAGTAAAATAATGTATTATTCTAGTTGCATGTGGGATGTAGATAAACTTTTTTGTAGCTTGTAAATTAAAACAGTCAGAATCCCAAATTCGATACAAAAAAACAATGTCTAAATTATTTATATGAGAATTTGTTCTCTTTATATGCATTTTGATTAAAAAAAATCATTGTATTAAGGTATCCTACTACTCAGAACAGTGGTTTTAAAAAAGCGTATAAATGGATAATTTGTATGATATTTAGACACTTGAATTAGAATACATGCATAGAATTGTTTTAAGTGTATTATTAGAATAAAAAATTATTTAAGTGCAATATTTTGGCAAAAAATGAACTTTGAATTACCTATCTTCAAAACATTCTCTTTTCATGAAAAATGCTTCTATAATAATAACATTTTGCTTATATAAAGCTAAAATTTCTCCAGAGGGCCTGAACTAGGAGTTTTGAAAAATTCACATTTTCAGAGTTACCACTAATCGAAATAATTGTTGGTGTTTTTTTCTTAAAATTTCTCCACTCTTGTATTAAAATATGGATAAGTCCACTTCTAAATTTTACAATTCAAAACTGTTAGTTTGGGCTCTTTACAGAGGCAATATATTATTATTATGGAAGCATTTCCCATAAAAGGAGAATGTTTTGAAAATGGGTAATTCTGTGTTCATTCTTTGCCAAAATGTTGCATTTAAATAATCTTTTTCTGTAATAATATTCTAACAATTTAATACATGCATTCTAATACATGAAAGTTTTATACACTTTTATATATTTTAAAATATTATATTATAATTCATGCAAATTTTATACATGTAATTTTATACATGCAATCTAAGTGACACTAAATATTATAAAAATCATCCATTTTTTTTTTTTTACGCTTTTACAAAATAACAGTTCCAAACGTCGTCGGATACCTTAAAAGCAAGTTAATTAAGCGATGATAAGTCTGTCTGGCATTTAAAAAATGATACTCAAAGAACTGTTCGAATTCTTTATCTGTATAATATGTAACATAAGAATGCCCGCCCTAAGTGGCCTACATCACTTCTTCCGGAATCATCCTCTAAGTTGAAAGACTTTCGACTGTCGCTCGCAGCAGGTAGAAATCAATTGCTGAAATTGATTCGGACAATTTCATTGGATTTCCTTTTAAAGTATGTTTGTAACCGGTAGTTTACATTTTAGCATTAATAAAACATTGTCATATTTACTATACTTAAATTTCATGGGCGACTTATTTTTTGAAGATTATATCTTTGGAAGTATTCACGTACACATATACAAGAGCGGTTATTCTTTTGAAACGATGAGAGTATGATGTATATAGATGATTGAAACCAAATTTTTGCACGCATCAAGTGAACAAGGGTTGATTTAACATTAGATGCATGTTGAATAACTAAATGAAGAACAAAAGGTGAAATTTAAATGAAATACGCTTCTCCAATCGATTGTGCATGTCTTTAACAAAAATACAGGGAACAATTTGTAATGGTTGATTGATACAAAACATTTTTAAAATAAACTATTGTGCTTAACCTTCTTTTGAAAATTTATCAATAATTCACATGAGTGACCAGTGAATTCTTTCAGAATTCCTGTAGAGGATTCGAACTAAAATCTTTAAGTTTGAAAAAAAAAGATATATACTCTTAAAATGATGTATGCTATTACATTTGATCTTCTTAAAAATATTAAACAATGATTTCTGAATAAAATAAAAACATTGAGAAGACGAGAAGCATTCGCGTATCTCAACAATATCAACTTAATTTTTTTTACGGCTAAAGGATATTGAAACTCCTTAAATATCTTTGACCAAAATATTGTTTATTAAACATTCTCAAACCAATAACAATTCTTTGATCTATTTTAGAACAATTATTATTATGCGCTTATATATTCTTCAAAATATAGGAATAGTTTAAAATAATGATGAGATAGATATTATATTCTGATGAGATAGTAAATGAGATAGATATTACTCTGCGATATAATAAAACAAAACTGGATCTATTTTCATTGTGTTTTCAAGAGAAAGGACACCTTTTTTTGAGGTCATGTTATTCAAAGATTCCAAATTGAGTGTAAGCAACTATCTGATCTATGGAACCTAATATTTGAATGGAGGGATAGTGTAACTTGTTTTTAGGTATTATTTTTGACAAAATTACTACTTTTAATATCAGATTTTCTTGAGAAAAAAAGTCAAATCTTTGATAATTTAATTTTTCAAGTAATATTTTTCTTCCTCAATTCTAAAAATATAAACTATGGGTGTTTGTAATTTTAAGAGAAACTGGAGGTATATATTTATGGATAAAAAAATGTCACTTAACATTGAACTATAATTTTGATAAAGTCTAAATGTTGGCAAGCTTTAATATTGAGTTAAATTTTCTTTCTTTTTTTTTTTGTAAAAAAAATGAGCGTTAATAATACTTGTGGAAAACACATCATAGTTTACTTGTGATTAAATATTCTTTACTTATATATATGGTTGTGTCATCATTGGTGCTCATTTTTTATGTACTGGGTTGATTTATACAGAAACCAGTCACATGAGAAGGTTAACTTGTTAATGTGTGATTTCGAATAATATATTTTTTCAACTTATTTTAAAAATCTTAAAATCCAGAAAAAGTGTAATTGCTTACCGTAAAATTGTTAATTTCGTTTTATTAATTTTGTAGTCAATTTAATTACATAAACATAAAACAAAATTAATAAATTATAGTTAATTTCATTAATTTTCATTGTTTAGGGTGAAGCCATATATTTATCATATTTTATTTATCATTTCTTTCATATATTTATCTTATTCTGCATCAAATATGTGAAATAATTAACTTAACCCTTTATCTACCGACTCACTTACAAATTACATAGAATAACCATTTTTACGAATAATCCGACGATACGTAAAAGGAATATTCTTTTAAATACACTTTTTCAATAAATACGGCCGACGGGTTTTATGATGAGTATTTTAGCGGGGAATTCGATTAATTTTACAGCAGAAGTTGCGTTTTCAGCTGACAGTTTGATCAGACTGCGAAAATTGGCGTTTTTATTCCGAAAAAGTAATTAATGTCGAAAGGTAAGTGTCTCATTTTTTTTTTGTATTTAAATGAAGACCTTAGAAAACGATTGGACTCTTTATTTTAAGTAAACAGTGTATATAATTAAATTTACAGTTGAATAACTTTGTAGCACACTGGATGTTATAGCAAGAACCGTGTACTTTATTGTAGTTTATAGTTGTTTTGTAGTTTCATCATTATAGCTCAGTAGAGTTACCCCCTTTTTAGTATTTCTTTTTGCTTAACTTATTTAATTTGCTTTTTTATTGTTTTATTTTAACGTTTTCAAAAAACTTTTAAAATTTGAATCTGAACTTGGTTTTTTTGGGCTCACAATTATGTGAAATATCTATTCTTATTTCAAAAATTAACAACATTTTAATTTCTTTACGTGTAACTGAGATTTAACAATAATTGGAGATTTTCAAGGGACTATTACTATTATTATTTCCTTTTCTTAGAATGTCAGGAAAAAAGCAGCTCAGTCTTCAAGAGGCTTTGGATTTATTACAGAACCTACCATCTGAAATCAGTGATGTACTAACAAATGATTTTTCAGATGAAGTCCCAGCAAATAATCTGCTGGAATTTTCGTTAGATGAGGGTTAAACAAGACTTAAGGTGCAGTAGTTCATGTTAAGAAAATACAGCATTTTCTACCCCATTATGCAGTGCTCTTAAAAATTCAATTGAATCCTCACTCAAAATGCATAACGTGTAATGAATATGTGTGTGTTAATGGAAAGAAAAACGGTTTCTTTTAATATTATCAAATTAAGTTTATGTGTAAAAGCTGTTTTTATGTGTAAAAAAATAAATAAATTTTAAAAATTTAATAATTTTTATAAACAAATATTTTTTGCTGTGAAATATTAGTGTTCTCCGGTTATTTAGTATTTTTAAGAGTAAAAACTGCATTAATAAAGTCATTTATGTATACCTCTTAATTTACAATGAAGTGATTAAAAAATATGCATGAAAAAAAATGCAGTAAATCATAATGCGGTAGATAAAGGGTTAATGTATATAAACGCGAAAATAATTCGAATAAATAATTTAAAAACTTTTTTAAAAAATGCTTCTTTTTCGAAGATTCAGTACAATTATATGAAGCTCTTGTTTGTACTTAGCTCATTTCAATCATCAAAATTCTTTTCCCGTTAAATTGTTCACACTCTACAGCTCATTATAAGTTATGTGTCAAAGTGTCATTAACAGTGAGATATTTACGTTAATGACCTTGTATTCTTTAACCGTCATTTTGACGAGTCAAGAAATGTTGATTATTTCCGCACCGAACAACGCCCTTTGAGATGGCACTTAAATGTTTCCGTTTTTCAAAATAGTTTGTTGTATAGGACACTTTTTTCGTTTGCTTTTGTACGAGTCTTTGTTATTTCTAACAGTTGGAAATAAAAACAGTAGTGGCATTTTGTTCATTAAAATTTGTAACACAAAAATGTGCTTTTTGTTTTGTTAATGTTATACAAATTTTGAAAAAGTACTTACTTGAAAAAAACCCCATTAGTCTCTTAAAATCTGATCTTGCCCACTGCTGTTTTCGTACAAAACAGATCGTTTGCGTACAAATAATTGCGTTTTTTTAAACAAAGTATTTAGGTGAGATGAGAAATAGTACTTAATATTCAGAATTAAATGAAATCAGTTAAGCAATTTTAGTTGATATCAATCTTTTGGTTTACTGTTTTCCTCGTAAAATGAACCTACATATTTATTCACTAATTTAGAATAATTTTATTTATGAAAAGCTCTGGATATAATGGGTAATTTATAACACAATTTTGATATTGGTAGGAAAATGATTTGAAAATTTGTTTCGTGTCTTGCTGATCTGCTTCTGAAATGTAAGTAACTCAGCAAAAAAATAACGTAAATAGAGAAGCTAATATTTATAGAAATGAAACATTATATATTATAACAGATGTTTATAGAGTAAAAATTAAAATTAATTTTAAAACTTTTCGTGCTCTTATATATATATATATATATATATATATATATATATATATATATATATATATATATATATATATATATATATATATAAGTGTGTGTTACAGTTAACGTGTATAATTCAATTATTACAGAGAATAACTAGGTATATCATAAAATAACTAGATAAGTCAGTTAAAGTACATAAAAGATGGAAAATTTTATATTTTACCTAGTTATTCTATGAAATAACTAGTCAATCAATGAAATAATTAATGATAGACCGTTAAAAGGAAAAATAAGCAATTTCAAAGTTATTTTATAAATTAAATTATCATAAATAGCTAAAACTTCTCAAAAAATACATTTTATCCTTATTGAGGATGATTAATTGATAAAAAATACAGAAAAGCTAATTATATAATTTTTTATTTTTTTACTTCTTTTATCAAAGTTAATAATTTTATTATATAATTATTTAATTCTTAACTTAAATACGCTGAACTTTTAAGGTATCCGACTACGCTCGGAACCATGATTTTAAAAAAGTGCATAAATGGATAATTATCATGATATTTAGTGTCACTTATATTAGAATACATGTATACAATTGTTCTAGAACATTTTGACAAAAAAATTATTTAAATACAATATTTCGGCAAAAGATTAACTTAGAATAAACTTTTTTCAAAATGTTCTTCTTTTGTGAAAAATGCTTCTATTATAATAATATTTTGCCTGTATATAGCTCAGACTTCTGTACAGAGACTCAACTATGATTTTTGAAAAATTCACATTATTTTCAGAGTTACAACCAATTGAAATAATTATCGGCGTTTTATTCTTAAAATTTCTCCTCTCTGTTGTCGTAAAACATGGATAAACCCACTTCTAAGTTATATATTTCAAAAATTCTAGTTGAGTCTCTGTACAGAGGTCTGAGCTATATACAGGCAAAATATTATTATAATAGAAGCATTTTACATAAAAGGAGAATATTTTGAAAATGGGTCATTATATGTTCATTTTTTGTCAAAATATTGTACTTAAATAATTTTTTATTGTCATAAGATTCTTAAAAAAATTTTATATACATTTTCTAATCTAAGTGACTCTAAATATCATAAATATTATCCATTTACACGCTTTTGCAAAATCATGGTTCCTAACGTAGTCGGATACCTTAACCCATCATTTGCAATCATATGTAAGGCGCGGTAGACTAGTTACGATTATATCCCGTTATAGGGGTAGTTAACAGTTACTTATTTACGCGAAGTCCTGGAAGGTCAGGACCAATTCATTTCATCTAAAAGTGATGACTTTGTATCTCGACAGGTTTAACATATATTAGCTCCTGTACACGGCGAGTCTTTGATGGTACCAGGATTCGAATCCACAACTCGACCTACAGCCCAAACCCAATTTCTTCATTACATAGCTGAATCATTGTAATAAACTTAGGGCATAAGACAGTAAGTAGTGCATCATATGGCAGCTGTTTTGGGAGGCTGACATGAATCATAGCACCGGTCATCATAGTATCATCACAGCATCAGTCATCATAGTATCATCATGGCATCAGCCATCATAGCATCCTTAACGTTTACAAATCAAATGAGCTTAGGAGCCATCGTCTATGTAGACACTTGCAAAATTTTAAAAGTAACGAAGTCCCCAAGAAGTACAAATACATTTCGCAAATCTCTCACTAAGGCACTTCAAATTACTCAGTTTTCCCCGACAGAAGCTATATCCATGTTTGTGGAAGATATTGCAAGAAAACAACATAATGCTGCTAAAAAAGCGGCATAAGCACTTTCTCTGTTATTCGTTGATAAAGAGTGTTTTTTTAGAGGTATAGAACTTTAAATTGTAATAAAACAACGATGCATTATTCGATTGACATGAATTTTTTTTATTCGAAAGATAATATTGTGGCATTACATTTTAAATATGATTTCTGGCATAGGACTGCCACGGCTGGCTCGGATGTAGTCCAATCTGGAAGTCCAATTTTCGATGACTTTTTCCAACATTTGTGGCCGTATATCGGCAATAACACGGCGAATGTTGTCTTCCAAATGGTCAAGCGTTTGTGGCTTATCCGCATAGACCAATGACTTTACATAGCCCCACAGAAAATAGTCTAGCGGTGTTAAATCACAAGATCTTGGAGGCCAATTCACAGGTCCAAAACGTGAAATTAGGCGGTCACCAAACGTGTCTTTCAATAAATCGATTGTGGTACGATCTGTGTGACATGTTGCGCCGTTTTGTTGGAACCACAGCTCCTGGACATCATGATTGTTCAATTCAGGAATGAAAAAGTTAGTAATCATGGCTCTATAGCGATCACCATTGACTGTAACGTTGTGACCTTCATCGTTTTTGAAGAAGTACGGACCAATGATTCCACCAGCGCATTAAGTGCACCAAACAGTCAGTTTTTCTGGATGTAACGGTGTTTCGACATACACTTGGGGATTAGCTTCACTCCAAATGCAGCAGTTTTGTTTGTTGAAGTAGCCATTCAACCAGAAGTGCGCTTCACATCGCTAAACAAAATTCGCTTATGAAAGTCGGGAACAACGGCAATCTCGTTTTGGGCCCATTCGACGAATCTACGCCTTGCTTGATCATATTTAAAATGTAATGCCCCAAGATTATCTTTCGAATAAAAAAATCCATGTCAATCGAATAATACATCGTTGTTTTATTGCAATTTAAAGTTCTATACCTCTAAAAAAAACACCCTTTACAAAAGAAGGAAGGGGCACACACACAATGTTATTCGAAAGTAAATCAATATGGCAAAAATCCAACATTATCCTCCCCAGATATTTTAGGCTAATTAAAAGGTTCTCCATATACGGCAGCTTTCAGGCATTATTATAAGATTTATTCCTGAATTGAATAATGTGACTAAGGATTAAATTAATTATACCGAAGATGAAAAAAAGTACAAATAAAATAAGCTAGAGTTCTACTAAAAAGTATCTGAGAGATAAGAGAGAGTAGTTGAGTGCAAAAATTATTATTTGTCAGAATCGATGGAAAGTTATATAATGCCACTTCCAACACAATGCCTACAATACGATATTATTTACGTAAATTGTAAGCTTTCGTTTACGCAAGCTTCCAAATACTTAAATGACTTAACAAAGAAGAAACAATATGCAACTTCAGAACCATTATCATTGGGAATGTTCATCCTGCATGCTATGCGGTTACTATACTTTATACATTTATGTAGGGTTATTTGAGTCTATCTTGCATTTAGCATATAAAACTCCAGTTAAAAAATAGCATATAAGTTCTGAAAGGGGAAAAAATCCAACATAGACCCCTCTTCCCCCCTCCCAATAGAAAAGAATCCAAGAGAAATTTAGAGAATAGATGTCTCTTAGCAGATTTTCTAAAAGCAGGTTTCAAGAGTACCAACAACGGTAATTCGGCTAGGCAATTTTTGCAAAACCAAAAATCGACGAGCTACGTTACAAGGGTGGACAAAGCCATAATTTGCTGGTTGAAGATTATACTAGAGGTAATTTCAAGAGGACATGAGATTAATAGAAATTAAATCGAAAAAGTATGCCTTAGGAACAGTTCAATCGAATGTAAGTTTTTATAACAATCATCTAATGACACCAATTATACACACTATGTTAATACATGGTCCCGATAATGTTTCCCCTGCCTTATATTGCTAGCTCTCATAGGAGTCTGCAACAGTCAGAAATAAGCTTTTGGGTGCATATTGACAAAGGTTTGAAAGATTATTTTCTCATGCAACACATATGTTATTAACTGATTGCTGTTGATAGCGAAACTTTTTTTGATTATACATACATTGACAAGAAAATCATCAAAGTCTATTTCAGTAGAAATATCCAACTCCTACTTTCATCAACATCACAAGAATATGTTCAAGAACATAAAGAACGAGAATATAGCTTGTGTGATGAGTCCTAGTAATTTTTCTTTTATGTATAAATGTAATTTTCAGTAAATACATTATTTTACGTTTTCAGTTTCTAATTTTATTTAGAGTGAAATGTTGTTATTTATTTTTAGAAACTGCACGTCACTTCGTCCACGTACATTTCAATATTCCCGTTTACATCCCCCATTGAAACTCTTTAGGAGTTGTTTTCAGACAAATCTTTTCCTAGTGCGTGTATGTACATCAATGATTCTTAATCTTTTTTTTTTGTTGTTGTTGCGGTACATTTTTAAACAATGTCAAAACTGGCCGAGCGCTTACAATAAAATAAGTTTAAAAGAATTTTTCTTATCTATAAAATACTATGTAAAATAGTTTACGATAATAATTTTCAATGTTCAATAAAATAATATATACGACAGACACCAAAATGTTTATTGAGTAATTAATTACAAAAATACATTTAATGATATTTTTTTGATAATTTCATTAATATTTGGTCTTTAATGATAATGCCCCTTTCATTTCTTCATCTACATTTAAAAGTCTCGATCTTTTTCTTATTTTTATATTTGTTAACGCTGAAAATCCGAATTCACGCAAATAAAATGTAGATAATTGTAATAATATTTTTAAAGCTTTTTATTGGCTGACTGCCTCTAATTTTAATCCAAAATGAATTAGTTGACTCTACCAAATGTTTTGAAATTAGATCTTGATGATTACAAAGAGCTAAATTAATTTTTCCTCTTCATTCAAAGTTAATTTATTTACAGATGCATCCGTACCCAAATGGTTTACGAATCCAATCAAATTTTTTTAAATCCATTTATCCACGAAAGGATAACAAAAATACACCACGAATATTCTTAGTTTATTTCTATAAAACGACCTAATGATTCTCGGTTCCGGACTTTATTTTTTCTCAGAGTGTTATTGACAGTTTAAAAAAGATTTGGTGGCACATTTCAAGAATTTAGCGGCACACAAAAGTGCCGGGCCATAGTGGTTGAGAATCACTGATGTACATCCTCTTAAGAACATAGTTCTTAAATTTCATGTTTCATCTTCCTCGTTTAGTTTTGAGTAACTATTAGTAAGAAATAGTACTCTGTGAAGGGGTGGGTTGAATGGTATTTTTCTTTTAAATATGCCAAACATAACGGGATAATTTTTGATTAATCATTCCCGGTTAAGAAATTGGCTCACTCTAAATTCGAGGTCTACATAATGGAATACAACAACTCCTCTTATATTGCCTAGTTTTATTTTATAATGCTTAATTTTATTGCAATGAATGCGTAATTTTGTGCTATTGTTTATTATTAAATAAATTATTATCTGACTGAGATTTATTTTCTTAGAATTAATTGATAAAAAATCAAAGGATTGTATTAAATTCTCACGTATCATCTTTTTTCTTTATATCTTTATGAACAATTCTTGTAAATATGGTATAAGTATTAAATATTCATTGGCACCATTACCACAGGAAAGTTTTCTTTTATTTTAATAAAAACTTTATAAAATAAAAAAATATATAAAAACTTATTAAAAAATCGGAAGTTGTAAAAAACGCACTTCATAATTACGTACTTTTAATGCATACAAAATAAAAGCAATCCACTAATATAGGCTTTAAGCATTACTATAGTTTGAAGAACGGAAAGCTGTTTGAGTAAACTGATAATATTTTCTCCTAACTTTTGTATGTAATTCAATTACTAGAAGGTTCCTTTTATAATAACTTTTTATAATTAAAAATTAAATGGAAGCTTTACGGTTCTCTTGAAATGTCAAAAAGTTGTTTGAGTGTTTTCTAGAATTCTTGGCTTAACAACAGAATTTTATCCTTTTAAAGTGATTTCGATATATTTGAAAACAATTATTTAAGAGATTAAAAACTGTAACTGTATTATATTCAGAATATAATTTCGAAGTGAAATAAAATTTTCGAATGTAGTTATTTATTTAATATAACCATTAGAAATTTTAACTTTTTTGTGTTGTATTAGGTACGAAATAAGATCGACTGGTTTAACTTGAACATACGTTATTATTTTTTAAGATCTTAGATGACTAGAGATGAAATAACTTTTTTTCATATACTAATAAAACTTAAAAATAAATAAATAAAATTAATAATTAAAAAGTAACGTCATTATGTTGTTCGGAACTGTATAAATTGATGATATAGGACAGGATTAACTCTAAATGAAAATCTTAGACTCAGAGATATTTTTAGGTAAGGATATAGCGTGGCATCATTGGTGAGCTCCATTAAGTATATTCATTTTTGTCCTCTCTTCTTGTTAACCTTTTGGTAATCTTTCAGTATTGAATGATTGATTGATTGATTGAGTGGTTACTAACGTCACACTTTGAAGCAACACGAAAGTTATTGTAGCGGACCTCGTATTTTCAACTATGGTCAAATGACGAGAATGATATATAAGCTGGGACGTCATTCGTTATATTTCCACGCAGCACGGACATTGGAGGTTTGAGCCTCGAATAATTTAACTGCATCAGTTTCCGTAAGCGATAAGTTTTTAAGTTATGGCGTGGTAATTTTTTGTAAATACAGTAATGCTTCGACTTATGCGAATCCGGAGTTACACGACTTTCGAATCTCGTCGATTCTAATATTTGAGACACAAAAATTGCAAAATTGGTGAAATTTGTAATGTGATTGAAGAAATTGATCTTTCCAGGAAAATAAATTTAAAACTGTATAGTGATGACGTTCAATAACTTCTCCATTCTCACAATCAGGATCTCACCTCAGGAATGATCCCATATAAATGTATGAGCAAGACATCGAAGAACTTGAATCTTTACACTCAATTCAATCAGAAGATTGAATGGCGATTGGGAATTTTATAGATGGTCTCAGTTTAATTGAAAAAGGATTATAAATTTTAGGAAATTTAGACTCCAGCGATGAGCGTATGTTTTTTAACAAGACTAGGAATAAAATTCATAAGTAGGTTACGAGGAAATTCTACATGAAGAAAAAAAATCTTCAACCGACAGACTACACTTTGTTAGATTTCATGAAACTTTCTACATCAAAGTAACTAAGGTTTTCGATTTTGTATTTTTGTTACCTAAGATTTAATTAAACTTTTTATTCTAAATTATTTTTTCTTTCGTCTCCGACCCCAATTAAAAATAATTAAGAGGTATTTATATGCGAAATCATACCATGATTTACGCGGTTATCACTCAGTCCTACCTATTGCGTAAGTTAGGGGTATTACCGTATTTATAAAGGTAATCAATATGGTACAAAGTTTTAGAACAGAGGTTGGCAACTTTCTTGCTGTGGTGTACCAAACCAATCTACCAATATGATTCAGGGTGCCGCACGTTAAGAAATATTAAAAACAATTCAATCCCGGCAGCAATCCATGTGAAGTTAGGGAAGAGAGGTAAAAAATACAAGATTTTGTTTTATTATATAATAATTACGCATCATTTAAAAATATTTATTAGCATTAAAATAAGCAACATAAAATATAAATAAATATAAATAAAAAAATAAAATTGTATTTATATTATGTAATATGTACTTTTCAAGAATAATTATTAAAATAAGAAATACACAGTATAAAACTTAAGTATTTCTGCAATGTAGTTAATTAAGAAATTAAAATTTTAATGTGAAACCTGTACCTACAAAGCTCTTCTTAATATCGCTAATCATACAGGGGTATAATTTGTGATTTTTAATTTGACTCATGATTCTGAATGCTCAATTATTAAACAATTTCTTTTGGGGCTAGAAATGTATTTCATGTGAAAAAATTTTTCACAGATATATGTAGAACCAAAAGCGGAAAGCAGTTTTCGCTAAGTAATTAAATCTCACCAGAAATGACATCCAGCATTTTAAAGTACCTTCCGGATTTTTCAAGAATTCGTAAATTTTCCTTTTCGTACTGCTGAAGTTATTAGTTCAATGAACTCCATTTCAAAATTATCAACTTTACTCAAAAATTGACAAATTTGTAGAGAGGTCTAGAGTACCACTAAGAATTGTACCGCTTGTCAAATTTAGCAGTGCTTGTTAATTTCTCACGATTCATGCTGAGTCTCCTGGGTTTCTATAAGGTACTAAGCAAACATAACACACATAAATTTTAATACTCTCAGTCAATGAATCTCATTTCGGTATTTACACCCGAATCTTTTTTACACCTTTTTTTACACGTTTTGAAATAACACGGTATACGAATTTAAAGATTTTTTTACATAAACTTTTTGCTGTAATACGAATTTTAAAAAGAATTGGGAATTCGTGCCCTTTGGATGAGGAAGACTTGATTGAATTTATGACAGTTTATGATAATAATAAGTCGATAATGACGAAGTCGAAGGTAAGTTTTGCTGTTAACAGCTGATTTAATTCGCGAGGGCTTGAAATTTGCTACAAATATATCAACGTAATCATATGTTTTGTGTAGCAGGATATCAGAATTATATAAGTAAATTGAGAAATTATAAGAAAACAACTAATAATAACCTGCATAACAACAGCAACAACAAAAGAAAGAAAGAGGCTACTAATAACGCATGAAATTCTTCATTTGAATCAAAGCTATCTGTTGTGTTTGACACACTTGACACATCTACTGATGATGGCATTTTCGACAGAAACGTAACGTACACCTCCGCAACCTCTGCATTGCGGGGGAGCCCAGGGTTCTTGGGGGCCCAAAGCCTGACTGACATCAATTACATATTTAACCAATTTATAAAGCATTAAAGGCAAAACCTGACTTTGCAGGGGACTCTAATATTTACGCCACTAATTCTAATATTACACCACTGATTTTCTATACAGTTTGTAATAAACATGCACGCTTGATATCAAGTAGCGATTAATAGTAGTTTATTAGTAGTTTTATTCCTAATTTCAATTTGAATTTTTATATGTTGTATATATACTTACAGATTAAATTTTCATTGTACACTGTTCTTTGGTAATATAAATTAATTGTGGAACATATCGCCAAATTTACCAAATGTTGCATGTATTTTTCCCCACGGTTTTCTAAGGAACATATCTACTGTATAAAAAAAATGGTTTAATATGTGATAGTTAAAATGTTTTTGTATAAAAATTAACGTTTCTTTAAAATTTCATTACGTAACCTAATCGCATTAAACGTTTACCATAAATTAGAACAAGAACAACAAAAAAATTGAAATTTTTTATTAAAAAAAACTTTTGTAATAAGGCTGCAATTACTTTTTCTTGGTGGATAATATAGGTCTGATTGTGATGTATTTTGAATGTTTCTTTCATGCACTTATTCATTGCAGAATCTATATGTTTTTCAGATTACTTTTGTAGAATCATTATTTTTAAAAGTAAATTTTAAAGTAATTACTTCTGTTTAAGAAAGAATTCTTTATAGACGCACTCACATGTAACATCAAATATTTATGAATTCAATATTTAATATTTATTTAAATATTTGATTATTTTATACTTAAAATAAAAAAAAATTAACAAAATTAAGAGGTGCTATATAAAATTATTAGAATATTACCAGGAATTATGACATTTTTGTAGCTGTGATGTTTCTAGTTTAACAAATTTGATAATATAATAAACCAAATTAGGATAAAGAGAACAATATTTTAAATTTATCCAAATATTAAATTTTTCAGCATTTTTTTTTTGAGAAATAAGAACTCTAAAAACAGTAGCTTTTATTTCAGATAATATGGTAAATAGACATTCGCCTTTGATCAAATGATATATTTTTTAGGTTCTCCATTAATAATGAATAGCAATATTGTGTACCTTTTTTAAAACGTTATTAAATAGTAAAAAATGTTATCTTAAGATAAAACTTGGAGAATACATATTTATTTGAACGTAACAATCACGAAACCATTTAATTTAAAATTTAATTAAAAACTTATTTGAAATGCTTATATGATATATTTAATTTAAAACTAAAATAAAGCGAACATTTTAGTGTTATTATGACTTAATCGTTTTGTCTCATTAACACACATTTTTACTACCTTTTTGCCTTCAACAAACATTTTATTTTATCAAAAAATCAGGATTGAAAAGAATGTAAGCATACTCACGTGTGCATTGAATGGTATCCATTCTTCTTTATTCCATAGAATCCATCCTTCTACCTCCACTTCCCGAAGTAGAGCTGCTAAGTCCCTTAACTGTAGATAAAAGAACAAATGAGACCGGGATTAGTGGTACAGAACGCTCTTAGCAGTCAACTACTGCAGTCAGCAACGGTTCGACCGACTAAACAAGGTACAGCGAAGACTCTCCTCGACTTGTCAAGAATCTAGGTTAAGGCTGTCTATCCCTCGGGCAAATCGCCCCCTCGTATCTGTCTGTTTTACTCACTATCTCCTTCTTCAAACCTTTTTCACACTCTTTGGGATGCTAAACTTTTTTTTTTTTACTTGCTTTACGCTTCACGGGTAGGCGCTTTCACAGAGATGCACCGTAATAAAAAGGAAGCCTCAAAAAAAAAGTAATACGTTAACGTTTACCTTTTTATATTTGTTACACGTCTCAGGGGTGTTAATTTTGTTTCGAGAGTTAAAAATATAAACAATTTTCCATTAGAGGCAATTCTTCGAGGTTAAAATTAAATAATTCGATTCTTTTACACATTATTTATAAAGGAATGTGAGGCTTCAAAACAATGTAAAATGTTTAAAATATATAATCATAATGTTAAAAATTATAAGCAAATGAGAATAAGAAATATTTATGTAAGAAATATTAATTAATTTTTTTTTACGTTTAGCATAATATCTTCTAAAATTATTAGCAATAAGTAGATTTAAAAAGTTAAATATATCCTCATTACACTGTAGCTATTTAAATATAGATAGAATAATAAATTATATTTTTTAAAAAATGAAAAAAATACATTTTTAATTTTTTTATTTCAATATTTATTTCGTCCTGTTCTCTGGACGAGTCGGAAATCCCCCAGTAAATGGCAAAAAAAGCTACATCTATGCAAGGTAATAGATTGTTACACACCTTTGGTAGCATAAGCAAAATATTGTAAGATTTGCAAGGGAATAAACATTATTTTCATACATTTTTTTCGTGGTCGCGGTAGCCGAGTGGTATAGGTATCGGATCGTGGCTTGCTTTGTCACGAGTTCAAGCCCAGTACCACTAAAGACCCGCCGTGTAGGGCAGCGATGCACGTTAAATCTGTCGAGAGCTGAAACGTCCTCCCGTTGGTGTGGTGTGGTAGTTAGTAGAAGGGGTTCCAGCTCAGGTGTCGTCCACATCAATTGACCATGGTTCAAAATTACGTGGTCCGTCGCCAAAAGCCCTCGTGTAGCTGAACAGGGCGACATTAATATTCAATCAATCAATCATACATTTTTTTCCTTATTGATTGGTATATATAAAGTCCTTTGAGTTACAGCATAACTAAAACTTTCATAAACGTATTTTCAGTAAATTCCTATGAATTTTAAAAAATATTTTAAAAAATTCCGTTATAGTTGACATCTTATTTTAACAGTATTTTAATACTGAAGGCAGAATTATCCAAAAAAATTTTTTACTCACGAATCATTCTCACTGTTGATTGGGTGTTGCATTTAAACCTCTTTAAAGGGGTCATCTCTATAGTCGTAATCCATTGATTCCATTGTGATTTCTTTTTGTTTTGTATATTTCAAAAGGTCAGGAAATCTAACTATATGACGGTGTCTGATGCAAAAATGTTCATAAATTAAGTTCTTTCCGTATTTGTTTGTATTGCGCTCATCATTTTTATACACAAAAATTAATATGCATCAAATGGTTAATATGGTTACATACAATCATGTCCATAAATTAAGGATAATCCTGAGTCACACGGGATCGAACTCTAAAATATATATATATATATATATATATATATATATATATATATATAAATATATCACTCGTAAAATGACTGTACACATCTTCAAGAATCATATGCAAATTACAGGAAGCCACCAGATGTCACAAATAGTAAATCACAATGACGAGAGTGTAAGAGGGGGATATATAAGGAATACAGGGAAATAAGTAAAATTGTCCTCAAACGTTTTATAAGCCTTTTAGTGCAATAACCGTATAGTTATGACACAAAGGATGCATTTGGATGATTTTTTATGTGGTAGAATTATCAGCCGCCTGGAATGGGAACTTACCCATCTGGAAGTATCAGAGGAACTTGAAATCGCCCAGAGTGTCATTTACAAGCTTTGGCAACGATTCCAAGATGCTGGTAATGTGAGTAGATGTTACTGCACAGGTCTCCCCCAATTTGCAACGCCGGTATTTGGCAGTTACTGTCAAAGAAAAAAAAACAGACGGAGCACAGCATCAGACCTGTCTCGTCTGCTCTCTTCAGCCACTGGTACGACAGTTTCAAAGCAAACCATGTAAAGACGTTTAGGGCAGACTGGGCTATATGCTTGTAGACCTGTTGGATGTGTTCCGCTAACTGTAACTCACTGTCGCCTGTGGTTAACCTGGAGTAGAGAGCATGCATTGTGGACACCGCAGCTGTGGACTTATGTGATGTTTTCTGACGAGTCCAGGTTTAGCCTGTTGTATGTCAGACTTTCCTATGGAGAGCGCCAGGTATCAGTTACACCAAGAGAACATCATTGAACGATACCATTTCGGTGGTGCATGACAGCTCGTTTTCTTTGGGGGAAGGGCGGGAATTATTTTGGGTTCCAAAACTGACCTTCATGTTCAAGTTGGAACCCTTTCAAGCCAAATCTAGCGGGACATCATTCTGGAACAGCTTGTACGTTTGTTTCGAGGCACCATGGGCACAGAATTTGTGTTTATGGATGACAACACCCGTCCTCACCATGCAAACATCGTAAACGAATGCCTTCAATCGGAGGATATTACCCGTATAGACTGGCCAGCATTCTCACCGGACTTGAATCCATTATAGTAAGTGTGAGACACTCTTGGTCGACGAGTGGTAACCCGTCAACCACCTCCTACACGTCTACCGGAACTTTGGAAAGCATTGCTTGATGTGTGGTGTAATATTTCTCAAGATCAGATCGATAATTTAATACTCAGAATGCCTAGGCGTTGTACAGACTGTATTGCATCGTCTGGGAGATATACTATGTATCAACCATCATACCAAGCATGTAATACTAAATTTGTAAATAGTTTTTTTTTTGTAATTTGCTCCAGGGTGCAAAAATCGCACATTTTATTAATGATATCAAACATATAACATCTTTTTTTCTCTTTGCCTTTTGTTTAATAAAAAGGCTTTACAAATAAGTCATATTTGTTTTTATTCTGACTTTTTCTTTGCCTGAACATGCGTTAGCCTTAATTTATGGACATAAGTGTAATATAGCTTAGATGTTTCATAGAGAATTTTGTTCGATTCTGCCAAAGTGTTTTTAATTAAAAAAATTGTTAAACAATTTTAACAATAATAATATTCAAGGGAATTACATTTTACATGGACAAATGTAAAACATAAAAGTGGAGAAGCTTTAATGAGTCAACAAAGAAATAAGGTTTCACAAGTTTTGATTAATTACTGTTTTAATAAGAAAATTGATTATATTAAATCTGAAAATATTGTAATTCAAGCAAAAGAAGTATTTTCTATCTACTTTTAGTAGAATCTGAATATGATAAGCAGCTTAACTTTCTAAATTCAGTATAATGTTTGTTTCGTGAGACGTCGTATATTCTTTGTATATGTTGCGACGCCATTGATTCATTCTTGAACCTTCCCTGATCACGCTTGTGGCATCATAACTATGACGTAAGGAGTAAAGTGATGTCATGCGCGCCGGTCACGAATTGGTTCTTGATTACATCACAAGATGATGTCAGATGTAGAATCAAGTGTATATATATGCAGCTCTTTTCTTGGAAACTGTAGGTTTTTTGTGTGTCTCTGTGCTGTGCTGTAAATAAAGATTTTTGTTCCAATAAACGTCGCAAAATATTATTTGCAGAGCCTTGAGTTAGTAACAGTATAGTACACTTACGTAGAGTCAACTCAAGCTTGCAAGGAAATGTGAAGGCAAATATTTTAATTATCAATCCGTTCCTGCCTTTTGCCCAGTGTCAACTCCCCCCACTTTCCCTATGCTATTCGGAAGGTCTCTCTTCCTTTCCCTCATCTAATTCCTTTCCGATGATGTTTCCTTAGCCTTGGGGTGCAAAGATATTGGAGAAGGAAGTGGGATAGATGTGTATTTGTAGGGACTCTTCCCCTTTTATCCCCGGTTTCTTCCCTAGTCCCACTTAATAACTACATTTTGGGTCCCTGGGGCTATTCTTTTTCCTCTGTGAGGGTCTTGCTTCTTGCTACCTACTTGCGAATTGTCTCACTTGCCCTCTCCCCAAAAATATAAGAAAAAAGTGTGGGACCATCACTCTCTTTTACATCGCATTCCTCCCCTTCCTGCTTTTGAATTACTTTTTAAAAGAGATTTACCCCTATGTATCTTATATCCTTTTTAAGGACCTGTCTCATTAGTTAGAGAGCACCTCTGTGTGTATGTTTCAAGTATTTACACACTGTTATTTTTACTATCAATCACATTCTGACTCCGGTGAGGGGACACTTTTGTAAAGTACTTTTACTGTATTTTATATTCTTCCCCTATTCTCTAGAATTTTGGGGAGGTTCCCTCATTGGGGATTCTTTTGTATATGTATTTCGCTTAGCACATTGATTCTCAAAGTGGTCCATATCGAGTCATAGGGATCTATGAAGACTTTCAAGAAGTCCACGTCAATGAAAAAACGATTTAGGGGTTCATGAGATGTAAATGAAAGTCTACAATAGTCGCTCTCATTAAACCAAATTGGGACTCTAATTTTAAAAGAAATTTTAATCAAATGGAAAATAGACTTTACTTATTTAACAGATTTATTTACTAAATTTAATGAAGTTAATTTGCAGTTACAAGGTGACATCATAACTTTTATTAAAACAAGGACCATCATTTCAGCGTTTCTTGTGCCAGTATTAATCTAAAGGAGTATAATATTGAACGTCGTGAGCTTTCCCAGTTTCGCAATTAGCCACAGACAATCTGCCAGTAAAATGACGTTTTAACCTACGTTCAACATTTAAATGCCCATTATTCAGATTTTGAAACTAGGGCTGAGAATGTTTTGACTATGGTAATACCACAGTAGGCAATAAATTCTTATGGTCACATTGAAAAAAAAAGACACTAATGTCATATAAGAAGAACTGATCGGAATTGGCAGTAACGGAGACCTTAAGTAAAGTTAAGAAACGGATGTGTCAGAAATTTTGACTTTAAAAAGACAAGCCGCCTGTTGTTTATCCCAAGTTATGAAGTATTATGAAGTATTGCGAGAACGTGTATAATTGTTTTTCCTAGACAGAAGGAGTTTCAGCGTGATTGCCAATCACCAAATAAAAAAAAATGACTGTACACTACTAACCGAGAAGATTTAGGATTAAACCTGTCAAGATTAATATCTTATTATAAACATTTGCTTGTGGATCAGTTATTTTATGTATTAATTAAGTTTTAATTTAATAAACATGAGTATTTCAGTTTTAAACACTATATTTCCCTACAGTTAGAAATTTAAATCTATAAAAGCAAGTAGGTCTGTATCAGATGTCAAACAGACATTGAAGTTGATAAATTGGCAAAAATTTAATATTAGATAAGCAGGGGCCTACACAAACCCGAAAAACATGGCAAGGAGTCTATGAGACAAAAAATTTAGGAAACTCTGGCTTAGCATATAAATAAATTATCTTCTGAGAGGGTCGGTTCTCAGCTCGAAACCCTTTAGGTGAGCTCGGTTCACCCGAGTAAGTAAGTGATATATTCGTACAAGCAAAAATTAATCTCTGTATAACTGTTAAAAGGTACAGACTGCCAGGATCGTTTTACAATTCATTTCCCAAAATTTTTGACTGTCCTCGATTATAAGTATTGTATTATCTTTGTTCTTGAGAATAAGATGCTTAGAAAAGTCTTTACTATTAAAAAGAAATGTAATTTTTTTTACTATTGACAACGCCTTAAAAAATTCACAAAGAACCAGGCCTAAAATTGCTCTTCATTAAAAAAAATTAAGCTTGTTAATTGTTTTAAGAATGTATCCTGCTTAATGTGTTGGTGTTAAAAATATTATGTATTCGTGTGCAATGTAATACCATAAGTTATACAAAAGGTTTTCCTCAACTTTTTGATAGAAATGAAAACGTAATATTTCAACTCACGAACATGAATAGTTGATCAAAACTTAAATGGTTCAAATGAGACTAAAATCTTGAAAACGATTTTACCTATCTTTTTTTCAATTTTCTTATGGATTTGTTAAAACTTTTAAGTTATTGTGGGCTTTTTAAAATATTACAATTGTATTTTGATTGGGATCGATGAACATGTAAAGAAGTTGTCAAAAAGACAAGCAGTCGCCCCCTTTGTCAAGGAAAGAGGGCACTTTTTTTTATGAACAGTTTTTCTTTCGTCCATTTAAAGAAATTTAAGATCAAATAAAGGAATTCAACGTGAAAAAGACTGGAAGTGAATGAAATCTGATTTAATGAACATTAGAATTGTGGAAGACTCTCTGTAAACCGAAGCAGTGAAGTCAGTCTTTATGAATTTAAGCAGCCTTATCTCTTTAAGACCATCTTTCATACTTCGTTGCATTTATGACAATGATGGAATAATGGATGTTTGTGAAGAATAGACATTGTATTCACATTTTGAATTTGGAAAGATAGAAAAGTGTTAGGACGTAACATATTACAGAAAATAAAATGAACTGTTTTCTCTTTTCATAGATAAAATATTAGGTGTAATCTAACTATGAGTGCTTAAAAATAGCCGTTGTTTCTTCAGTACATCAGATTTCTTTCTCTTTATCAAACAAAGAACAAACCAATAATATTTTTAGATCTACGGCTTTCTATTTTGACTTAGCTAGTTTAAAACTATCGGTTTTTTATTTATATAAGTTATGAATTTATTTATGATTACCTATATCAGTGGTTTTCAAATTGTGTTCCACGGAACCCTAGGGTTCTCTGAGGCATGTAAAGGGCTTCCACGAGTCACAATAAAAAATCGTAAAGACAATTGTAGGTGGATAAATGTGTATAAAGGGATTCACGTTCTCTATGAAGCTAATATAACCACAAGTATCTCTAAAAATTTTCCCGGCCAATAAAAATGAAAATTTTATTTATATAACTTTATTTCTTTGTAATACTTCTTTAATTTTTATGATTATATAATTAAAGTATTAAAACTTTTTTACTACATTTGTACTACCTACTAGATTGCGAATGTTTAATTGTTTACTATTTCAGTTATCATGAAATAATTTTGTACTCGTTATTACAATGATTTTCAAAACTAAATAGCCTTCTAATAGAAAATGCAACTTTGTTCATTGTGGGGGTAAACCCCTATAATGAAAGAGAGGGAGCAGTTTATCAGCATATCAACAGATTTGACGTTAAAATTAAAATTTAAGCAAGAACAGCTCTTAAATTTTAGGTTGTAAATTCATGCAAAATACACAGGAGTTTTTACACATCTACAAACATTTTAATGCTATTCAAAACGATGTACTTAAGTAAAAAAAAATTATCTATGTGAGTAGATACAAAAACAAAATACAAAAACGAATTAAGTGCAGAATATGAAATGCGACCACAGATAATTTCAATAGACAAGACTTCGACAGTTTATTTAAAAAAAGCGCACAAGCACCAGAATTCCAGTTTCTAAATATAATCCATGGGTAGGTGACACTTCTATCACAAATTAATATTACTATGATCAAATCACATTAAAATTAGAATCAAAAATATTAATAAGAAATACAATACTTATTTGTATTCTTAAAGTACCTGAAACATGTTGATATATTTTAAGTATTACTTTAAGAAGTATGATTCTAAGTTTGGGGAATGGGGTTCACCGAAAACACTCCGTGAGTCGAAAAAGTTTGGAGACCTCTGACCTATATAGTATATATATATAGAATCATGGTAAGTAGTAAAATTTTATCTATTTATTTATTTAATGTTGAGGCGAGATCTGTTTCAAATGTTGAATGGACGAAGCATCCTTTTGTTGCAGGTAAACCCTTTTTTATTTACTGTGGAGACATTATTTTGATTAACAATAAACACAAATACATACTTAACGTTGATTAACGCAGTCACAGAGCAGTTACAACAAACAGAAGCGGCGTTCACTTATTGAAGCCAAAGAGAGAGTTTTCAGTCCTGGCTATTTATATGAAGTGGCACCAGGAAATCTTGTAATCCTCGTGACATCCGTGGAAGGAGGCTATGATTGGTGGAAAGATATCGTTCGATAGATTCCGATGTTATCTTATTTTAAAAAATGCAAGCTGTTAGTTTTCCAAAAGACACGATTACGATTAAATCCCGTCAGGCGGGCAAGCAATAATTATTTAAGCGCAAGTCCCGAAGGCCAGGGTCATTGCAAATTAAAATGTTATTCAGGATGAAATTAAAGGGAATTATCACACACACACACAAACACACTTGTATCATCCCTTATTTTTTACGTCTATGTTTCTTTTTCTTTTGAAGAATTTCTTATTTAGTCGAAACAGTATATGAAAATGACTTTCTCTTTAAAGCTTTACATGCTTTATCCTAATTTTCTTTGCTATCCAAATTTTTTCAGATTTTCTACGATCTATAGGCATTCAAAATCTAAATAAAAGTAATTAATTACGAATTTAAACGAACAATTAAATATATTTCAAATACATTTTATATCTATAATGAGGGATGAAAGGCCACTGCAAAGATTATTGTGACATGTAACATTTTAAAGAATTTGGAATAAATAAAAGATTCTTAACCAAACATAAACTGATAACTTTTACAAGAACCTATGAGAAAATATCTTTGATCACATTTGTAAAAATTTATTGCAAATTTACAATCAATACAAGTATAGTTTTATAAAAATTGGTTCAAATACAATACTACACAATTGTTTAACTATTTAAATTACTTCTTAAATTAGATATCATTAAGTCTAAGATACTGTATTTAAATGGATTCCAACTAATTACGTTACAAGAATTGGAAAAAACTATTTGCCTTAAGACAAACCAAAAGAAAAAGGGTACAATTATGTTTTTAAAAAAATGCAAAAGCGAAAATTGAACGACAGCTCATTATATAATAAAAGTAGTTGCAAAAATAATAAACAATTTGCTTCAATAGCGTGTTGACAGATCTGATTGTTTCTTTACAGTGATGTTAATGACATTTAGCAGGGAAGAGTTTGTGGTTTTTTTTGCTTCAAAGTAATTTCAGTTAATAGCATCTGCAAATGACAAAGTATTAATGAAACCGGCTTAAACTATATTGTCCAGTTATTACTCCTTGTCTCCAGACTGTTCAGTATCTGAACAAAATGATAAGTCCAGTTGAAATACTTATTTTGCATTAATTTTGATAATTTTAATTTTTAAATATAATATTTTTGATTTCACACAAACACTCTTTGATTCATGAAGTACTTAAATTTACTCTTTGAATATGAAAATACTTTAATTAAGGTAAAATTTATCCAATACTTAAAAATACGGTTATTAGCAAACAATTTTTCCAAACGTTTTTCAAAAGATATTTTAATGAAGCATTGTAACTTGTATATATATATAGTATTTAAAATTATTAAAATTCAAAAATTTTGCAAAAATTTGAGTAAATTTTTATCCATTAAAAATTGTTACAATTTTGTATAAAAGGTTATCAGAATTTGAAAAAATTGAGAGAACCTATGAATGTTTAACATTTAATTATGGTATTGAATATTTAAGAATGTCGAAACATTTAATTCTAGTAATATCATTAGGAAATTTAGCGCGAATGATCTTTATAAACTATTCTAATAAAAAAATCAAGCATCTTTGAAAACTATTAACAGCTTCTTGAGTTTTTTTAACATTTCAATATTATTTTGCATAACTAATTTAAAAGAATTATAAAATAATGCTACATAGTATTATAAGTTCTGTATGAAAAATAAATATACTATCAACTACGTCTTCACTAAGGTATCCGACTACGCGCGTTCGAAAATGTGATTTTAAAAAGGCACATAAATGGATAATTTTCATGATATTTAGTGTCACTTAGATTAGAATACATGTATAAAATTGTTTTAAGGACATTTTGGCTAAAAAAAATATTTAAATACAATATTTCGGCAAAAAATTAACTTAGAATAATTTTTTTTCAAAATGCTCTCCTTTGTCAAAAATGCTTCTATTATGATAATATTTTGCCTGTATATAGCTCAGACCTCTGTACTCGAGATTTTGGATGTGTTCTTGGGGTCCAGCAGACCAAGCAGCTTCCACACGTTGCCAAATTTGATCTGGTGTGGCAGCTGGGAGTGTAATCTGGGTCAATCGTTGAGCAACCATGGACCACATGTTTTATATCGGCGAAAGATCCGGAGAGTGAGCCGGCCAGGGAAGCAACTCTATCTGGTGATTGACGAAGAACCTTTGGACAATGCGTGCCACGTGTGGTCATGCATTATCCTGTTGAAATATGGCTGTGGCCAAGCACTGAAGGTAAGGAATGACAACTGGCCCCAACACCTCGGAGATGTAGCGTTGGCTGTTTAAAGTACCGGCGATGCGTATTAGAGGTGTACGAGAGTGATATCCAATACCGCTCCATACCATAATACCCGGTGCAGGACCAGAGTGGCGGTGCATAACGCAGCTCTCCACGGTGTCTCCAGACTCGAATCCGACCATCGTGGTGTTGCAGACAGATGCGTGACTCGTCAGTAAAGACAACTTCATTCCATTCTGCCGTCCACGTCCTTCTTCCATAGCACCATTGGCGGCGGAGACGTCAGTGGTTCTGCGTCAAGGGTAGACCAAGCAATATGGACGTTTTGCGGACAGACCACTCTGCGGTAAACGGCGTCGAATGGTACGCACAGACACTGAATGATGCGTTATAGACTCAATGTGCTGTGCTATGGTTCGTGATGTGACTGAACGATCCACCACTGCCATGCGCACAATTTGCCTGTTCTCGCGTGAAGTGGTGTACTGAGGTGGATGCGATCAACCACGTCCGTCCGTCGTACCCTTCTGCATCCAATGGTCACATATCCGCATTACAGTTGTTTGGCTTCGTCCAACACGACTACCGATTTCCCTGAAAGACAATCCACAATCTCGGTATAGGCCACTATCCTTCATCTGTCGAACTCGGATACTTGATCAAAAGATGATCGCTGTTTTCTACGAGACATAACTGATCATATTTTGAAGAAACCACAAGAAAAACACAATTTTCGAACTTGAAATCGTTGAAATCTCCAAGCCTTAAATAATGCTTTGAGGTGGCGCCACAGGTGCGCGTGATGTGTGTCTGCCCTGAAATTCTAATCATTTGCATATCTTATCTCCGCTAATGCATGTTGTAAATTTCATGTTATTTGCATGCTTCCTTCAGAGTGTTGCATTTACGGTGGCCAGTAGTGTAGTTACAATGAATCTAGGATTCTAGTGAACCATAAGAGGATAAAAAATGTGATTTTAACTTAAAAAATGAGATTTTAAATTTAAATAAAAATGAATTAACAATACATATTTTAAATATTTTTTTCAAAATTGATGTTCATTAACAAAATATAAATACATTTTCGTAGCAATATTGTTGAATTAACTGAAGTTGAAAAATAAATTTTTCACTCTTTTGATTTGATCTATACGAATCTATATTTTGGAAAACAATTTTAGAAAATGTTAAATCATATTCTGTGAAATATCTTAGGTAACCCATTAAGAATAAAGTACGTGTTTAATAATACCACGTTCTCATTTTAAGATTACGCTTTAGGTTACCAGGGCACAGAAGGAAAATGTATTAACTTAATCATCCATTATTGCTTCTGTCAATCACATGCAAGTAAAATTTTTAATCTTCAGACGTTTGTGGAACCCCACTGAGCGTGTTTATAGATAATATAAAAATTTGTTTTACGATTTTCTTTTTTTTTTCTTTATTAATTTTAAGCATATGAAACCACTGCTTGCGTAATCTGAAAAGGCGCACATTCATATCAATATAGAACACATTGAGTGTGACTTACCTTATTTAATATAAGTACGTGTTATTGTTTACATTAGGGATCGGCAACCTATGACACGCGTGCCACATGGAGCCGGTGGTACAATTCTCAGTGGCAGCGTGCACTACTCTAGAAATTTGTCAGTATTTGGGTGAATGGAAGTTGATAAATTTGTAGCGGACCTTATGGGGACAAGTATTTTCAAAATTACGAAAAAATCAGAAAGATACCCCCCAAAGATAAATTTACAGCTATTTTATAAATTTTTAAATGTCATTGCTGGAGAGATTTAATTGTTTGAAGAGAGAACATTGCATTTCCACTTTTGGTTCTATATATCTAAGTAAAAAATCTTTCTTCACATGAGAAATACTTCGAGATCGCGAAGACATTGTTTAACAACTGAATGCTCAGAATTGTGTATAATTGAAAGTCACAAATTATGCCCCTAATTCTGTGATATGAATGTAGAGTGGTGCAAGTATTAGGCTCAGATTAAAGTTTTTATTTATCTTTTTATTTAATTATAATAAACGTAAGTACTTAAATTGTATGCTGTCTATTTCTTATTTTAATACATATGTTTAAAAATACATAACATATGTACAATTTAATTCTTTTATATTTTTGTTGAAGAAATAGCTATATTTTATGCTGTTTACTTTTATGTTAAGAAATATCTTTAAATGATGCAAAATTAATGTATAGTAAAACTATAAATATCTGTGTTATATTGACCTATATTCTCTAAATTTGCATGCATTATCACGGGAATCAAAATGTTTCAAACATGGCCTACTGTGTGGCACGCTGAATCATATTGGTAGATTGTTTTGGCATGCCAGAGCTAAAAGGTTGCTGACCCCTGGTTTATATCATCGGAAAAGATGTATATGCTTTATTTGTAATCTTCGTGCTGCATGAGGAAAGCGTTAAAACTCGTGATAAAGAAGTACTTATTAAAATAATTTTGAAAAATTACAGAGAGAGAAATTCTTTTTTCAGTAACTTTTGCTATAAAATAAAAAAAAATTGTAATAATTTTCACCGCATTATCTATGCTTAGAAAATATTATAACACTTAAGAAATGAAAGGAAATGCTTATAAATAAATGTAAGACAGTTTTGAAATACGTAATATTTAATGGCTGGTTATAATTAATATTTTCTACGCTTATATATAAATACATATGGATTAAAATTTATTCTAAATTATAGGCCTTTTCAGAGAAATTTAGATTTTGTTAAGCAAAATAAAATATGGAGCTTTATCTTCTGTTTTTGTGTATAAATGAATTTAAGTAATATGCACCTATGGGAAAAATTTAACATAATTGAACAAGAAAAATGTCACTCAAAATTTCTAAAAATATAAAAAGAAATTAAACCCAAATTATTATGGACACAAATTATTGTACTAAATTACATATTTAACTTGTAATAATTTTTATTACGATAAACTCTATTAAAATAAAGAGACAATTAGATTTTAAAGGCATAATAAACGACTTTTTAAAATGTAAATCCTGTCCATTACAATTTTTTTTTTTTTGAAAAATATATTCTCTAAGTTTTTCTTTCGATACTATTTAATATAATATAAGCACTAACACCCAACTTTTTAAGACCATAAAACTCTTTATATATGTTTCTAACGTTACAGTAAGGTTTATGATCTCGAAAGAGAACTATATATATGCAATCATACTACAGATATCATTAAACTGTATTTGTGGGCTCAGGTGTGGCAAAAAATATTCTAGGCTGAGTATTGGTAAATGATAGAGTACACGAAAAGATGATGACGGGGGAAGAGAGAAACAAAATATCTTTCAGTGCAGAAGAAGACAAATTGACCAATTTATGCCACAGTGTGTAATTTACTAATAGTTAGGTCACGAAAAAAAAGAAATGAAAACTCAGAAATGAAAAAAAAGTTCCTGTTGAACTGAAGCGTGAGAAAAAGATTAACTGAATGAGGTAATGATACTTATTATGGGTTTTTGTGCTTTCAAGAAACTAAAAAGAATATTTAGTCACCTAGAATACTATGAATGAAAGGCAAATATATTATAAATTTTCAAATTTTACTCAAGATGGATGCAAGTAATAATTCACTTAAATTTCATCCCGCGGAATTTTAATTCATCATGGTCTTGAACCCTTCAATATTTTGCGCGGTAATTAATTTCTAATTTACTCACCCGAAGGAAAATATCCATAACTTTATCTCCCCCAAACTCAAACTTGATCGTTTCTAAATCAGTAATATAATGTATATCAGTTGACAACATTTTAAAGACAGTTTAACGTGAAAAGTGTAAAATTGTTCTTAGTTAATACAAGTGTATGATTTGAGGATTACAAATACTCCTATTTGGGTATTGATTGTAAGGATACATGAAACGAGTGGGTGAGCTTAGGTAAAATGAGCTAAACCTGCTTACTTTATTTATTTATATACTTTCAAACACAAACTATCATCAAATAAAAAACTAAGAATTTCATAAAGGCTGCCTGAGATTTAAAATAATTCTTATCAAAGAGAACAGGTTGGATTGATTTGTTTGCTTAAAGATTCAGTTTGATTTGTTTGGTAACATAGCAATAAAGATTTTCTAGAAATATTTGTCTTTTAATGGTATTTGGATATCTTACTTGCAGTAATTTCTGTTGAAGAATTATGTTTTACTCCTTAAACTCTTGATTTTCTCCTTGGAAGTTGAAGAACAAAGGAGTAAAGATCGTAGAAAATGAAGATCAAAACCTTCAAACGAAAATATTTTAGCAAAAAATATCTCTAATATTCATACAGAACAAAAATGTGTGTGTACAGAAAACACTTGCAAATATATTTTTTCTTGTGGGAAATATTTACAAGGAATTAATTTCAACATCCAGTCATGGTTGTAAGATAGTGCTTTCTCACACTCTTTCAGTATTTGCGACCCAATTTTACAATGACAATGTATTGAATGCAATAAAAATGTACTTTGACACTAAAGCTACAATACGACTTTATTTATAAACCATACAAATTATCAAGATAAGTAATAAATTTTGTATATGATAAGCTCATGGAAAGCACTAGTATAATTATTACACTTGTTTTTAATTTAATATTGATAAATTAATCATCTGAATAGTACTGATGCATTTATAAGTATATTACATCAGTGTAAATGTGTATTTAACTTTTATTATGTCAGAATGTATTTTAATTTGCTTCTTTTCAGTAAACTAACATTTACTTTAAAACTTTTCTTTTCGATTTTTCAAAATGCTCTCGCCCCCCAATTAGTGATATTCCGCCCCCCCCCCCTAAGAGGGGTGCTACCCACAGTTTGAGAAAAGTTGCTGTCAGAGTAAAGTTTTATCAATTCTACATAGGTGTTTAAAATTAAGATATTGTCCAGATTTCAAAAAATTTAAACAAAACATTCATAAGTTGATATAATGCAAAAGAATATCGTACAGCAGCTGTAACACACATGTATGATTTGGTGTATGGTTCATCAAAGCAGGAAAGTCTAAAAGAGAAGCTACATGATAAAACAATAAATGTGTATTTAATTTTTATGTCAGAATGTATTTTAATTTGCTTCTAGGATTCAGAATGTATTTTAAATGGGTTCTAGAGTGTATAGCCTCTTCTTTGCTGATACGGAGCTTTCACAATTTGAGTAACTGCTATAAATAAGATGTGCTGTAGATGCGGTCCAGTACAAGAGCAATCATTGTCAAAATATATAATTAGGAGTTGAATTTTATCTTCATAAAAGTATTTCCGTACCAATAGTAACTTAAGTGCTTAGGTACTATACCTTAAGTGCTTAAAATTTCCTATTTACACTTATAATTAAAACTGACTTTGGTTGTTTTTGCGCACAAAAGTCATTTAAACACACTTTTTATTAATCCTTAAGCATGTCTCAAATTATAGAAATTGTTTTTGTTACTTCTGTTGGTGATTAAAAGGTATCTCTTATCCATCCAGGAGTGTGCTCCCAATTCATGCACGCAAGTAAATAAATGTTGCTAGAAATCGCTAAGAAGGGTATCTTCTCATGGCGGGACTTTTACCCAAAACTAATCTGTACTACTTTAGAACTAATTCTAGTATTTTCACTGAATCTCAATAAATTTTGTTTGTGGAAAACAACGCAACACAAAAGTTTTAAGCCAGTCAAATATTTAAGAGAATTAGGTAAAAATTTTTAATGGATAACTCTGAAGGTAAAAGAGAAAAGGAAACAATAACTTTTTAGTATACATAACTTTTTTTGATAATACATACAGGCAAAAGTCAGAAGAGCCACAGGCGATGCAAGGAGCCGCAATTTGCCGGTTAGTGATATACTGGTCCTGGTTCTCAGTATATCACTAACCACAAAATTAGTGAGTTTAATCGCATTGGTAGCACATTCTGCAATGTATTAAGAAACAAGGATGCTTTAAAGAAGAATTACAAGGAATTCTTCATTTATATTCTAATATTAATGCCAGGATGCAGGTTGACAAGACACGAATATACTACTGTGCCAATTAACCAGACTTGTCTTAAAAATTAGCATTATTGTAAACAATGTACGAATACCTTTTAATCCCATTCAACATATTCGCCTTCCCTATCAATACATAGCTGCATATGAGTTTCCCACCGTTCAAAGCAGTGTTGCGGCTCATTAGGAGTCACCATCTTCAGTAAGTGCGCCGTTGTTACCTTCATTTATTGTACAGTCTGAAAATGTGCCCCCTTCAATGCATTTTTCACTTTAACAAACAGGTAGAATTTGTATGGTGCGAGATCTAATGAGTAGGGTGGATGCTCGAGCTCAGTAATGTGTTTGTCCGACTTAGAATTGCTTTACAGAGAGCACAATAAGCACCGAGGTATTGTCTTGCTGCAAAATCCACGTGTTGTTGCTCTACAGATATTGCTTTTTCTTCCTCACTCTTTCTCGAAACTTTCTCGGGATTTCAATGTGGTACAACAGTTTTACCTTTAGGCCTCAAGATATCCATTCAATCACGATGATGCTATTAATATCGAACCAAAACGATAAGCATCACCTGTTCTTGATGCCACAGATCTACAAGAACGTTCATCATCTTCAGCAACCTTTCGATATTTCAAAAATTATTTTTTCCATTCAAAAATTTGACAATGTGGCATGCAATTATCTCCAAACACTCCTTTAATAACATAAAACATTCAATTGGAATTTTTTAAAAAATTTCATAAGGAATTTTAAATTCGATTTCTACGTTTATCACGATCGCGGCACTTCGACACTACAACGTCTTCCTCAAGCAAGAATAAAAAACAAATTGAACTTGACAGAGATATGGAATAATGTGCCACTAGCACCGGAAAGATCGAGGTCAACTGTTCCCCCTCCTTCACACCAAGCCTAACGTGAGAGGGCATATGGCGTCTAGGAATTTAATTGGCACACCTTGTATCTTTTCAGCAACTCTCTTATAGCATCGAAAAATTCAATTCAGAACGAAAACTACTAAGTTTATAACAATGGGCTGTCGGCGAGGTCTATCCTCTCTAATTCAGGTTTTCTTTCGTCCAACTGAATTAGCACTTTAAGGTAGAACAACACCAAAAATGGGAAAGTCACTACCAAACAGTATATAAATAGTCAGTGTGATGGCACCCACAGAAATTTTTCAAGGGGGTGGTCTGGGTCGAACGTCCACCATTCTCGTACCATGCCTCCAATATGCCACCCAGCATATTCTTTTGGTTTTATCGATTTTCGGGAGCGAAAAACAGTACAAAATTAATTATTGAATAAATAATTAACATTAGTTAATAAAATTAATTATTAACAAATACTTAATTGATTCTTACATAATGTATACATAGGAATACAATCAATCGAAAAAATCAAAAGGCTATGATAGCGGGAGGTCCGGAGTCCGGGAGCTCCCCCACTCTTTGTGTGCGCTACTGGATCAGTGAAATAGATAATTTAATACAGATGATTATTTAGAAGAGACGATGCTAGTAGACTATATATTGCTACATCAGTTAGTGCTTAAATCATATTTGCGTAGCTACTTGTAAGTGACAAGATCTTTGAGGAATTTTTTTGACAAGCTTGAAAGATTACATCTCATTTCAGATTACTAACTGATTACTACCCTTTCACTGGTCCGCATATCTCGTACTTATTTCTGGTGTTTAACGTAATAAAAGTAATCTATTGAAAACATCTGCTTGTAATAATTTCGTGCCCAATTTAATGGATTCTCCATCTATTCTGTGTTTGGATCATCCCGGGAATCAAATTAACAGTGATCTTCATCTCAACTAACATGAGGAGAAGGTACCGTGACAAGTGGGATACATTCCTTTAATTTCGAAACATTCTATTTCAGAAAATCAGCTCTTTTATTCAATTTTAAAATCTAATTTGCAGTTTTTCCTTTCAGAAATTTATGAAAAAAAGTGAAAAAGAATTTATTTTTATCATATTTTAACTCGTGTTTCTAATGTTTCGATATTTTTATCACATAATTGATGCAACAGAAATAATTTATTTGTTGCATATTTTTCATGGTAAATTCTAATATTTTCAGTTAAGAAACACAAGATCATAATACATGAATATGGCAATCCCTGTAAGTAAAAGTGAGTATTTTATGGATCTAAAACGTTGCATATTTATGTAAACCAGCTTGTCTCAAGTAGAATTTCTTCTGGAACTAAGCAATTTAATTTATATTATTTTTATGTAAAGATGTATATTAATCTTATTTTTGTTTTTTTAAAATTGAACAAGTATTTTTCATCAGAACTTAATATGATTATTTAATTTCTAATCAAGCATGTTAAGAGTTTTTAATTGTTCTTTAATGTTAGTTTTTTCATATTCTATTTATAATTATTTTACCAGTGTTTTTTTTCCAGTAGAGAAATATACCCTTAGTTTTCCTTTCAGTTTATATATGCATTAACCCATTCACTGCCAGGTAAACTTAAAGCATCTTGCCCTGAGTGCCAAGGTTTTATTTTTTATAAAAAAAACAGGAAATTTTTTTACAAAATGTAACAAAATTAAGTTACTTATATAATATTGTAATGGCTTGCTCAGTAATTTTTACTGAAATTATAAAAAAACCACTACGAGATAACTCTTAGTTGGCGTCACTGAATAAAATTCCTGTGCTGAGTGCCAGTTGCGAGTAATCTCGTAGTATTTTTTTTTCATTAAAAATCTTCACATTCAAAGATTTTCTTTTCGTATTGTTTGATTTTACAAGCTCGTCTCCTAGTTTCATTGGGCGACAGTCAAAAGTGTATTGCTATGTCACATTTTCATACAGATGTGTAATGATCCTGAATGGGAAAAACTTATAAGGCGATGGCAGTTATAAAGAGTTGTAAAGTAATTAAAATTGACTGATAAGTAATAATTAGCTGAGAGACCTCAGGAAAACCATTTATTGGTACAAGAAAATCACTCTAACCCTCTTCAAAATCTTCCTGCAGAATACATACATGTTCTGTAACCAAAGAAATAAAGTGAATAAAAAAATCAGGATGCGTCAATTTAAGGAATCAGTTATTATGCATTTATTTGATGGCGGCAGCAGCAATGTAAGAGAAAGCAGCAACTATAGTACAAATAAAACTAATTATCATTACTTGTAGCATCTTCCTCCCATAGAAAAAAAAGTTGTCTACAAAACCATGTCGAGAGAGAATGCGTACAAAGTTGGGGGGAAAAAAACTTGGTATTTTTGTACAATGTATCCCAACACCTTGCATTGATCCTTACTTTAAAACTTATCATACACAGTAAAAACAATAAAAATAATTTATTTTTAATTTTTGGAATACATTCATATATATATAAATATATATATAATTATTGTTTTACGTCCTAATGGACTAAAAATTTTACTAATAAAAATTGATAACTAGCGTGTTTTTGCACTACATAAATTTTTCATTCTTCCTTGTTAATAATTCCTAAGTTAAAAGGAGATATATATTCAATTTGAAAATTCAGCACTCAGAGCGAGATATCTCGTAACTGGCAGTTTTAGTACACACGCTTTCTATCAGATATTTCGTAGTTATCAGTGAATGGGTTAAATTTGTAATTAAGTTACTATAAATTATTTAATTTTTGACTAATTTACATATTTGTTAAATTCGTTATAGTTCCGGGAATGAGTATTGTGTTACTTATACGCAACATTATGATAATGTATATACGAGTCCCAATAAATACAGATAAAAAAGAATAAAACTAAAACATAAAATTAAATACACACATTTGTTATATATTACCTTTTTTCTTTCATTTATTCAAGCGAAACGAATGGAACACATAAGTGTACGAATGAATCTATGCGGAACGTTTGAATCCTTTTACAAAAGAATTTTTTTTCATAGGTTTTTAAGGCTGACACTTTGAGGAAAATATCTAGTGGAAAATAACTTAAAAGAGTTAAAGAGTTTTATCTGAATAATTGCTTCACAAAAAATTCTCAAAACTCAACTTTTTAAAAAATTCTTCATATAAGCTTCAGCAGGTCTTTCCATCTCCAAATTTCACTGTTATAAATCTTGCATTGAAATGACCCATACGAAGTAACGAACATAGATTTATTGTGACAAAATTAACTGAGACAGAAAAAGGAAACCAATCATTAGAACAGAAGCCATCAATTACAGCTTAACGTCATCATAATCACCAAATCGTATGAAAAACGCGTCAGAGAGCACAACGTCAGTTAAACCGAAAGAATAATATGTTAATTCATTATATAATGTTACAAATCTGTGATGATTGATTTATTTTAGTTTTAGCTTCCAATGATTTCCCGTCATTGATTCCTTTGGAGACTATTTTTTGTTAACACACAGTCATCACAGAATTAATTATTTTCAATGCATTTCATTTTTTCACTTTCACGATATTTTAGAATGATTAATTTTAGTTTTGAATTGCGTGTCATTTTGCTAATGATGTTGTTATTGATATCAGGCATGCATATTTTTGATAAATGTTTTGAATTGAAAGAGAGATCAACGGATTGAAAGAAAATAGTCTGCAACATATATTAACTAAATTTCAAGTAAGAATAGGAAAAAAGTATTTGGAAAATCTTTAGTAATACAATATTTATTTGTCAAAGAAACTCAGGGTTTATTTTAAGTTTTAAGATATCAAGTGTTATTGTTAATCAAGTGTTAGAGAAGTGGTAAACAAACACAGACAAATATTTATTCTATCAGAGTGTTTAAAATACTTCTGAATAGAACTTTGTTATTGGTGTAGTTTGATATCTTTAAGGCTTTTATTCGATCCCTATTGATAAAATTTAATAGATTCCGGCTGGGTTTTACTCTTTTTAGGGTATTCTTATATTTTATTTTAAAAATATTCCTATGTTACGATATAATCTATCGGATAACTTTTCACTTGTGGTAATAATTGACATTCCAATTCAACAGCAAATAGTCACTTTCCAACTTGAGGGCTAAATATTTAGAACAGACTATTTAAATGGAAAACATAGGCATTGTAATCCTTTTTATATTTTGTTTACATTCGTTCACTCACTCTCTCTTTATTTTTGCATATTGAAGATTTCACCTTCTTTAAATGATGTCACATGTTTTAACCGAAGGTACTTATTATTTGAATATAATTGTGCAAAGTAATGGAACTTAATGAAAGCGCTAGATGAGAATAATTCTAAAGTAATTTTTAACGGGAAAATTAGAATGCATATTATGCAGGGGGTTGCCGAGTTCAACCTACAAATTCAGAGGGAGATAGTAGGTACTACGGGAGTGGCCAAACATATTCTGCCCGAAAGCTTCAATGGCGCAGAATACCTTGTTTTCCTACAGCAGGTCCTTCTGGAATTGAGGCAGGGAGTACCGGTCACTGCTAGCCAGAGAGTGTGGTTCACGCATGGTGGTGCGCCAGTACATTTTTGATTGCGAATCATAACTACTATCGATGATACACCTTCATGCTACGTATCCCGGGAGTTGGATTGGACACGGCAGACCTATTGCTTGGTCTCCATGCTCCCTGGACCTCAATCCTTTAGATTTCTTCTTCTGGAGCCACATGAAATCACTTGTGCATGAGACGTCTATAGCTACAGTAGATCTCATTTACACATCTTAGTTCCTTCAGTTGACATCACCAGCACACCGTATTTCTTTGAACACGTTTGACAATCCTTCATCTGTCGGTGTCGGCTGTGCTATGATCTACGTGGCCGTAAATTCGAACAAATCTTTTGACAATCACTTGTCGTTGCATTTCTAATGTCGAGCTGTGATGCACATTGTTCGTATTATTTTCGTCTAATAAATGCTTTTCTTGCCTCTTACTGCTACTTTTCATTTCACTTGACATCAGACCCTTAATAACTGTTTTGCGAATTACTCCGACTGAACGTGGCTACCCTATGTTTTATTGTAATTTATCTTCCCCATGCTGTCTACTATCACCTCTCTGGATTTTTTGGTCGGATTCGGCAACACCCTGTAGAATTTAGAGCAGAAATGTATTAAAAATGAACAATTAATAAACTGATAATAGGGTCACAAAGACAACATTTGCAGGACATCCTGAATTATGAGTTAGGAACATGCCTTTCGCCTGAGAATCATAACCTACAGCCTTTTAATATGTTTATTCTGGTTTCATTGTCTGGAATCAAACAGAGTTTTTGTTTCATACTTTGTTCGGTCAATTGTTACTTTAATAAGAGAACCGTGTTCGAACACGCAAAACGTCTTTTACATTCCTAACCTCTTTATACAACACATCCTCTTTCTCAATCAAACGAGTAACAAGGCATTTGCGTGACAACATATAAAATAAATCTCAATGGAAGGATTTTTTTCAGAATTAAAGGAAATGTTAAACAATTTTCTTTTGTTCTACAAACAGTCTTTTTCACTTTGATAATCATTACATTATCGGTAATTTACCTCAGTAGAGTATATCAATTTATTTGCTTCTGGCTTTTAAGAAGAGTTATTTCCCATGTTTTTTTATTAAAGGTGTAGGTATTTTATCATTTAAATTAAAAATATTTTATATTTAAACACTTTGAATTATCAGTTTTTTGAAAACTCTTTTTTTGTCATCATAATTATAATTTTTTAGGGTTTACAGTTATGCTTACTTTTTTTTCCTTTGTTTAATTTATTAGAAATGCATTTCTAAGAATTTCATAAGCTGTTCTCGTCTAACAGTGAAATATTTTAATTTAAAATGTATTATATAAATATTATTTTACAAAAGTGTTTGAGATTTTTTTTACAGAATGGAAATTATTTTTAATTAATTAATTAGAATTGCTACATGTTTTCATTTATTAAAGAAATTTTAAATATTATAAGTAACAATTTCAATTAACATTTCTATTCTTATACTGATGTCAAATTACAGTCCATAAATATTTGATAGAGAGAGATTCTTTTTCATACAAAGAATCCAAGATGTTCAAAGAAAAGTGTACTTTTTACCAAATCTAATTTTTGTAGACCATAGGTTGGCAACCTATGGCATGCGTGCCACATGTGACACGCAGTAAAATTCTCAGTGGCACTCTGCACTACTTTGCAAATTTGTCATTTTTTGAGTGATTGGAAGTTGATAAATTTGTAATGAACTTTCTTGATAAGCATCTTTAGAGTTATGCACTTTTAAAGAATTACGAAAAAACCTGAAAGATAATTCTAAAGATAAATTTACAGCTATTTTTGTAAATTATTGAATGTCATTGCTGGAAAGATGACTTACATGACATGTATTCTGCTTTACGCTTTTTGTTTTACATATCTAAAAGTAAAAACTCTTTCCTCATATGAAAAATATTTCGAGTCAGCATTAAAATTGTTTAACAACTGCATACTCAGAATCGTGGCAAATTGAAAGTCACAAATTATACCCCTGATTTTGTGATATGAAATCAGAGCGGTGGCATTAGGTTTTTTTTTTCCCTTCAAATTTTTTATTTTTTTACTTAACTCTAATGAAAGGAAAAACTTATATTTTATGTTATATATTTCTTATATATATATATATATATATATATATATATATATATATATATATATATATATATATATATATATATATATATATATATATATATATATATATGCTTAAAAATGCACAATTTATGTACGATTTTAATTTCTTTATTTTTGTTGAAGCAATAGTTATATTTTGTGCTGTTTATTTTTACGTTAAGAAATATCTTTAAATGATGCAAAATTAATACATAATAAAACTAAATATCTATGTTATTGAGCTCTATTCTCTGACACTGCATGCATTATGACAGGAATCGAATTGTTTCAAAAATATCCAACTGTATGGCCCACTGAATCATATTGGTAGAATGGTTTGGTATACCACAGCTAAAAGGTTGCCGACATCTGCTGTAGACAAATTAATAACAAAATATGTTATTACAAACACATTTAAGCTGAAATCATGAATTCCGTGAACGTATGAAACTTTTAAAAAGAAAAAAGGCTAGAGAAGACAAAATTTTAAGTTTAGTAAAGGTGCATAGATCTATCCTTCACAGGATTGACCTACATTTCCAAATTGGTACAAGTATAAATGCCATTTTAGGAATTTCATGCATGAAACAGGGAAATTCGAGATTGATTTCATAATTACGATCTTCAGTAAACTATTATCCAAGCCCTGTTTGGGCCTCAGAAAAATTGTCCTGCTGACCTAGATACAGATATCTATAACAGAATGTCGGTTTTCCCTATAGAACGAACTACCAAAAAAAAGTTCAACGGGAAAACCTAAAAACTATTGCAAGTTATAAAAATGAATAGAGGAAAAGAATCTGTGTCACATAAGGAAGCACTTTCCATTGACCCTACGAATTTGTGTGACTTTTATTTAATCTATGTAATCTTTGACCATTTATTATTGGTATTTCGTTGTAAAAATCAATTAATTCAATTAAATAAATAATACGTACAGAATTGAATAAAATCACTTTACATAATTGATCCTCACACAATATGCAAAGTAATACAATAGAATTTAATTAATGTACACTTAAATCTAACACATGATTGCATTGTGTAGCATTTGATTCGTTTATCAGAGATGTAACTTTCTATTCAAGTCGAATTAGTGGCGGTACATTTCAAAATCAATATTTATCAACATTTATGGAGTACCAATTTTTAAAAATATTGATGCTTCATAAAAATTTATCGAGGAGATAAGAAGATTTGAAATATATTGAATATTGAGATTTGAAATATATTGCCAAGTTTAATTTGTATAAGTAAACTATTGACTCACTGTTTAATGCATCGAAGAAATTATGCAGTTAATATTTCTGCTTTTCTTTTGCATGTATTCTGCGATGAAAAAGTTTAAAGCGTATAAAAAATTCAATTCAAGAAAGCAAAATTTATAGAATTACGAAAATATCTAAAAGACAACTTTAGCGAAAATCGACAGCTATTTTAAATTATTCTATGTCATGGCAGGGGGGAGAGATTTAATAGTTTGAAGAAAATTACATGTATTTTGCTTTCCACTTTTGACTCTACATATCTATATGAATAATGAAAATAAATTTTCTCATATGAAAAATATTTCGAGTTTACCAAGAAGACTGTTTAACTTATCTTTAAGTGATGCAAAATTAATGTAGAATAAAACAGTGAGTCTGTATTCTTGACCTCTATTTCCCTAACTATGTATGCATTGCCGCGGGAATCGAATTGTTTTAAATATTTCCTACTATGCGGCATTCTGAATCATACTGGAAGATTGGTTAGGCACATTACAGCTACAGAGTTGCCGAACCCTGCTATGGAACATTCTTTCATTATGCTGCATCATAGAATCGTTTTCTTTCCAATATGTCAAATGCCGGAAGGAAGACAGAATGCTTTTTATTTGAAATGGCTATTTTCACCCACTCTTTTTTTACACAGTACTTACAAAACCGAACAAAGAAACAAAGTGCAAAAAAACGCCCCACCTCCCCTTAAAAAAAGTACAAAAAGTAATAATAAAATCCATGTTACACATTTATAAAACAAAAACAAATCATCTTTATAATACACACACGCACACACAAGATTAAATTAATATAAAGTGAAAATTCAGTCTATAAGTACATACGACGTATAAATATTCAAAATGAAATTAAGAATAAAACAATCAACTAACACCGCTGCTTGATAAAAAGCGCGCATGTTTATTATGAATGAACTGGATCAAAAAGGCCATCTTCAGTAGGTGCACTCAAATGAAGAATTTCGTTCGTTATTAACAGCCTCAATTTTTGTGTTTTCTGTTTATTTGTTTTTTGCTACAAAATCTGTTATTAGCTGCTGTATTTTGGCTTCTCAAGTCACTTATATAATTTTTGATATCCTGTTTCATGAAACTTGAGATTACTTTGAAATTTTAGTGCACACTCAATGTCAGAATCATGAGTATAAAAAAATATTGTTTCATATTTATAATAAATTTCAAGCCCTCACGAATTAAATCAGTTCTTAATAGCTGAACGTCATCTTCGACTTCGTCATTATCGACTTTATTATCATAAACTCCCATAAACTCGATCAAATCGTCCTTATTTATACAAAAGGACACGAGCCCCCAAATTATTTCGGGATACGCGCTAGATCAAAAAGTTCGTGTAAGAAAAAAATTCGGTTAATTCGTGTACCGTGTTATATTTCACGATCGTGTAAAAAAGGCCATGTAAAAAAAGAGCTAGTTGCTAAGGCATTTTATATCACAGTTAATGTAATTCAAATGTACCAGTAAAACAATTGAAATACTTTAAAAAATGTCATAAAAAAAGAAATGAGCATATTGGAGCTGTCTGAAATAATAATAATAGCAAAAGAAAAAAACCCTATCTTCAGCACTGAAACTACAAGTATAATCTTGATTATTCATATGCGATAAACATTATATTACGGCTCTAATGTAAATAATATCCATACCACCAATAAGTTGAAAAAATTGGCAAAGCAAAATGAGTTCAATGTAATTATCAGTAATTGCAGTAATTACATATTTTGCATATGAAAGAGATTCCAGCAGAGAATAAATAGAAAGGAGTTTCGTTATCATAAGAAGAATCGTGTGTTGTTATTGTATTAGTAAAGAAACATATTTAAATTTCTTAGCAATCCCAAAAGAAAAGAAGAAATGGGGTCATTTTATAGGACGTTGAAATAGAAAATGAAAACCTAACATCACTTTCATGTTACTGGAGCAAACAAACTAATTAAACAGAGTGATAGAAACAATATCTGAAATATTCCAAGCGAGGCTAATTATAAAAAAATTATCGCAATATTGTGTTCTAATTAAGACAAAAAAATGAATCTATTTCACATCAGATTACAAAGTAAAAAAAACAAAGAGGTGGCTGCGATAAGTGGTTTGAATATCAGTTGTCACAAATTACAATGGAATGTCATCAGGATTTGCTTAAGAAAATATTAGATTATATTACATTTTCTCTTAACCCCTTCAAGGCTCATTTTATTTCTGGATTATGGATAAAAAATGTCAATTTCTTATGCTTAATTTCAAACATATATATCTTTTTAAACATGATAGCATTATTTGCATACAAAATTTCCTAAAAATTAAGGTAAAAAATCTATTTAAATGAATGAGTAATTTACTTGCAAAGTTGGCTTTCTGTATGGCAGAAATCATTAGACTTTGGAGTCAACTCACACTAATTATAAGTATAAAGTTTGGAAAATACATAGCTTTTATCTTAAATTATAAATTTTATTTACATCTTTTACATAAATGATTATGATATTATTAATCAAAATTTGAACGTGTATGATAATTTGAAAAGAATGGTACTGCCCACATCATAATGTGGACAGTAGAATCTTGTTTCACTTCTTATCTTCTTCCCTTTACCATCTCTCTTAGAGAAGCAAATAATACACTGTCGTGTTGGATTACTTTTTTTCTTTGTCAACAAATTGTCTAGGTAAGAGAACGTCTTCTTTTTGCAGAAAATTCCATTGTGGGGTACATTTCAGTAATTAAATAATCAGTTATTAAATAGTTGCATAAATTTACACAGTGTAAATTTTCACAATGCCCGAGCTATACTCGGGATAATCCAGGATGGAACGTTTCGAGCTCAGCTCAGGAAAAGACAGGAAGGGGTTAAAATATTCAAAATGAAATTTATTAAAATGTGAAGTAAGACAAGTTGAGACATTCCATAGACTGCCAAACAGTGGATAAATACTTCAAATAATATTGAGATTCATAATGGAAAGGTTTATATTATTGAAAAATATAATAAATATTTTATTTAAATCTCGCTTATGTATCCTTTATATTCAAATTGTTTATAATATTTTAATTTAACTTGCCATGTGGATGGACAAAACACAAGATCTGTAGAATTTTTTCAAGGTAAAAGAAATTATAAAACCTTATAAACAGTTATTTTGTTTCATTTGTATTACATAATATTGATTCTAAGAAAACAACCGTACACAAATTATTTCCTATAACAAGTCAAAATTTTTTCAAAGATTATTCTGTAACAATTATCTCAACAATATCTATCTCCAAGCAACTAGATAAGGTTGAATATTTCTCAAATGGTTTGCAATTATAATGATATTTTTGAGAAAACTTATGAATCACGATATTTTCGAATGGAAGCCATGAATATATTTACACTAGCGACATTTCAATATTTTTATTTATAAAATAAGGACCAAAAAATTATTGGAAAATATCAAGTCAAATTATTATTTGTTATTTTTTATAACTTCACACATGCATATTTACATGTGAGACAAGTTATACAATTTTATGCAAAATAATTTTATGATTAAAACATTTATACATGAAAAGTATCGCTTGCAATTTTTCTGATTTTTTTCAAAAATGGTGATAAAGTTTTTATCAAAAAAAGGAATGAAACTTTTACCTTTTTGTTGTTTTATTCCGAGTTATCTGCTTAATAGAAATCAATTCAACAGCCTCAAAAGCCTGACACTAATATTCAAGACAAAAGCATGATAGTAATTTGCAGGACATAAGCCTGACAGTAATTAGCAATTTATCTTAACTTACAAGTAAATTTATAGGAGAACCTATTCCAAATATATAATCTTTGAGTATATGTGAATTACATTGCAGTTTCCTTCCTTTTAAATACTAAAGGGTGTTTTTTTAGAGGTATAGAACTTTAAATTGCAATAAAAACAACGATGTATTATTCGATTGACATGAATTTTTTTTTTTTATTCGAAAGATAATCTTGTGGCATTACATTTTAAATATGATTTTCTGGCATAGGACTTCCATGGCTGGCTCGGATGTAGTCCAATCTGGACGTCCAATTTTCGATGACTTTTTTTTTCCAACATTTGTGGCCGTATATCGGCAATAATACGGCGAATGTTGTCTTCCAAATGGTCAAGCGTTTGTGGCTTATCCACATAGACCAATGACTTTACATAGCCCCACAAAAATAAAATAGTCTAGCGGTGTTAAATCACAAGATCTTGAGGCCAATTCCCAGATCCAAAACGTGAAATTAGGCGATCACCAAACGTGTCTTTCAATAAATCGATTGTGGCACGAGCTGTGTGACATGTTGCGCCGTCTTGTTGGAACCACAGCTCCTGGACATCATGATTGTTCAATTCAGGGATGAAAAGTTAGTAATCATGGCTCTATAGCGATCACCATTGACTGTAACGTTGTGGCCTTCATCGTTTTTGAAGAAGTACGGACCAATGATTCCACCAGCCCATAAAGCGCACCAAACAGTCAGTTTTTCTGGATTTAACGGTGTTTCGACATACACTTGTGGATTAGCTTCACTCCAAATGTGGCAGTTTTGTTTGTTGACGTAGCCATTCGACCTGAAGTGCGCTTCCTCGCTAAACAAAATTCGCTTATGAAAATCGACCACTATTTTCGAAATAAAATTTCACAATTTGAAAGCGTTGTTCAAGCGTGAGTCTATTCATGATGAATTGCCAAACCAAACTGAGAATAAATCACTTGACAGCTGATAAATCGGTCGCCATCTTAGAAAGTAATGCCAACTTAAATTTCTATACCTGAAAAAAAAACACTCTGTATTTGTAAATGTAAATTTACACATAATTAAAAAGGTTTGTTTCAGATTTAGATATATACGAGAGATTCGTATGATATATTCCTCCATTTCATCATACCAGCTACCATAAATTTTTATTTAATGCAGTTTTTATATCAATGAATTAAAAAAATAGCGAGCTTTACCTTTTATTTATATTTCACGTATAATTAAATATTTTTGAAGCATTTTAAGATGACACATTTGTTTTGTCCCCGATTTAAACTTTTCTTCTTCAAATTATTTATTGATCATAATATTAAAGACAAAACTATTGTTATTTGCATAATTATTATTTGTATAAGCATTGTACCAAATTGTATTTTAATTTAAACCTTTCAATGATTGTATTTCGTCCTCTTAATTGTTGACACGATTTTGAAAGAATATTAATAAATAAGCATTACTTGGCTGATTTACACGAAAAATAAATAAATAAATAATCGCAACAAAGCTGATGAATTCTCTAAAGTTAATGTTTGATTATTTTTATTTTCACATGTAGTGATAATTACTCTGATATACTCGTATATATTTCTTCCTGCTAATAATACGTTAAAAGTTCCCCTTCTTCTAATGTACTATTTGAAAGGATAGTGAATATCTTCTAACGCAGTGTTCTGCAACCCCCGGTCCGCAGACCGGTACCGGTCCGTGGAGCAAATACTACTGGTCCGCACAAGAAACATTAAATTTCTCTTTCATTTACTGTGGTATATTTTTCTTAGGTTTGGGCTATTTTTTATGAAAATCACTTAATATTCCTTGTTAAATCACTTTATATTCATTTTTTGGTGTAGCTATATTTTATTCAGGCGTCACGATTAAATACAATTAAATTAAAATTATTAAATTAAAACAGTTTAAAATATAAACAATCAACATCCTCCCCCTCAGCAGGACGTGGTAAAATTAACAAACGTTGACCGGTCCGCGGCGATAAAAATGTTGCGGAGCACTTATGTATATTAAGGTGCGGAGTTGTTATGTATATAGCAACATAGCATTTTATTTCTATAGTCATGTTGGCTGAAAATAAAAATAATTAAAAACATATTTGTGCCCACTTGGATGGAAAAGTTGTGAGAGAAAATTTTTCCTTTTTGTTTATTTAACCTTCTGGCCGGAACATCTGTTTTTTGTCGCTCTTAGAAACATCCGTCTAACAGACGGGTACGCAAGTTTTTTGAATTTTATTACCTTAAGGACTGTTTTAAATGTCCTTATCGCTCATGAAATTGAGTAGAATATTTAATATTTAAGTCTTTATGAGGCACACTATGTTAATATATTTTTATCACAAGAATTGTGACTAGTATTTTTATAAAAACTGATTAGAAGTTATTTATATTCGTGCAAAAATAATTAAAAATAGTAATACCCAAAGCGAAAAAACTGTAGGAATATAGATACTGATAGACGGTGATAGGTAAGAAAAATCACATATATCGTGGAAAAAAATCGCTAAGTACCACAACGTGATCCTCTCATTGGTTTGAGTCCAACGGAAGATGTCAAGGCAGCCCACTTGAAAAATCACATCACTGCGTTATCACATTAGAACTGAAGAAAAAGCTCTGATAGTTCTAGGCTGGTTCTATGGACAAATATATATCCCATCCACAGCGTTATCTACAAGCATCAAAGCAAATCGTCCCCGTCTGAGAGACGGATGTTCCGTTACAGGGTTAAATGTAAATTAAAATAATTTACAGATTTGAAGTAGTTTGCTTTTTTACTGCTCCAGTGTACGTATTCACAATGGATATAGAACTTCATTCTTATGTATTTTGAATATTGCTTCATAGCAAAGTTTACAACCCTTATAACCATTCAGTTTTAAAAATTTCTTCTACTCCGAATTTGTTTTTGAATTAGTTTCATAGATGGCAGCACGTCATTAATTTTTTTTATTTAGAATAACATAATGGGTTAAAATGAAATTTTTCCTAGAGATGGCAGTCCATTCCGGTGATGTGTGAGTGAGTGAATATTAAATTCGAACTAACAGGGCTTTTGACGACGGACTTCATAATTTTGAACCATGGTCATGTGACAAGGACGACACCTTAGAACGAGCCAACGAACAAGCATATCAGATGTAGATAATTCCAGCTTTACTCTAAGATTTACAAAAGTTTACCAGATGTTAAAGGAAAAAAAAGGCTTAATTTTAAAATTAACTAATTTTTGAATGAGAGCTATGAGTAGAGAGTTATTCATTATTAAAAAAAAAACTTTTTAAAAAGTAACAAATCAAAGTTACTTTTATTTGAACTAGTGTATTTTTCTGTGAAGAAGTACTATGTAATTTTCAACGAATTTTTGTTTTGATTACATTTGTCTTTCTCAAAAAAGATTTTTACGTTTCAAATTTGCCTGAAGAAAAATCCATAATATTTTAAATCCATAATATTACATTGTTTTTCATTGAATAATAAAAAAGAATCACGCATTTCTTTAAAATTAATCTGAAAGGAATTTAAAATATTCACAACCAAAAAAAAAAAAGAATTTGAATCTTTTTTTTTTCACAGAAAAAAATTTCAATGCTGATTTTAATTTTTCTCTCTCTATTAATGAAGCAAATCAAAATTCACAAGCCGAATCAATCTTTAATTTATCAGTGATTTTGACGAGAAATCTTGAAAAGAAAAATATATTTGAATGTTAAACACAAGCAACTTCAAATACATATAGAAACAAAGAAAAATTTCCACAACTGAAAAAGTTAGGAATTTTTATAAAAATTCTTTTACATTATTAAAACTAATAGAACAGTACAATATTAGCATACATTATTAACATATAATGTTAAAAATAAAAAGAACAGAAGTTAGATTTTAGAATTCTATTTCCCGTATCCTTTTAAACATTAAAGTAATTCAAAAATATATACACTCTTTTGCACACACTCACAAAAGATTATTTTTGAACTCTGGATTAAAAAATTCTTCATATCTAATATATAAATGATTAAATTTCCAATGCCGATGAATTTTAAAATCGGCATACCAGTGGTCTTGTGCAAATGAGCTCTCCATTGTTTCTAGAGCCTCGGTTTCGATGCATACTGTTTTCTGAAGGTTTAATGTGTGAGTTAAGGCCTTATGCTAAGAGACCACTAATTTGCATCCCATTTATAGGCACAAGAGAGCACAACCGATAGATATGTGGTGCAGACAACATAATCTTTGGGGTTAGAGAGGGAATATTATAATGTCACACTATTCAGCACCAAACCAGCGGGAGTACATTTGTGCCTCGACATATTTAAAGTGCATTGACCCCCTCGGCAAGGCGGGTTTTCAGCGGTACTAGGCTCGAACACATGACATGCAAGCCACAAGTCCGTTACCTTGACCACTAGGCTACCGTGGCCATAATTCTTGGACACGAGAACAATGAACCTATGTTTTTTCTCTTCACTGATCAGTGGAGATTATATCTGAACTATATACCCGGTGTTCACATACAGAAAAAAAACATGGACAAGGTACTATCCCTCCAACATCGTTGAAGAGGATTTCTATGGTAGTGTTATGATCTTGACTGACGTGATCGCGGAAGGGCACATGTAGGTGAATGTCTTTCAGAGGGCACCTTGGCCGCTCTTGGGGTACAGGGATGAAGTCTTGAAGCCTTGTGGGAAGTTTTTTGGACGAGAAGTTGGCACTGATTTATAAGATTTATAAACAGGCGCGTGTCGAAATCCGCATTACGTTCGTCAGCATACCTCACCGAATTTCATGGTTCTTTTTACAGCAATCGGTTAAATTAAAATTCAAACAATGAAAATGAGTAATCATCAATGTTTAGAACACGGAATGAGGTGGCGTATTGTGGGAAGGCTGGAAGCAGGCTAGTCTCAAATCCAGATTTGTAGAGAATTCAACTTAACATCCAGCGTCGAGTTCAGCTTATGTAAACAGTTTCAGGATATCGGATTCGTCAAAAGAAAGTCTGGACAAGGTCATCCAAGAGCCGTAACGGACAGAGAGGATAGCCATTTGTCCATTATAGTGTGGTATAACATAGAAGTTACACCTTCTCAGCTCTCTTGTGAGTTGTATGTGGTCCCAGAAACCCGAGTTTCAAGGATGACTGTTTCCAGAATGCTTCATAAGAGAGGGCTGTTTGTAAGAAGACTTGTTGTTTGTGTCCCACTTGGTTCTGCGAACAGAAGAGTCCTTTTAAAGTCGTGTAGAGATCATAGAGCATGGAGCATATCAATGAGTGACCGTTCCCTTCACTGATGAGTCCCAGTTCATCCTAAACAGTCATTCTCCCCGTGCTTTTATATGTAGAGAGCCATGGACCACTACCTTCACTCCAATGTCAGAGAAATCAATCATTCCAGCAGTGGAGGCTTGATGGTCTGGGAAGGCGTCACATTGGATGGCCGCATACACTTATATGTCTTTGAAAGAGGCACTGTGACGATTGTAAGGTATAGGAATGAGGTTTAAGAGCCCTATGTTTTCCGTTTCACGAGTGTAGTTGGTCCTGATTTTATTTTAATGTATAACAATACAAGGGCACATAGAGCTCATCTGGTCAACGAGTTTCTGAAAAGTGAGAATATTCACCTGAAGAATAGGCCAGTCAGATCACCAGATCTCATCTCTATAGAGTATGTCTAGAAGGGCAATTGCAACTTGCAATCTCCCTCCAAGAACCATCTTAGGTCTGAAAACTGAGTTGCTGAACGAGTGGAATTAATTGCCCCGTGAACTCATAAATTCCCTCATTTCCAGTATAAAATCACGGCGAGTGGGGTTTTTTTTGTACTATTCTACAACTGATGTTTCGTACCTTCCGATTTAGATTAATGTTAAGCATGATCCTGCGTGTTTATTATGAAAGTTGAATGGTTATTTGCTTGCATTATATTAATCCTATGAACATACTAAATTTCATTAAAATCTGTCCAGTAGCTCTAGTGATAATCGACCAAATCTAAAAATTCTCTTCATTTTGAACACCAGTGTATAAGTATTTTATACGATATTTAAACAGCTTTTGAGAATCAGAATGAGAAAAAGGACAGAATTATGAAAGGATGGGAGCACAAAAACTGAATAGATAAATGAAATAAATAAATGGAACGTAAAGGTAAAAATTCCAAGCCAAAGAGAAAAATATTTAAAAAGCTGAACTGAAAAAAATATCAAAAAAAAAAAAATTGATAAGCGTGTGAAAAAAAATATTACAAAAAATTACTTCGATCTCAGATTACAGGATCAAAATGTAATTAATATCAAGGTATTAAACAAAATGCACTCATTTTTTTTCAACACTTGTCAGTTAATCAAAATTTAACTACAGTGTCCTGAAGAAAAATGAATTGGGATTAATAAAAAACGCAAATTTTTAACTAAGATACAGAAAGAAAAAAAGTTATAAAATCTTTTGTGATTTGTGTGGGCTTTCTAAATACATTAGCAAAAGAAAGAAAAATTCTGTGGGTGTGTGAAACTGATGGGAGTAGGCGTCTTGAGAAAGATCAAGGTCATTGAACTTGAGCCTTGCAGTTGTTTAACATGCAGGTAAAAAAGGCATGAGAGAGAGAGAGAGAGAGAGAGACAAGTTATTATTAGTCTGTATTAAATTAAGATTATTAGCATAAAAGTCAGCATTTTACTTGGCATTCTCATTTTTACCAAATATGATAGTGTCATCAATAAAACCAAAAGTGTAAAATGACAAATTTTATATATAGCTATTTTGATAAAAATGTAAATATAAATTAGCTAGACATTTGCTAGCTGGGTCACCCTGTCGCACAATTGTAATCTGCTTATAGTAAATACCTTTTTAATATAGGTAATTCTCTTTTAATACTGATCTAATGTGAGAGAATTAACTTTATCATAATGAATAACCTTTCAAAGTAAAATCTTTTACACGGAATATTGTAGTATTTTTATTAAATCATTAATGTCTTAGAAATTAAATAGATCAAAATTTAAACAGTAGACAGAACAAATTATTTTATCTTTCATGTGTTCAATAATTTCTTTAGTATTTTTAATTATGGTAGGGGTATTAAGTATATTATCTTGTATTATATATATTGTTGCAAATTTTGTGTAATGAATGCTTAAAATAGTGTAAATAATATTACTTTCTGTAGTATTTATTTTATGCTAAAATTATATAATATTAGCAAGCAACACCATTCCTTACTTTATAATGGCTTTTCAATTGGACCTTGGCGAAATATTGACGATACCGCCAAGTTGGCATCATTTTGGTCACCAAAGTTGGTGACTTGGCAACTATTTTGACTATCATATGATTGTTTTTGGAAATTACTGGAGAAATCTGTTTATATCACAATCTATGACGTAAGTGGATCTTTCAAGAAAGATCCGTGCAGGATATAAACAGGAGTAGCTCACTGAAACTGAGAGAGAGAGAGAGAGTCAGTATTACTTCAGCTGTTGAAGACATCAGTTGCTACGATTGAATGAGTGCGTGCGAATAGTCTTTATCATTACGTATTTTTATTTTTAGACTCTGATATTTTGTCTGAGCGCTGTAGAAGGTGTGAAGACCTTTTGGGATTTATTTTGCTAAATTTGCTACTTTATTCTGTATTTTAAGGATTGTTTTTTCGACAATAAAATTTCCTCGCTCTTCAAGAACTGTTTACTCTTTAAACTGATAGCACAACATCCACAACTTCCAATCTAAGTAACAATATTAACTCAGATAAAAGAAAGAAAACTTTGTAAAATATTTTTTGTCTTGAGTGGGATTTCAAAATACATCAGCAAAAGAAAGAAAATATTCTATGGGTGTGTGAAACTAATGGAAGTATATATATATACAGTGGCGTAACGTACACCCCAGCATCACGAGAGGGCCCAAAGCCCGGCAGACACAAAGTACGTATTTAGGATTGGGACCCAAAGCCAGAATTTGCAGGGGGGCCCTTATACACTTGCGTAGCTAGTCTTGAATGTTCACTGTATAAAAATTACTTGGGGTATCTTTTGGGGGCCCCTTAGCATTTTAGGATTTTTTTGCTTACGCATGTAGGGGTCCCGTATCATCGATACGGCAGTATCTGCATCCCTTCCTATCATTCTCCTTTCTACACTACTGTATATAGTATATACCAGGGGTGGGCAGACTTTTACATGGCACGGTCTACTTTTAACTTTATCAAGGTGTCGCGGTCCACCATGTGACGTAGTTGTGATAAGCAAAAAAAATCCTCAACACAATATTTATATTACAACAATAATAAATACAGAATTTGTACACTTACCTACATAACTACAGCAGAAAAACAAAACCTACTCTTTTAAAACGCAGAATACAAACATAATAATTATACCTATAAATTTAATATCAAATGATGCATTTTCAAACAATTCACAATACATCACAAATTAAGTAATTTCCCTTAAAATTAGTTTTTATAGCTATAGTCTCCATAGACGACTTAGTCTTCGTATTATCTGCCCCAATCTTGAATACCTCGGTATATTATTACTAACTGCTAATCCTACACAGGATTCTAAGTGGTCGTCTGTGAAATGGGAATATGTTGTCTTAATTATATTCTTCGTTGAAAATGTAGAGTCTCACAGGTAGGTAGAGCGAAAGAACGATGTTAAATGAATTGCACCTTTTTTTTAAAATTGGGATACTTTCCTTCGACCAATAGATTCCGAAAGTTATTCTTTACAAATTATGTCCTTTTGAAAGAGAAAAGCTTCGTTTTCCTCGAGAGATAAAGAAAACATGCAACATACACTTGCTAGAAAAAGTCTGCGTTCACCCATAAGAAATCATATAGCAAAGGTAAAATTTAATACAAATATAATTTTTTTTCTAACAAAATTTCACGAATTTGTTTACTATTATTTAAATATTGAGCATGCAAGAATTCGTTAATTTTGAATTAAAACTACTTAGGATAACGGGAGTTTTGTAGTAAAATACACAAATAGTAGGCAGAAAATATCTGCGTTCACAATTTGAATATTCTTGGTTCTTGGAATTTGTATCAACATGCAACAGAGTTTTTGCATTTAATTATCAAGTAAAATAGCATAAAAAAATTATGACGCAATAATTGTTACGTTTTTGTGAGATACGAAGCAATTCTAGGACATGGAAAATAAAAAGGAAATTAGTACCAGTGAGCGTAAAATCAATGTGAAAATGTGAAAAGATGGAAAATGTCGTCGGGATATAGCCAGATCCGTTAGACGCCAGTATTCATCTATCCAGCATGTTATTTATAACTTTAATCTACAAGAGTTTTCACATCCAAACCTCTTTTAAGTCGTCCATCTGAACTCCCAATCAGAGAAAAACGAAGTATGACATCAATGGTGAAAAAAAAATCCGTGTTTGTCTGCAACTTAAATAGCAACAGACATTCACGAGCAGTTTAACAAAAATATTTGGGCGGATACTGCAAGAAAAATCTTGAAAAACGCCGTATATCATAGTCGAGTGGTTCGCAGAAAGCCTTATATTTCAATGACCAACCATGTTAAGCGGATAGCTTTTGAAAAAGATCATATACTTAAGCCTCTTGAGGTCTGGTGGACTGTGATATTCTCTGACGAGGGCAAATTTTGCATCTTCGGTATAAAAGGTTGTAAATTAGTCTGGAGAAAACCTTGCACAGCGCTTCAAAAAGAGCATTTAGTACCAACGGTAAAGTACGGCGGCTGTGGAGTCATGGTGTGGGGGTGGGGGTGCATGGCGAGGAATGATGTTGGCAAGTTGGAGTATATATAATCAATTATGAACAAATGTGATTACTTTGATGTTCAAAAACACAGTTTAAAGGAAAGTGCAACCAAACTCGGCTTAGGATAATCGTTTTGTTTTCAACACGACAACGATCCTAAGCACACCGCTGATATTGTGAAACTTTGGCTCTTGTATAATGTCCCAAATCACCTGCACATGGCCCCACAGTCCTCTGATCTGAATCCTATAGAACACCTATAAGATTTGTTGGAACGCAGGATTCGTCAACACAATGTATCTATCAAGGATATGCTGAAGAGTGTTCTCAAGGACCAATGGGAAAAGGTAAGTGCTGAAAACCCCCACGATTTGTTAGTTCAATGCCGAAACTACTTCAAAAGGTTCACAAATGATGAGATTAACCAACCAGCTACTAAATAGCTCATTATTCTCTTTTTACATAATTTTTATAGTTACTACTAAAACAGTGAACGCAGACTTTTTCTACTTGATTTTTGTTATTATTGTTACAAACCTGTCTTCATTTTAAAATCTATGAAGACAAAGCAAATTTACTTTTGTTATTCTGAATACTTAAAATGAACTAAATAAAATCTAATTAAAATTTGTTTTTCAAATTCCAGTTTTTAAACTTTTTTTCATTGTTTATGTAAGCAATAGTACGTGAACGCAGACTTTTTCTAGCTGGTGTATACTTAGTTATATTTTTCACATCAACATTGCCAAATGAATAACCCATGAATGCAACTTTTGTGGGATTCTAGTCTTGTAAATTCTTGAAAACGTCTCTCAAATTTTGTTTGGAGTTTTATTCACGGGTGTTTTCATTATCTTGGTAACCATCTGTGTTTCTTTTAGTATGCACGTCTAAGACTTTATGTGAAGGCAGTTACCCCAAAATGTCTTAACGGTCCACCGGTCGATCACGATCGACTTAATGCCCACCCCGGTTATATACTACATATATATATACATATATATATATATATATATATATATATATATATATATGTGTGTGTGTGTGTGTGTGTGTGTGTATGAGGATGTTAACTCAGTGATTTAATGTAACGGTTATAAAATTGCGAAACACTATATCAATTTATTTAAAAATATTTTATTTATATTCATTTCAATACATACTAGAAAATGCAAATTTTTTCCATGCAACTGCTGTGGACTGATTCTCCAAAACTTCTTACTTTTAATAACATTCAAAATAATATGATTCAAACAAAATATAAATTATAAACACTTATGAAAGAAGATATGATAAACATTTTTTTTGTATAATAGGCTAAAAAAAAAGGCTGTTTCGCGCTAAATCTATTTTTAACATATACAGCTGCAGTTGTATTTATTCTAGTTTCATTTAGCTTATTTCAGAACAAAAAAAATAAAATCGCTGAATTTCTAAAGTATTCACGTCATTTTATTTATTAATAATCTTGATTTTGATTCATTTACTTATAAAAATAATTCAGTTGAGATAAATTTATTGATACCATTTATGTAACACTTGTTTAAAGGAAAAAATGCAAAACAGTGACATTACGAGTGAAGAATCTTTTTGATCAAGATTCGAATTTAATTGTTTCAATGGAGTTTAAAAATTATATGAATTCACGAGAATAGTTAAATATAAAAAAATGTAAATAAATAAGGAAGAAAGGTGTTTGAACTGACATGTATATTATTTCATAATGAGCAATGTAATGAACTGAATGTCATTTAATTAACAAGGGTAACGTTTTTCTATATAATATATGTTATGATACATAATTCTTCATTGGTTACAATTGAGTTTTGATTACATTCGACAGTTTTCTTGAGAGTTATAAAAGCAACTTCAATTATTCTTAAACACAATTGTGTGTTACAATCAACAAAAACACAGTTTTATTTAAAAGTAACGTTTTCATAATATGCAATTAAAGTAACATTGGAGTAAAGCAAATAAAAATATCATAGTGTTAATAAGGAAAGTTTACAACCACTTATCTTGAATTACAAGATAAAAATAACTAAAATTGTTAGTGTAAGTAATTTACAGTTGTGTGAATAGTTTGTTCCTCTATTTAATTTATAAATAAAATTATATGTTGTTGCTTTTGAATACGTAGGCATCTTGAGTTTGTTTTGAATTTATTTTCAAAAAATATATCTTCTAGAAAAATAAGCTCATTTTCACTACTAGTAGGCTTTATGAAATTCATATTCTTAGATAAAGACCAATATTCGGACCTAAAGAAATTCACAGTCTGAAATTTATGAGAAATTATGAGTAACCACGTAATAAAGGAATGCAACTTTGTGCGAATGTAAATTGTACATGTATGCATTCTATTGTTGATTTGTACTGTATATAAGTTTTAGAATACAGACCCAATTCTTCATTGTTAGAACTGAGAGAATTTTCTCTGTCTCTACAAAACTAAACTGTTTTAACTAATGATGCTTGCTCCATTTACTTATGTGTGCAATTTGAATGACATGATGTTATTTAAACTGTTATTAAATTTGTTTGCAACTTCCTTATGTATGCTTGTATATCGCTATCTTTTAATTTATATGATTTATTTAGATAATACAGAATGAGATGAAAATATTGATATATTATTAATATATGAAAGAACTTCATACAGAGTGGGCACAGACGATGGATCCGATTTAAAAAAAATCTTATTTTGGAAACTACTGCATGTACTTAAATAAGCAATACATGAATGTAAAGAAAAATATACCGTTTTTTTCCACCAATGATCAACAACACATTCAAGATCGCTGTGATTGAAATCTAACTATGGCAAATGACGGAAAAGAGTTTTTGCGTGTTAGAGTATGCACGGATTTTTTCAGTTATTTCGGTGCAACATGCATTTAGAAATCGCTACGGAAAGGAAACAACAACCAACAGAACATTCTACGATGGTATCATCAATGTAGGAAACAGTTTGCTCGTGTAGAAAGAAAAACTGTGGCAAGAGAAGCATCTCGGAAAAAGCAGTGGAGAGAGTGAAGCAGAGTTTCGTTCGTAGACCACGGAAGTCTACGGGAGTTGCTGCCTATGAACTTGGAATGTCCCAGAAAACGTATGGAAAAGCCGTGTCATTTGTAATTGACACAACAATTAACAGGGTAGGACAAGTAAGCATTTATGAACCATTGATAGAGGTATGCTACATAATGAATGGAATGAACTGGATTACAGATTGAACATATGCCGTGTAACAAGAGGGTTACACATCGAACATTAGCAACAGAAAGAAACTTGGTATATTTATCTTTACATTTATGTATCACTTATTGTTATATGCGCAGTAGTTTCTATAACATGATTTTCTTTAAAATTAGGTCCATCATTGTATTCAACCTGTACTAAAAGTTATTTAAGTCTTACTCAAAAACACTGAAATTATATTAAATCTATTTAATGCTTATTCGTACACAAAAATGTTATTTTATATGATAAAATATAGTACAATTACATCGGTTTCAATAAATTATAATATAAACATTCTAACAAAACATAAATAAATAAAGAATCTAAAAACTTTCATCAAGCATTCATAACCAAAGAAACGTACATAGCTCATCGTATACAGTTAAGAAAGCATATAAGTAGTTTTAAACAAAGCTATGATATCAAATAACATTGATATATTTAATAATTTTCGGTATATATACAAGTGAAATATAATTTATTTTACTTAAAACTCCTTGAGGGGAAGAAATACTTAGGTAAACTTCATTAGCTCTTTAATTTAGTTAATGTTAAAACAATGCTTCTGCATTATTTAAAATAACAATGTACTGGAAATTGAACATATATATATATATATATATATATATATATATATATATATATATATATATATATATATATATACGACGAAAAAACCCAAAGCTAGTCTAAAAGTACTATTTATAGATTAATTTCAATAGATCTTTAATTTGACTAAAGTTAAAGCCATAGATTTGCTGTCGTATAATTTAAAAATAACATTGTGCCTTTTTAGATATATTCTGTATAAAGTGTAAGACCACAAAACCCAAAGTCAAAATGTAAATGTAACATTCAGAAAGATAATTCATTAGATCCATAATTGAATTAGAATTAAAATCAAATATGGTTTGTCTTCTACGGGAAATGTCAGGATAACAAAGATATAAAAGTTTAACCTTAAAAGTAAAAAATATCTTTTCTAAGAGATTTCCATAATTAATTTTGAAAAGAATATACCACATTTTCATTTTCCCAAAGAAATGCATATTAATAATTAAATAAAAGTGGTGATTTTTCAAAACCATACCTATGATTTACACGTACAAGGAAATGACAGTAAATAGTTATGATAAAATGGTATTTGATTGTGCATTCATGTTATTTAATATGACTGCTTATCCAATCAACAGTTGATGAGACGCTGTGATATATACCAGGTTGTCTCCACTGGGCACAACCGAATCCAGCTGATATTATTCCAACTAAAGTCCATCTCCCGTCTAAATATACGATTAAAGGTCCTCCTGAATCCCCCTGGAAAAAATTTTTATTTTAATATTTTATAAATTTTAAAACATGCATTTCAGTTTCAACATCTAATGGGAAAAATCCAGCCTAAATATTTTACAAGTATTTCTGTATTTTAAAAAAATTCACAAATTTCTAAGCATAGCATGTTTTACTTACTATTTTGAAATCTGTATAATAATGTTAAATTTTACAACCAAGTATTAAATTTACAATTTACTAGTGAATTCGAGAAATGATCGTAAAAAGTTAATGGAAAAAATAATTATTTTACGCAGAAAATACTGACGTATATTTTTATTCAAAGGAGAACTTCAATTCATCATTGATATTTCAAAAACTACTTGTTATTAAAAACAGAAAGAAGATGAAGTTTTGTAGCAGCAGGAAAAAAAAATTAGGAACAATTAAGTTTTCCGTTATTCAATATATGTTTCACATTTTAAAATCGATAAGATTTAGAATTTTTTAAAACATTAGCGACTTGACCTCAATTATTTTAAAATTACAATTTCAGGAAATAATATGAAAAAAGACCATTGCGCTACATGGAAACAATGTTTGTCATGTTTTTATACAGCTATCTATTATCCGTGTTTTTTTTTTTTTTTTTTTTGCGTTTCATTCCTATAATTTCTAGTTATTCTTACCACACAAGCGTCTTTCCGGCCTCCTTCATAACCAGCACAAATCATTTCCGGAAATATTCGAACATTTATTCCTTTCCAGTGATGCCACATTTCACATTCCTTATTTGAAATAATAGGAACTTCCACTTTTTGAAGCAGTCTTGTTCCATATCGGTTACCTAAATACATATAAGCAATAATTTCATTCAAACCATTGGGTTCATATCACTACTATGAGAAAATAACACAAAGGAACTCTCTTCAATTGATACAAATGCGATATTTCTTGCTAATTGCTAGATAATTGCGTCATAATGGTTGCTGTATGTCAAGAATAATCAAAAAATAATTTTGATTATTATAAATAAGTAAGTTATCTAAGCATTATATAAATAAGAGCTGGCAGCCTATTTCCCTCGTGCCCCAAGTGGAACGTGAAGCAATTCTTTGTGCACTTTACACTACTTTACAAGTTTGTCAATTTTTTAGTGGAAGGAAGTTGATAAACTTGTAATGGATCTTGTTTGACAAAGATCTTCAGAATTATGGATATTTACGGAATTAAGAAAAATCTGAAACATATATATATATATATATATATATATAAATATATATAAATATATATATATATATATATATATATATATAATATATATATATATATATATAAATATATATATATATATATATAAATATATATATATATATATATAAATATATATATATATATATATATAAATATATATATATATATATATATATATATATATATATATATATATATATATATATATATATATATATATATATATATATAAATCTATAAATAAATCTGCAGCTATTTTGTAAATTATTTGAATGTTATTGCTGGAGAGATTTAATTGTCTGAAGAGAGAAAATTGCATGCACTTTGCTTTCGTTTTTGGTTCTAAGTGAACAAATCTTTCAATAAGTAAGTTATCTAAGCATTATATAAATAAGAGCTGGCAGCCTATTTCCCTCGTGCCCCAAGTGGAACGTGAAGCAATTTTTTGTGCACTTTACACTACTTTACAAGTTTGTCAATTTTTTAGTGGAAGGAAGTTGATAAACTTGTAATGGATCTTGTTTGACAAAGATCTTCAGAATTATGGATATTTACGGAATTAAGAAAAAAATCTGAAACATATATATATATATATATATATATATATATATATATATATATATAAATAAATAAATATATATATATATATATATATATATATATATAAATATATATATATATATATATATATATATATATATAAATAAATATATATATATATATATATATATATATATATAAATATATATATATATATATATATATATATATATATATATATATATATATATATATAAAATCTGCAGCTATTTTGTAATTTATTTGAATGTTATTGCTGGAGAGATTTAATTGTCTGAAGAGAGAAAATTGCATGCACTTTGCTTTCGTTTTTGGTTCTAAGTGAACAAATCTTTCATCATATAAAAAATATTTCGAGTTCGCAAAGAAGTTGTTAACAACCTAATGTTTAGAATCGTGTCAAGTTAAAGTCCAAATTATACCCCTGATTTTGCGATATGAAATAGAGCTATTTATGTACAATTTCAAACATTTTTTATTTATTTTGAAGAAATAGTTATACCTTATACTATTTATTTTTACATCAAAATTATGCAAAATTAAACTGTAAAAAAACATTAAATCTATATTATTGACCTGTTTCCTCTAACTCTACATCATTATAGCATAAATCGAATTGTTTCAAATATGGCCTACAGTGTAGCACGCTGAATCACACTGGTAGATTGGTTTAGCAAGCCACAGTTAAAAGGTTACCGACCCCTGCTCTATACTCATCAGAGAAATTTCAACGTATATATACTACATATACAGTAATTACATTCATTGAAAAAATGTATATAATCAAACAAATTACTTGAAAAGGTTTATCCATACTGGTGATACAAAATTCGTTTTATTTTATAATCAGTGTCACAGAAAAAAATTTTTGAGAAACAATAAAATTTAACAAAAATTCCACAAAAAGAACTTCTAATTACTTTGTAGTATTATGAAGACTTTACATAATTCAATTCATTATAAAAGAAATATTTTTGCCAAAAGTAGCAAAACTTATATTTAATATGATTGCTTATCCAGTCAACAGAAAACTGTGGAATCTAGACTAAAAACTTCACGATAATTATTTTTAAAAGAATTCCTTTCTAAGTTACATTATTGAATCTAATAGTTTATTGAATTTTGGCATAAGTTCTTAAAAGCTTATAAAATGTGACTGTGAAAATTGCGATTATATTTAAAACGTGTATGTGTATGACGATTTCATTCATATTCTTAAAATTACATGCACACAATTAAAAATAAATATAAGGTAATATGAATTTATTTATATATGCTAAATATATGAAGAGTATAAAAGAGTAAATGAAACACAGATAATTCGTAACTATATTTATTATATTATCAATTATATGTAAAATGTGCTCTTAGCTGAAATGTAACTTTTTCAGGGTTTTAAAAATTTCAGAACACCATTAGCAATAATCAAAGTTTAATTTATCTATCTAGAAGGCAGTATAAGCAAATTCATACTTTAACAAAACAATAAAATTTTTAGTCCATTTCCAACTTATTCGCGACAACACACAATACACAATTCACAAGCTGGCTTTATTGGCGACAACACACAATATACACATAAAAAACTGTTAATAAATATTAGTTCTCATTGGATTTTCATCCATTTTTAATGTATTATGAAAAAGATATTACTGATAAGAAAAGACCTCGATTTGTTTTGTAAATGTGGTAGTAAAAAGTAACCAGTGGTAATATTCCTTTTGGCGACTTTCTTGCCTGTGCTGCCTAAACGGAAAAGTAGCAAATTTTCTTTACAAAATATTCACTGTCTTACAAACATAAATTTATCTAATTTTTTTAACTTCATAACACTTATGAAAAAATTATTTCAGAATTATGAGTATATATTTCAAGACTTTTTATATTCGATGGTTTTTACTTAAATATCAGGTACCTTTACCTTTAGCACATTAATTTTTCAATTGCTGTTAAGATCTTTAAATGTTTCCTTTTGCGCTTTCTTGACTCTTAATCTTTCTTCTATGTATTTCCAAAAAAGTTAAATCAAATTTCATATTACTTATTTTTTCTAGTGTTTTGCTTACATTTAAATGATAATAATAATTCTTTTTGTCTCTTTGACTTATAATTGAGATGTACGTCCAAATAACCATCACAAAGAGAAATAAAGGTAAATATGATAAATATAGTATATGAATATATATATCGTACTTGTAAGATTTATCATATAATTAATATGTCTTTTGATATAGTAAGAAACTCTGCAATGTGTTCCAAAATAAGTGTGACACTTGTTGCGATAAAAACATAAATATCCCATCGTGGACTAAAATATTATTTTCTACTTTATGGATAAGAATCTGGAAAATTTTTTTAGTTGATATCTAAGAATTTTATCGTGGTTATTGCTGCCTTCTATGTTGGCGAGATCACACAAAAATAAGCTAAGAAAAATAATGCAATAAGGGAGCTAATGCTACAAAATGAGAATTCTAAAAACGTGAAAATACGTAACACATACTAAGGGCAGGATCTGTTTTGCCCCATCCGGTAATAATAGCTCTCCAACCTTGAAAGTTCCATCCGTAAGGAGGCAAGCAAATGGGCAGAACATTTTCTTGATACCTTACTGGACGATCCAATCGTATCAAAGCCACATCAAATCTATCAGGATGAGAGGGCGAAAATCGAAAATTAGGATGCAAAAGTTTTTCTACGACACGAAATTTTTGGGCTGGTAGCAATTGATAGCGTTGGTCATGTATATCATAGGCTCCTAAGACCACAACAACGTCATGAAGCAATGCCCTATAAATGTATAACAAAAGTTATAATTATGAAACTATGTTTTTTGAAGAAATAAAATTTTATTTTATATGTGAATTATCGATATCACACACACACACACACAAACGCTTTTTTTTTTGGTTGTAATGGATTTGTGCAATGTTTTTAAAAGTCTAGATCTATGTGCAAGATATATAGATAAATGCCAACACAGGGTGATTTATGAAGAAGTATACACTTTTCTGATGCCGTAAAACACAGTAACAGTTAAAGATACGCACCACCAGAGCAAACCATAAGGTAGATGTGCTCTTGAAGTTTGTGTCTCACCTCTGACGGAAGTGACGTAGGAAAGAGCACCAGTGCAACACGTGCGAGATTCCCCTAAATGTGTTCTGTGCAGTATCCAGAAAGAAAGCGTTTGGCCCCTTCTTTCTTCGCGAGCAAACTATCACAGGAGCCATATTTTGGATATGTTAACTCTTTGGTTGATGCTACAGTAGCAGAATGGCATTGACATCTTCATTCTCCAATTGGATGGTGCACCACTACACTGGTCGGCCTAAGAGAGTGCGAAGTTACCTCAAATAACATCTCTCTCACCGATGTATTGGACGAACCGTGGTCTATAGCATGCCTCTCACCCAATGGGTACCCAGAAGTCCTGATTTAACACTTTATGATTTCTTCCTACGGGGGTACGCAAGAGACAAAGTATTCATCCCTTCCCTTTCTATTGATTTAGTGGAGCTAAAGCAACATATCAACCCACTATTGATGAACCTGATTCAGATACCTTAACACGCGTTTGGGAGGAAATGGATTACTGGTTCAATATGTCTCGTTTGACTAAGAGCTCACACATAAAACATCTGTGACTGTCTCTAATAAAGCTCAAAATAATCCCATAAAGTTATGTTACAGGTAACTTATAATATTTATACATTGTTCTTGAATTTATAGAGCATTGAAACTGAATACTTCTTTACGAATCGCCCTGTATATCTTAAAATATCCTGTCCAAAATACATTTAAGACATATTTCAAACACATATATTGCAACTACTTTAATCTAAGTCAATTCAATTGAAATATGTAATAACTTAAGAGGTTACTTTAAATGAGAAACTAATAGGAAATGGGAAGGTAATAAATTATCATGTCATTTATCACATAAAACATTATAACAGTAAAATAAATAAAACATTTATGGAACTGATGATTTGCTTTTACATAATTTATTTAGCATTTCATCCGGGGCATTTTTTAATGCAAGAAAAACATCTTAAACTTGGCCACTAAAATCAAGTATTAGTCAAGTATTACAAAAATATATAAAGGAAAATTAAGAAAATAGAAATCTAGCTAATTGAAATGCAATTTTGGTCGTAGGATCGAAATAAGGGAATAAACTAACTTGATGGTAATAGAAAACTTTTTTTTGTTACTATTTGGATATATAAGTGTATTAATTCGTGACCATAACCATTATATATGTCTGTGTATAACATATAATTCACTATTAGAATAATATAGATTTACCTGTACACGCAATGTGCAGCTGTAACAACATAATGATGATTTAGCAAAACACCTCCGCATTGTTGTTGGGTAATTTTTATGTGAGCCTAAAATGCGAAGGAAAAACGTTTAAAATTATATTATATTTCAGTTTCATGTAAAATAATAGGTCACAGAGCTTTTCTTACTTTGCCGACAAACATTAGTCAGAAAGTACTGTATTAAAAACCTTACCTTGCTAAGATCAAAAATTTCAAATATGCATGTTTTCATATGTTATATAAACTATTTTAAAAGTACAAAATATCCAAGCTATACAAACGCGAATTCAAATAAAAGAAGAAAGCATTACCTGCCATGGAAATTCACCAAATTCAGCAGCATTACCACCGACAATGCGACTTGTAGGCTTATAAACTCTTTGGCCGCATACAGCTTTAATGTAAATAAGGAAAAAAATTGTAGAGAAATTACAGATTTTACTGAATTAAAAATGGGTTAAATACATTTTTACTAAGATTTACATATATACCTAACAATGCAATCATATGCAATTTTAAAAAATTGACGATTCATAATGTAAATAAATCAATTTTAAACAATACTATAATGGCTAATTATTAAATAATGTAAGCATTTACCAATAAAAATTTTAAGCTCAAGGAAAATATAACAAGCTTTGACTAGCACCATCTTCACTACTTTTTCGTAACTTAGGGAAGAAAAATCTTATTGGAAACATTAAAGCAATGTAAAGGCTAAATTGCTACTAATACCGGTTTTCCATATTACTTTAGTTAGATCCTTTTCTTAATCTTGTTTTGGCAACGTTATCATAGTTTTGTATTGAGGAATCCCACACATTAACTCAATTATTACTATTGTCTGGAACCCAGTTGGTCTTAGAAAAACTCGTAACTGTTCAATAAATGAAATACCTTTTGGTGTCTAAATGCTTAAGAACCTTAACAATTTCTGACGGGCTGGTCTTTTTTTTTCATTGATGCAGAAATATATCTGCTACACTCCTCTGTTGAAAGTGTTAAAGCTCTAATTTAGAGCAACATGCATGACAGACTACAATTTTTTGAAAAATATTGCAGACCATCTCCAACATCGAAATTTAAATAATTCGTCTACTTTGTTTGAGTCAGGACAAACAATAGCAAATTTTTGTATCAGCAACTAAGGATATATATATGTGCGTGTGTGTGTGCGTGTGTGTGTGCATGTGTGTGTATAATCAATTTTCTTGGCGTCGAGGTTGTTATTAAAAATAGTACAAATTTTATTATTTATAAGACAAAGATATTTACTCTATACATCAGGGATACAAAACCTTTTTTTTTCTGCTGGGCCGCATACATGTGTCAGCCATTTCACGCGAGCAGCATACATATGTTAACTATTTCACGCGGGTCGCAACATGAGGATAAAGAGGAGGGGGAGAGAAATGCTTTAGGACCAAGGTAACATTGGAAATGTAAAATATGGAAAATTGATCAAAATATTATAACTCCTGTTTTGCTTTTTTTAATTATTATTAAAAATCAGTTTCACATATGATTATCAATAACATAACAAATTTTATAGGATGTTTTTTTTTACTGCTGTGACATTTCCACTGACAAAGCACTTTGTTGCTGTTTCAAAGAATATTCAATAAAACCTATTTATCACATGAAAGTGATCTTGGAGGAAAAGTGTCATTGAATGTGATTCCTGTTTATTGGTATTTTTTAAATACAGCTCTTTCCTGACAATTCAAACACAAGTCCTGAACCATGTTTGTTTTTCACTACAAAACAGTCAATCTCCAAATCGTTCGAATATTTTTCACTTGTAAGATATGAAAAATTGTTAAAAATTAGTTCCACCCGTCAAATTGTCGCTACTCCACTGTTGTCTGTTATCACTAACCATAATTGTTACAAACAGAAAGAGAATATTAATTCGCAGTCGTACGACATCGACAGCAAAAAAGCAAAATCGATATATTTGATTTCTTATCAAAGAATTTTCCACCAAATTTTTAATACATTGTTCTTAAATAAGTGAATTTCTCAGAGCATTGGATCACGACCGGACCACTTAAAGAAGCTCGGTGGGCCAAAGGGTGAGTATCTCGCTGCTCTACATAGTTATGATTTTGAAGATTTAACTCTACAGATATTAATGATATAGTGAAGCGTTTCTTTTGAAAATTTACAATGATTATGATCTAAATAATTTTACAAAATTCCACAAATTTAAGACTCTTACCCAATTATTGGACTAATAGAAAATTTTATCAATTGTAATGATAATCTGCATATAAACAAATAAATGGTTTGACCCAAGGGGGATCTGCTACCAATAACTTAGAAAATTTAGCATTAACTTTAATTGAAAATTATATTATTAATAATGTTTTTTTTAGTTTTTAGATACATAAATAATGTTTTTCAAAAATACTGAATACACATTCCTGATATGAATTTTTATCCCGATTATCTACCCCTTATTAAAAAAACATCAATTCACTTTGAATATTATAGATAATAAATAATTAATAATATTTTTGATATAAAAGATAGATACATTTAATTTTAATATTGTCTTTATTTATTTTTTTCGAATTCTGATATGCATAGTTCCATATATAGAAGTATTACTCTTAATTATATCTGCAACGAAACAATTTTTAGGTAATAAACATAGTGACATATTTAATAATGATAAAAAATATATTAGTTATTGTTCATATCAGGACTATTCTATTAGTTTTCTTTATGCATACCTGAGTAATAAGCTTAATGTTATTGACTTGTTTCAATATTTTATTTATTTATTTTTTGTTTTAAATATTTTTGATAGTTTTTTATATCTCAACTCTTTTCTATATTATTTTAATATGGCTAGATGGCACCACAGTTATTTAATTTGTTAATTTATATTATTTTAGCCACTAAGTTTTAATTTTATAGGTCTTTTATTTTTTATAGATGTTTTTTAGATTTTATATGGATTTCATGTAGTACCTCATTTATATTATACTAGTTATACAACTTTTCTTTAAACTTTAGGCCATTACAAATGTACTCAGTGCATTCATCTGAATCTACCCCTCAACGTTCATCTGGATTTTGCAATGTTTCAAACTTAAAGAACGCTTGTATCGCCTTCTAAGTTTTTTTTTTTTTAATAATAGATGACAACAATAGACTGAATGATAGAGATTCAAATACAATATTTCACGTGAAATGGCTTCAGTTTCAGGCTTTCGAAAGCTTTTGATTTTATTAGTTTGATTATTTTATTGGGGGGGGGGTAGTTTGATTAAGGAAGGGGCGTTTATTTGATTAGAGGGGATTAGAGGCAACTGTACTAAACTCACTTTTCTGAGCGCTTCCTCCAATACGCGTTTCAAATAAATAAAAGACAACGCTAGGGAAATATCCGAACGGCGAAAGCTCAACGGATTAAAGGTTAAGTGTATCTATCGTATTTTATTGTTTTTGCGAAATCTAATTGAAGTATTCATTTCTCTTACATTGATGTCCAGATTATGCCTTTTATAATTTTTCCATATCTGTTTAGATTTTTTTTTTTGGTTTTTCTGTCTTATGGTATGCTGATTAATATTTTATTATGTTTCTTGATTTTGAAAAATATCGTAGAGTATTTTGAATATTAATTATTTAGGAGTATAGTACTACACTTAGAATACTTTTAGAAAGTAATTTATACTCTCACTACTTTCTCTTCCTTTCAAACTAGTATTACAGGTAAATGTAGAGGATGTTTAACCGGTTTAAAAGCTATATTTAACCCGACAATCTTAGTTTCTAAGACTATTTACTATTATATAACTGTGACCAATTAACTTTGACTTATACTGTCCTGTTATACTTTTATATATTGCTAATATTTAAATTAGATTTAATGCAATTTATATATATTTATAATATACTAAATTTCTATTAGTATAAAACAGCACTCTACTAAGCAGTTACGTAAGAAATTTAAAAATGTTAAAATCAATTAGAAAAATATAGTCATTAAAAACCAAAAACATCAAAAATATAGTATACCAACCTACTTAAAAGCTACCAAAAACAATGGTGATCACAGGATAGTATTTAAGGATGAACTTATTTACTAAAATATTTTAAAAGAGAAGTACAATACATTATACATAGAAAAGATAAAAGCCATACAAATAAAAAAAAACTGAAAGAAAATAATGTGCTCAGATTATATAATAAAAAACTTTCGATACATATACATTCAAAAAATGCCTAACAAGTTCACTGATGGGGCCATCTGTGTTAAGCAGGAGTTAATTCTAGAAAAGGGCTTTTAACTTAAGAAAAGTTAATATCAAACCAATTAACACCTTTAACCCTCTAAGTGGATACCTTCCTCCTGAAAAGTTATTCCGAAAGCGTTTTACTCTTATTTTACTATTCCCTTCAAAAATGCAGCAAACTTCAATTCTTTCCCCCTTTTAAAACTTGGGAGGTCGAAAGGGGACAATTTTATGACTTGGTTCGGCGTCTTTGATCAGTGAGAACCAGGATAGCAATCGTTTACAGCTAGCTGTTAAGTTGCCTTGGGCAATCTTGTATGAAAACCGTAGTTTTACTCTGTCGTTTTTCCCATAGATTCAGTCACAGTAAAATTAAAACAAAATGCAGGGTAAAAAAAACATGAAATAAATGGCGTGAAAAAATTTGAAAAAGTTATATTTTCTTCAAACAAAATTTATTTTTCTGTCATTTTTAAAAATTAAAAAAAATATATTTTGGTATTGCGATTTGAACCAGAAAAAAGCATCCTGTATTCATTTTTGAATATGAGAGTAAGAAAACGCGCTCACTTTCCTGTTTTTAAAAAAAAAAAGTTATGAGGTAAAAAGAGTAAAGGCTCTATCTTTTTTTTTAAACTATAAGACAATAAATGGTGCATATTTATGAAATAAAACAGATCTTTCTCTATTCTATTATATTTTTAATTTAGAATAACATAAAAAATGATTTCAATATACTTTTAATTTATTTAAATTTAAATCATATAAATGATATTTTTATGTTAACTGAATATTTTTCGGAAAAAATCTAAATTTTCATTCCTAGTGCTCTCCTTGAACTCCTTGTATTAAATAAAAATATATTTTCTACAACGGCATTTGTGATGGACATAACACACATTCAGTCAATAATTTTTAATTTTAATGGGGGATATACTTCTTCAAATGCGCATGACAGTACTTCTAACCATTTTCTACTCAAGTTAAATTTCTTATCTTTCTGTTTCTTTTATTACAAGGAAAAATGTCACACATCGATAACTACATTTTCACACAATTCAGTCATTACAAATTCTATTGTGAGAAAAGTTCTCCCTAATTAATTTTGTCTTTCAAAACAGTACACTTAAAACAATTTTGTTCAGTGAAGTTAACCGACAGTTCCACAATGTATTCATACCAAATTTTAAAAACAAATTTAACACTTGGAAATGTATCCTGTGTTAAATTTTTCAGTATACACAAATATTTCCTGCTGTAGGGAAGATATAGTATGAGATGTGGTGTGCGGTTGTGAAAGAATGTTTTCGTACGTGTAGACTATTTTTGAAATTTTAAATATCACTGAAGCTGATCATATAACTGCAAATGAGCCTTATTTTAATGTGTGCTGGTATCAAAGTAAAACACTTTACAATATTAAAGAGCCTATGGGTTTATACTCAATATCAAACTATTCGCAAAATAGCTTACAACTTCTATTCAAATTGCAAAGAAACTGAAATATAAATATATCTTACTGCAGTCAAAAATATTCATAATATGTAAGTATCCTATTTCTCCACTTATTTCTGTACATTTTAAAAACTGTAGCTGAATGCAATTTTTTATATTTATAAACGAGGCATAACAGCTCACACAGTCGTAAAAGTGTCTTTATCATTTTTAAATATACTACTATAAAATGTATATGGATTGTAAGATCACTTCTAAAATCCTAAAAGCTTTTAGAGGAGCAAAAAACATATAATTTTGGATTGATCAAAATTTTAATGTAATACACAAATATAAATGTTATTAAGCAAATACATTTGAAAAATCAAACTTCCTTCTGAAATAAACGTAATTGAAAGAAAAATGTTTAATTGCAAATGGGTGGAAATACATGTTTATCTAAGGGGTATCCCCAAAATGAGGCAATCCTCAAACTTAAAACTCAAACTCAGTGGCACAACAATCCATGAGGGCCAGGAACTACTGTGCCCATCATAATACTTGTGACCATTGGACGCTGAGGTGCATGAACAGATGTCCCGATTTGGTGGTCTGTCTGAAGAGAGACCTTCAGTGTTTAAGACCCGAATCAAGCTTGGTACTCATTTATCGACCCAATGTAGCGGGGATGAAAGGCAGGGTCAACCTTGCCCAGCCCGTTAATACAACCCCAGACCTGTGGTGTGGAAGCACTATACACTACCACTCGATCCTATTTGGTAAAAAATAAAATTAAATGTTAGAATCTTATATAAATCCCTAATGAATGAGGGAGTCCAAACTTTTTTTTTCATGTAAACTGTTTAGACGGAAATGGTTAATTATGAACATTTCACAAGTTGCATAAATTAAAATTAAACGTTATAGTTTACATAAATTTTTAAGGGTGCAAAAGGTGTATTTCGGCTGCACGAATTAATTTTAAAAGGAATACGGTTACGAAAAAGTAGTACAAATATTTCTAAAGTAGGGTTGGTTACCTTACATATTGTCAAACACAACAATGTATTGGAAGCCAATTCCACAATTCGTTGTTATAAAAATGTATGGAAAATTACAAGATTTATTTTTGCATTTGTAATTTATATATATATATATAATTTTTCCTGGGAACTTTAAAAGCTAGAGCGGCATCCATCAAAACCGCGGTTCTGTCTCTGTTTTTCCAGATCGCACTTGACTAAGCCGGCTCTGCCATAGTAAGTGAAAATGCCGGATTTTGTTTGTCAAGATCATTTTATAGCAGAATTCATTTTTCATGTATTTTAGATGGTCGTTTTATATTTTCTACATCAATATCTTAATGTCTGAATTTAAAATTACATAAAATTCTTGACATTCGCATCAATGACCACGATAATTTTTATTAGTATATGAATGTGTCATCAAACGATTACATGACTAATATTAAAATATTATTTTAACCATTTAATTAATATTAAGTATAACATAACGCAGACAAATTTTCTGAACTTTAAAATAAATCTTTCGAAAACTACTTCAGATATACTCAAAATTTTTCATTCCTACGCTTTAGCTTCTCAGTTTTGCAGTTTTGCTTCTATGTAAGAATTTATTGTAATTGTATACTCATCAATTTTTTTAGTATATTTTTTGCTCTTAGCATGCAGTTTTCAACTGAATTGTATGAAATCTTCGAAAAATATTAAAAGATACCAAAAAAGCTATATAATAAAATTTGAAATTTTTATTATACTCAAACAATTGCTAAAACTTATGGTAATAATTTTTAACTGCGCGATGCATTTTTTTTTCGAAATTTCAAATGGAATTTCTAACATAAAATTTCTAGCTTTATACGGTCGAGATTTCAAAAAATATCCAGATTTTAATTACTTATTCAGTTAGCCTTTAAAAAGATAAATGTTGAGGTATTTTGTATAAATAGATATTTTTGAACAATAATTCGAATGTTTTTGAATAGCTCGAATTTAAAATTGATTTTTATGTTTATTTATATGCATAAATGTCTACTGTAAATGTTTCCGTATATTTTTGATTACCATTTATTCAAACATTCAAGTTATAAAAAAAATGTGTAAATCTTCATTCATGTTGTCTTTGATGTAAACTGAAGTTCAAGCACTTAAAATTCAAATATAATTCGGTGTATTTTAACAATATGTAACTAGGCACACTGTACTTAAACTTCCCTGAACACTTGGGCTATGAAATCTAAAAAAAAAAAGTAATAAATCTTAATGAGTTTTTTTTTCGTTATTATTTTTATCAAAGTGTAAGAAAATGTTTCAAATGATTTGATGAAGTTTAAATTTATTCATTTTTAGTGGTTGGAAAATTGAAAAGGTTTCAAATTTTAAAGAGTTTGGTGTTTTATTAATTTTTTCGGTATCTTATAATAAAATAATCATGTTTCAAAAACTGAAAGCTTTGATTAAAATAAGAAAAATGAAGCGAAAGAATATACTTAAAAAAGATAATTTGTCTAACTATATAAAATAGCAGATTGCACTGACACGCCCCAACTTGTTACAGTTTCAAATTAATATGAAACCAAAAGGGAATTGTAACATATTTTACTTATGCGTTGGGACTTTTCAAAACTTTTAAAATACGAGGTAACAAGTAAACACTTCCTGAGGTTTTAAAGAAATTCCCCCGATTTTTTACGATTGCCCCAGGGTCAAAACACGGGGTTTCCTGCGAGCCATAAAACTTCATCTCAGTGTCCTGCTGTGTTGCTTCCACCGTCCCCAATTATTTTTCAAGATGTTAAACCTTTAAAAGGGGGAAAGGATTTCAGAAAAGTGCGGCTAATCCGCTTTTGAAAACGTTACTTGAAGGCAGAAAAATCCGTGCAGTGCATTTTCGAAGCATCTTTACACTGACGGAAATTTCCGTGCTCTCCGGTTAGAGGGTTAATTAATATCTAGTAATTTTTTTGATTTTTTAAAAATTTATTATTGTTTTTATCATCTAAATAAGTGTTCCGTCGTAGATAATCAAGAATAATATTCATATATAAATAGATACATGAGTATTATTGTTTCAAAAGATTTTTAATATTTTATTAAAATTTAAAAAAAGCACCCTTTTAATCAAAAACCTTCCTATTTATGATCCCTTATATGTAAATTTGTACCTCGGTAATCTGTAATATGTTGTTTATTGTTAGTTTTAAATAAAGTTTATGCAACTAGGATAAAAAAATAATATATTATGTGTATGTTCTCTATTTTTAACAAAAACTGTTAAATAATCATTACATCTATAAGGATAAAAATCATTCATAGTACATTTATATTTGTGAAAATTGTAACTAATGAAGGAAAAGAGCGATTGAGCTGAAAATTTCAGCACGTACGAAGTAGTGGGTAATATACAATGATTAAAATTTCAGAGTTATTGCACTTGCGTGGACAGAGCAGCGCCCTCTAAAAGGCTGATGGATCCACATAAATACACGGCTGTAGCGAGACGTGCACGCTTAACGGTGATTGTCTTCTAGTGGTTAATGTTAAATGAGTCATAACTATACCTCTTAGACGAAAGAGGGAGCAGTTCAACAACTTATGGAATTATAATGGGGAAGATTCTTTGGCCTTCTTGAAGGAGGAGTTTCTGTCAGGTTCACAATCCTGTCAGACGCTATGTAGGTGAACGCCTTTCCGGAGTGCATTATCAAACGCTATAGTGGACAAACCACCACAGTTACGGTTTGAGATGCGATTGCTTATCATGGATGATACCATTTGCTAGGACAAAGAATTACGAGTAACTCAACAGCAATTGATACATTAGTGATGCTAGAGTCCGAAGCTGTTCCTGTCCTTCAAGGCACTCCAGGAGATGTATTCTAACAGGACAATGCCTTCTCACATATTGCAAGGAATTAGCAAGACTTTCTTCCATCTCAACTGGTACAGCTACTTCCTTGGCCAGCCTGTTCCCCAGATTTGATGCCTGCTGATCGACGTCTCGCCCGTGATCTTCATCTTCCAGCTTCTACAGACAAATTCTGAGTACGCATACAAACAATAGAGAACGATCTTTCCTAGGCAGACACTCAAAATATAGTTGACTCGTTGACTCCATTCCACTTCATATATCAACAAAATATTGCAGCGCGTGGTGGCTACATCAAATACTGATTTCGAACACCTAATATTGTCTCCTTGCTTATAAATTTTAATCGTTTATTTGTACTAATAACAGTTAATGGTGTATTAAGTTTCATTTAATTCAGATGATTCCTTCAGAGTGTTGTACTTTCACAAATATGAGTATACACTCAGGAACATTGAAAATAGCGACCCAAGAAGAAAGCATCGGACTGAAATGAAATTTAATACACATAATGACACAGATGAGAGATTCACTTGATCTCAAAAACAAGACAATTAAACGAATACAGGATGTGCAATGACACAAATACTGGGCAACTTCAATAGCGCGTTGGACCACCTCCAGCTGCAATACATGCCTCCACACGGTACGGCATTGAATTGATTAGACACCTTATGTTGTCCTGAGGCAGATGGGCCCACAAATCTTGAACAGCCAACTCTAAATCATATACAGATTGACACGATGGCATTTGCCGTTTTTTAGCTGATTCCACACGTGCTCTACAGGGGACAAATCGGGGGAGTGGGCCGGCTATGGAAGAGTCTGAAAATGACGTAGGAAGTCTTGAGTAACTCTTGCTACATGCGGACGAGCATTATCTTGCTGGAAAATTGCCCCTGGGAGACCATTTAGAAAAGGTCCTACATGGGGTCGAAGAATATCATCAATGTAACGTTGGCCCGTTAAGGTTCCACGCATCACAATTAAAGTGGACCGGCTATCATAGGCTATGGCCCGCCAGACCATTACACTAGCTGTGCGGGCAGTGTGGCGTAGAACAGTGTGGGGGGAATTGTACCGTTCACCAGGGCACCTCCACACCCGTACAAGGTTATCATCTGTCACCAAAGCAAACCGGGATTCATCACTAAACACAACCTTTGCCAATCTGTGACATTCCACATTGATCTGGCTTGGCACCACTGTAGACGCAGTTGCCGATGTTCCGGTGTTAGAGGGAGTGGACGGAAAGGGCGCTTGGATTTAAGATTTGCTTCTGCAAGGTGTCTGGAAATTGTTTGTGGAACAATTGCTACGCCTACGTCTGCTCGTATCATTGAACGAATCACTGTGCGATCCACAAGTGCTTGCCGCACGATCCTTCGATCCTCTCTCCTCGTGGTCTTCCTGGTCGCTCCAGACCCAGTTTTCCGCGCGTGGGTACCTTCTCGTGTCCCCTGCTCCCAACAATTTCTAACGGCATACTCTGAACGATGCACATGGCCAGCAACACGGCGCGTCGACTAGCCTGCAGTTTTCATCCCGATGATCAGGCCTCTCTCAAACTCGCTTAACTGTGAGAAATGTCTTCTAGCACGTTTACCTGCCATGTTTCGCTTACCAAAGTCTTCCTACAATCGGCGGGTAATCGTCACGTTTATGAATCTTCGAATTTGCACTGGCTTATATAGCACCCTCTTCCTGATTGTAGCGCCACCTTGGCGTGTATGAGCATGCGTATTGGCACAAAACTTGGATTATTTGCATATCACATTACGCTGTACTTATTTGCAAAGTTTCGCGATTGTACGTAGCTTCCTTCTTGGGTCGCTATTTTCAATGTTCCTGAGTGTATATGGTTTTTCATAAAAATGTAAATCTTGTTTAGCTAAACTATTGCGAGCAGATCTACCTTGTGGTAGGTTTTTAATTTGTTTTTATAAATTACAGTTATACTTATAATGTCATTTTCCTCAAGAACTAAGTTGAGAAAAGTGTTAAAATTGTGGAATTTTATAACAATATTTAGATCACATAATTAATATAATGTTCTGATAGAACCCTTATAATAATACATTTATACATATAGAATTAAATAAATCCTCAAATTCATAATCATATATAGAGTAAATACCTTTTTCTTTTAAATAATTAATAGGATTTTAGTTTTTAAGAATGGCTTATTTATTGACATTATAATTCATGTCTTATAAGATAGATTGTAAAAATTAACCAGAAATAGTAATATATGTCTTAAAAGCACACGCACACTCGCATATATGTATAAACTGTATTGTCTTGCTATATTCTTACTTATTGTGTAACTTTAAGTTTGAATTATAGTAATGTGGTATATTATTAATATATATATGCAGGGGTATTAAAAATGGATACATATTTCGAGATAGGGTAATATGTTAATGCCATAAGTTTGACTGTAGGGTTAAGTTGTAAGAGATGGTATTAACAGTAGCCATTAGTGTTTCAACGTGTTCATCAACAGCTCAGCGAGAGACGGAACTAGTGTTTTAGTAGGGTAAGTGAGACCATGGCACAAGTACGTCTGACTTTCATGCAGCGAAAAAGCATTTTGAAATGGTATTGGAAGTTCGAGAATATCATTGAAGTGTAACGACATTAGAGGCAACAATATGAAGGAAACCACCACGATCAGGCCGGTCATGCACATCAACAAGCGAAGCGAAGCATTCACATGGTCACCACAAAAATCGACATCACAATGTGCACCTGAAACAGGCATGAGTAGGGCTGGCGTTGGTCGTATCTTGCACAGAGCAAAATGAAAAGTATACATACCACAATTGTTACACTCACTGAACGAAGACGACCCAAAAAGAAGAACTCAGTTTTGTGAATGGTACCTCGCACAGGTTGAAAATATTGCAAATTTTGTTTTTCAAATGATATGATCTCTTTTACTTATGCAGTAACCTCAAGAACGTGGTGTACAGCAATAAACCATGCACGCTAAAGAAACTGCGTTATGAAATGGAAACGACTCGTCACGCAATTCCTATAACTACTCTGAGAGATGTCACCAAGAATGTATGGCATCGTGCTCAAAATTGTTTGGAGGAGGGTGGATTACAGTTGGAACGCTTATTGTAACTTTGTCATTTTTATCCACTATAATACTTATGATACTATAGACATTTTCTTCATCAAAGTCTGAAAACATTTTTTTGATCCCTGCTGTACATATATGTATGTGTACGCACACATTATATATATATATATATATATATATATATATATATATATATATATATATGAAATATTTCTATAATATTGTTGGTGAGTAGTAATAACTATAATGTCGTGGCGAGTGGATATTATTACTATAAGATGGATCACACATATTTTAGATGGTTGGTGTTTATTTTTTGATGGCATTGACGAGGCTGTCTGTTGAGGTTAGTAATCTAGTTTATTGCACATATTGAAACATATAGGCATATTAAGAACATAAAGCATGGATGACAATACACAGAACAAATACAACGAACACACAACGCGCTGCAGTCGACTACATGTTGAAGGCAGACAAAGACAGAAGAAAGAACAATTTCCTGAAATCTCACTATTTATAACCAGCGTGAAATCACATGATTTGGGGGTGGGGTGGATGTGGATTTCACTTCAAAACTCCCCATTAGGCGTGTATCTAATTAATATAATTAAACGGTTGTCTTGAAGGACTGGACCATAAATAAATCAAGAACTATTAAAGATTAAATTAATATTACTAGAATTATTACATATATATACATGTATGCATGTAATATATATACATATGAACATGTAAATATAAAACTGATTTAAAAAGATTAAGTTTTGTATATCAATAAAAACTGTGAAACCAGATGCAGTTTTTTTTAAAAAAATATTAGACAGTTTAAAAAATTCAATAGTTACAAACCTTGTTCTTTGCTGAGTACCCTCTGGTCTAGAGAATCTGGCAAATGAGAATAAGATTGATGACTATTTGATTGCACTTTCGTTGGGGATCTTCTCACATGATTGCTTTGAGTAACGCAGCAAGTTGAGAGAAGGCTCCCAGGACACGATCCGACCGAAGTTCCTCCAATCAAAGTACAGAAGAGAAAGAATGTACACTGGTGGCGTCCACCATCGTAGTAGCAAGTATTTGAATCATCTTCTAGAACAAAGTGTAACTATGCAAATATTTTGTTCTCGGCTTAAAATACAATATTATTTTTTCAAATACTTAAATTCTAATGAATTTTTTAACGATGAATGTAGCAAGTAAGGCGAGGAAAAATAAATGAAAAAATATGCGTGAATTAGGATATTCAGTTATGCTATTCCTTGCACACGTATGGGAGAGTATATTAAAATGAGCTTAATTGAATGTCAAAATATGCATGAAAGATATTATGGGATCAAGATTACGATCTTGTACCAGGGACGTGAAATCAATTTCCTGCCACCGGTCATTTTAAGAACAAAAAATTTTCACACAACCCGCATCATATGTAATTACACTACCATGCATTCCGTTTGACATGTTTTTTAAATATAAATTTAAGAATGTAGAGACATTTATAAAATAAAAACATTTATATATTTCCTTTTTCCTTGCTGACTTTGAAATTGATACACTAAGGGCAAAGTTAATAATGAAAATAAATCGCTTATAAATTTCAATAATTGTTTGTTTCTTGTATAATTATGAGCTGTTTGGTGACTTAGAATTAAACTTTCCTGCATTTTTTTTCTATTAAATCAATTTGGAAAAAATTAATTTGAGATAACGAAAATGGGAAAACGATGCCTAATACTCTGTAATTATTATTGACACTTCAGTGGACTTTAGTTGATTAACTTGTCGTGAACTTAAGGTCACAGGTAAAGCTTGAGACACTGAATCAATAGACATTGTTATAAAACTAATCAATTTTCTTTGGTTTAATTAATTTTCTATCAATCAAGATTATAAACCGAAGGATCAATCAAATTAGTTATTTATATAAAATTCGTAATATAGTTAATTAAATACTTATCTGAGTGCGATCCGATAGAAAAGCACTCGTCAGATCTCTCCGTTGTCAACTATATTCCAGTCTATAAGACTTCTCCCTTTCACCAAGGCTTCCGAATTTCGCCAATCTCACTTTAATAACAGCGTAATTACTAACTCTAACACCCTCATTGCTAGGGTTTAAATACCACTTAAATTAGCATGAAATCCAATGGGTTTAAACTCAAAGAACAGTTAAAGAAGTATTTACCCAAGAGGATAAGTGAAAGGACGTGAATAGGACCCGTCACAAACTTATCACCAAATATCACACGGCGAGGGAAAAGTCCTGGTTTTGCATGGATCTCAACAATACAGTTATCTCAAAGAGAATATTTCCCCAAACACCCATTTTCACTGATAAAAATACCAATTAGTGGTTAATTAAAAATGATATTTGTGATTTATGTGTGTGTGAGTCTGGGTACAATATCTAACTGATGTTTTCCCTTCCGAAGTGCTACACTACGCAAAGGAAAAAGGATTCTGTGCCTAGACAAAGTTAACGTGAATCACAGCTCTTCTAAATGGTGGGTCTTTAGTAGCATTAGAACTGGATCTCATAACACGCTGGTTACGAGTTCGCGACCATAACCAGTAGGCTACCGCGCCCACTGTACATATTTATAAGTAGTATTTAATGAATATAAAGGTTCTGCGTTCAGTTATGATAATTATTTGGACAAAAATTTCATTGTTTTGAATTCTTCATTTAATCTGCTCACTTAAAGTAATACTTAATTTTGAATTAAAATTAAATTCACGAAGTTTTAAAAGGGGGATTTCTTAGGCTAATAACACATTAAAACGATAACACAGCATTTAATTCACCACCAAGCGATAAATGGTTAAAATAACGATTTTTATACACATAAATCTTTACAGAATTACTTAAGTTAAGATTTGTAATTTAATTTAAATTCTCCATATGCACAGAAATCATTTTTAAAAGGATTTCAGCTTAAGGGAATTCTTATCGCTCTACTTCCTTTAGATGATTTAATTTTTATCATTTTTTTCTGATCTCAAATGACTACTTATAACAAGATGAAAAATGATTTTGAGAGGATAACAAATATTTTTTTACATTTAAATAACTTATTGATTTAAGTCAAATGAATGATTAACCAAATATTGACCTTCTATATGAATAGTTAATCACATTTAGACAATTTTTCTATCCCTTTTTACGATTTTTGTAAAGAATTCATAGATTTCGAAAGCAGCATGCTTTTGTTAATGTGATCTTCGACGGTTCAATACTTAGGATTCACATGCCACTTTCCCGTATTAGAAGCTAAAAATATAGATAATTAAACAATAACAATTAGGATGAACTGACCTCTTTTGATAGAAATTCCTAAGAAAGTCTCGCATGGATGAAGGATGGATAAAGTTACAGCAATTATGCACGTTACTATACGCCATTTTGCATCGAGCATCGCATTGGATACCGCTTAATGTCTTCTCTACTCTCTGAAAAAATAAAACAATTATGAATAAAAACAAATATTTTTAAGACATCGAAATTATTTCTTCAGATAAAAATGTTCTTATTAGGAAAGCTTCTCATATAAGGGACTCCCAAATAAAAGTGGCACTACAGTCGGTTTGATAAATAGTTTGATGCTATTAATATAAATTACTATTTAAAGGAAAGAAGTAATACAGACATATAACAGATAGGCTATACAGAGACACCTTGTAGGCTAATACATGTGTCCCAGTGGTCCACGACATGATGGATACCCGGAGTGAAGTAGCTCTGATGTTAGCTGGGGAACCGATTTTCAACAGCATCCTGAGCCTCATTAATCATCGTCCCTTTGGAGCTTTCTAGAGCAGACCAAGATGGGGGATTCACAAGGCGAGAGGTCCAGGCTGTATGGGGGATGTTCGAGAACCACTCAGTGGAATTTCCGCAACAATGTTTGGCACCCGACAGCTACATGAGGACGAGCATTGTCATGCAAGATGATAACCCCGCCGGACAACAAGCCATGCAGCGATTCTTGATATTATTTCTTAGTTCATGCAATGGGGCACAGTACGTGGCAGCATTGACAATTGTATCGTTTGGAGGCATCCATGATGCGAACGATGACTTTTAACGTGCCCCCACGTTATCACACACACATCTGGCGGATCTGACGTTAACGCATGCATTCCCACCGCTCTGCGCCCTAAATAAATTTTCTCTTCAAATTGGGGAGTTATCACAGCAATGCCACTTTAATTTGGGGGACCCTTATACTTATTAGTAGACATCAATAGAATTGAATTCCAAAACGCATCTTCTAGAAAAAAACACAAGATAAGACTAAAATGCTTTAAATATTAAAACATGAAAAATAAATATAAAGATAACTCCACAGAAAAATTTACATTCCTTATTACTTATATTTACTATCACCAAACTGTAACGTGTTTGTTTCAAATTGAAAAACATATAGAATGCACAATTTCAGTGCAAATAATGAACGATGCTAAGGGAAAAAAAAGTTTCAATTGATAGTATCTGTTCGTATTGTAAATTTTGTAATGTTGGTCGTTCATAAAATTACACTCTATACTTACCTGTAAAACACGTTGAGAGAATAAAAAAAGAAGAAACACACACATAAACAACAACAGCAAAAAAACAACAACAATATCTTAAAATTTTTCAGATTTGGACCTTGGGTTAAAATTAAAACAATAGAAGTTTGCATAATCCAGATTTGGAAATTGGGTAAAAAGTATTTTAATTATTGTATCAATGTATGTGAACTTTGTATTCCTATATCATTTATATTCTTACAATTAGTTTTTCAGATCTGTCAAGGACCTTTGTAACGCATGCATCATTTACAATCATTATTTAAAAATGAACAAAAAGGAAACAAATTGGCAACAAAAACCAATAAGAAAATAATTATTATAAATGGTATTATTAAATAAAGAGAAAATGAAAGACGAAACTAATTAATTAAATCTTATACTGAAATATAAATCCTGTAATGACATTTTAATGGCACAAAATTAAAAATGCATTTAAGTGGTTTGTGGATGTATTTGTTAACATTGCGTGGCTCAGAACTCTGTTTCAATTCTTATTTTAGTTTTTTCTTCAGATATACATGATCCAATAGATTGAAGTAAAGAAATTGAAACGAAAGAATTGTAAGAAGGATAAGTGTTTGAAGGTACATTTTTCAAAAGAAAAAAGTAGTTTTAAAACAACTTTTGTGACTTAATTATTAAGCTTTTGTTTCATTAAAATACTTCTTTTAATATTCATATCAAATCGTAAAAGCATACTTATTACGAATTTTATAGTACAAGGAATCAATATTATGAATATATTGCATAATTTTTTTTTCTATTATTTATTTGCTTGGCAGTTTGGACAAAAAAATGAAGAAATTATTCACTAGAACCATTTTTTGTTTTCTTAAATGAATTTTAAGACTTTTATGGTTTTCTTTGTCAGTTATAAAAAAATAGTTACCCAATTCTCATAACTATATATACACTCAGGAACATTGAAAATAGCGATCCAAGAAGAAAGCATCGGATTGAAATGAAATTTAATACACATAATGACACAGATGAGAGATTCACTTGATCTCAAAAACGAGACAATTAAACGAATACAGGGTGTGCAACGACACAAATACTGGGCAACTTCAATAACGCGTTGGACCACCTCCAGCTGCAATACATGCCTCCACACGGTACGGCATTGAATTGATTAGACACCTTATGTTGTCCTGAGGCAGATGGGCCCACAAATCTTGAACAGCCAACTCTAAATTAAGTACAGACTGACACGATGGCATCTGCCGTTTTAGCTGATACCATACGTACTCTACAGGGGAAAAATCGGGGGAGTGGGCCGGGCATGGAAGAGTCTGAAAATGACGTAGGAAGTCTTGAACAACTCTTGCTGTATGCGGACGAGCATTATCTTGCTGGAAAATTGCCCCTGGGAGACCATTTAGGAAAGGTCCTAGATGGGGTCGAAGAATATCATCAACGTAACGTTGGCCCGTTAAAGTTCCACGTATCACAATTAAAGTGGATCGGCTATCATAGGCTATGACCCCCCAGACCATTACACCAGCTGTGCGGGCAGTATGACGTAGAACAGTGTGGGGGAATTGTACCGCTCACCAGGGCACCTCCACACCCGTACAAGGTTATCATCTGTCACCAAAGCAAACCGGGATTCATCACTAAACACAACCTTTGCCAATCTGTGACATTCCACATTGATCTGGCTTGGCACCACTGTAGACGCAGTTGCCGATGTTCCGGTGTTAGAGGGAGTGCACGGAAAGGGCGCTTGGATTTAAGATTTGCATCTGCAAGGTATCTGGAAATTGTTTGTGGAACAATTGCTTCGCCTACGTCTGCTCGTATCATTGAACGAATCACTGTGCGATCCACAAGTGCTTGCCGCACGATCCTTCAATCCTCTCTCCTCGTGGTCTTCCTGGTCGCTCCAGACCCGGTTTTCCGCGCGTGGGTAGCTTCTCGTGTCCCCTGCTCCCAACAATTTCTAACGGCATACTCTGAACGATGCACCTGGCCAGCAACATGGCGCGTCGACTAGCCTGCAGTTTTCATCCCGATGATCAGGCTTCTCTCAAACTCGCTTAACTGTGAGAAATGTCTTCTAGCACGTTTACCTGACATGTTTCGCTTACTAAAGTCTTCCTACAATCTTAGGGTAATCGTCACTTTTAAGAATCTTCGAATTTGCGCTGGCTTACATAGCACCCTCTTCCTGATTGTAGCGCCACCTCTTCGTGTATGAGCATGCGTATTGGCAGAAAACTTGGATCATTTACATATCACATTACGCTGTACTTATTTGCAAAGTTTTGCGATTGTACTTGGCTTCCTTCTTGGGTCGCTATTTTCAATGTTCCTGAGTGTATATGACATGTTTCTTGCCAGAATTAAAAAATGATCTTTATTTGATGAAATCTGTACAAGTTCTGACGCTGAGAGAGAGAAAAAGAACGTCAAAGTGAAATCTAAGTGTTTTAGCACTTAAGCCAGAAGTGAGAAGTACCTCTGATTTTATGAGTGTACATGAAAGTTAATGCTGACATATAGTGCTATTAAATATAATAATCTGGAATCGGAAATGTTTCGTGGTTAGGGCATATGTTTTGGAGAAATAATTGGGTGATTAATTTAATACTTGAAGATGTAATGCTATACAGGGAATTTAATTTTACATCTAATTTAATTTTTCTTACATATATATACATACATACACATGTACATATACATACATATACACACACGCACGCACGCACACACTTTCAGATAATGTATAGATAACTTCTGCCGCATGTACTGCACAGATAGATAACACATCATCCAGAATGCCACAGTCGATATACTTCAACATTAATATATTTAATCTAAAACACAGTGGTATGTACCGTATTTTCCAGTATATAATCCGCGGATTATGTGTTAAAAAGTTTCAAATTTCGTTGTGCGTATTATACGCCGTCGCGGATTATCTGAGAAAAAACATTCTCCCTCAGAAAAGCGAACAATAAAGTTTTGGAAGAAATGCCGTTTATGTTTTATAAAATAAATAACAGATGGCGCTTTCATGACTCGGATGACGTATTTCACCTATAACTAGTTTTTGTCCAATTACATTCAAAAACGAATTCGATTCCTCGGAAGGAAAAAATAGTTATTAGTCGCTGGCGCCATTTCCAATTTTCTCTCTTGACTAGAGCTATTAAGTCCTTCGAAAGTTTTCATCAAGTTGAAGCGAAAGTGTTCAGTTACACTACAAACTTAAAAGGCTAACCAAAATCGGGAAGCTGCAAGGTTTTTCAACGTTGACGAATTGAATATTTGTTTGTGGAGAAAAAACAAGACAAACTTCGAAAATTGTGATTGACGTTAAAGTGCCGATCATTTTGGTAAACCTCACTGGCCAGAATTAGAGGAAGAAATAAATAAAAGGATTTTAAAAGAAAGAGACAGTGGAGAAGCAGTCTCGATCTAAATTTTTTTGCTGTTAACTTGCTAAATATAAAAAAAAGAAAGATTTTTTCCGCATGGAATGTTTTGTTTAACAACTCAAAACATAGATGGCAGTAGCAAAGAATTTTTTGTTTTATTGAGATTATCGTAAAAAATATTATCATACATATTTGAAAAGACATTTCGTAATAATTTTTTTCCTGTACAATTTCTTACTTATATTTTCAATTATATTGTGTATTTTTTGTCTTTATCACATTCATTATCGGCAGTTTATATTTTGGATTATTCGGCCTAAACACTGCCGCGGATTATACGCCGCTTCGGATTATACAATGTTTTTTTTTACTCGAAAAAGGCTTTGTGGATAATACGCTGCTGCGGATTATATACAGGAAAATACGGTATATATATGTATATATATATATATATATATATATATATATATATATATATATATATATATATATATATATATAAAATTTCCAAAATCAATATACTTCATCTAAACTTTCAACGCGTATGGATTCTTCTAAATTTTTATTTTAATGAACTAGTCGATTCGTTGTATTACATTTAAGATACCTAATTTTACTTTAAACTAAGAGGGTTCTTATATAAATGGTCTTAAATCTCTTATTGAAAATCAGTATACATTGAATATTTATCTTCATTTCCCTCAACAAAGAATGATTGAGTTATTCTGCTGTTGAGTTTGTATTATGAAAGTTTTTGGGAAAGTTTAATGAGAAACTCAAAATCCGTTTCACACACAGAAGCCCCGTTTACATGGAAGCCGGCATAATACCGGCAATTTCGAAATGCGGATGAAAGCCGGGATTATACCGGTATTTTTTTTCGACCCGTTTACATGAGAATCGGGTGCGTTTACATAAGAATCTGGTGATTGGTTGATAGATTCACGTGATTATAAAATGTAACCATGGAAACAACTAGAGTTTTTTGCGCGATTATCATGAAGAGGACATGTGATTATGTTTTCGCTGTTTAACGCCAAGCATTTCTATGCTCTTGCACATTTAAACTATACCCGCTAAAATTTCGTATTTGACTATACGTGGTTGCTCGATTATAGTAAAAGATGTCGACTGTCGGAAAAAAATCTCTTTTTAATATCGCGGTAAAAATTCGAGTGTTTAGTAAACATGGATAAGAACGACATTTGTTTTCAATACCAACCATTTAGAAACCTTCGCCACCAAAAACCGAACTCCCTTTTTACTATTTTTGTGTTCACATAAGAAACTTCTAAACAGATTGAATCGGGTCCGATAAATTTTGAAAAATCGCCAGCTTGGCGCGATTTTGTGTGCTGTGTTTTGGAGTAGAAATCCTACGATTTGGCAAGAAAAAACTTGGCGGGATAAGTGGCCGAACACTCCAATCGGATTTTGGATAGATGTCCACAGGAATGGAAATTTTTGTTTATTTTAAATTAAATTATATAGAGAACATACATAAAAAGATAAAATATATTTGGTTAGCTTAAATTTTTTATTTGTTTTACACATCTTTAGAGTAGTTAAAAGAGATATTTCTCTATTTAATTATCTAAAATAAGAACACAAAAATCTGATATGTAATCATACCTGTCATATTAAAACAAGTATATATATATATATATATATATATATAATTTATACCACTTTCAAACATTAGAAATGAAAATTACCATTTGTAAAATTATATATAAAAAAAAATCACGTAACATTTTGAAAGTCTGTATTCGCAGTACTACAGTGCTTCTCAAACTTTCAATACTGGCGCCCCCCTTTTCAATCACAATTTTTATCGCGCCCCCTTATGCATTAATAATGTACTGAATGTAATAATAATGCACTTTGACGCTAAAGCTACTATACGCGATCTTAATTATAAACCATACAAATTAATAGCATAAGTATTACAGTTTGTATACTACTTTTTTGCAAAATAAATAAATTAAGTAAGTAAGACAGTGCTTCTCAAACTTTCACTACTGGCGACCCAATTTTCAATCATAATTTTCATCGCCCCCTCCAATAATAATGTATTGAATGCAGTAATAATGCACTTTGAGTATTAAATTTTGTATACGTTACTTTTATATAATATATATTTTAAGCAAATTACTTTTAAGTAATAATTATAATGTTATGTTATTTTTCCTTTCTCATTTTTTAAATTGGGACAGATTGCAAAATGACATTTAATTAAAAATTTATTTCATCCATCGTGCATTTCTAAAAGTACAAATGCCATTAGAACAAGTAATATAAAAAATAAATTTTAAGTCAATTCCTATTTAGGCCAACAAAGAAAAACTTATTTTAGTTACTTTCTATTAAATAGTTTCAATTAATACAAATATGTAATACATATGACAGAATCACAATGTTAAGCGACAAAAGAGAAAGCGATTTTCCTTGCAATTTTTCCTTTTATTTTCTATATATGGGGTCATTATGTTATTTTTCCTTTCTCATTTTTTAAATTGGGACAGATTGCAAAATGACATTTAATTAAAAATTTATTTCGTCCATCATGCATTTCTAAAAGTACAAATGTCATTAGAACAAGTAATATAAAAAATAAATTTTAAGTCAATTTTCCTACTTACATATAGGCCAACAAAGAAAAACAAATTTTAGTTACTTTCTATTAAATAGTTTCAATTAATACAAATATGTAATACATATGACAGAATCACAATGTTAAGCGACAAAAGAGAAAGCAATTTTCCTTGCAATTTTTCCTTTTCTTTTCTATATATGGGGTATTGAATATTCTTTTTCGTTACTATTTATTCATTAATTAAATTTAATTAGTGTAAGAAAATAGTAAAGTGAAGAAGAAATCACACACATTCTTAGAAATTAGGCCATCTCGGATGGAATTCGAACTACCGTCCTTCAGATTAGAAGCCCAGCGCGCTATCCATTGCGTTACAGGGGACAGCACGAAAAATTTTCCTTTCTATAAATGCTTTTGGACTATATAATTTTTGTTTGTTACTATTTATTCAATTTTTTTATTTAATTAATGAATTAAAATTTGAAAGAACTGTATTAACATGAAGTGTCACCAACTACAAGTTTTAAAAAATGTATTTGAACTTGAATGAATGAATAGAAAGTATTTTATCAACGATTGAAAATTTGAACAAGATATATATGAGAGAGTGAACTTATAGTAGAAATTGAAAAATAGTCTACTTTATGTTGCGCTCTCTCAAATCCATCACATCTGGCATTCTCGCGAGCGTCTGAGTGAGTTTGGCCAAACTATCGGACGTCTGCGCAAAACATGTAATAATGCTTACCTCGTACAATTCCAATCAGTCTTGGTCCATTCGATGCTTCTATAGCTACCAAATCTATCTTGAATGTACATTTTATAATTTGCGCGTTAGTTGTAATTCACACTATTAAGCATTACTGCAGAAAATTGGAACAAAAAAATCATGGATAAATTTTTAAGTCGTAAGCGAACATTCGACGATAATAAAGCATCAACAAGTGCACAGACGAGCATAGTTCCGAAAATTAAATCAAGGAAATATTCTCAAGAATGCTTGAATTTTGGATTTACCATTACTGAAGTAAATGGAGAAGAAAAGCCCCTGTGTGTTATTTGCTCAAAAATTTTGGCAGCAGACAGTATGAAACCTAATAAACTTAAAAGACATTTCGAAACGCTTCATGGTGAGTACATTAACAAACCTCGAGAGTTCTTTGAATCAAAATTAAAATCACATGGAAAGCAAAAACATTTTTAAAAAAACTTTGTCAGTGAATGAAAAAGCTTTACTTACTTCTTACAAAGTATCATATAAAATAGCCAGATGTGAAAAGCCTCACACTATTGCCGAAGAGCTTATTTTGCCTGCAGCAATTGAGATTGTAGAAACTATGTTTGGAGACAATTTTGCCAAAGAGTTGCAGTCCATACCCCTATCAAATGATACTGTTTCCCGTCGAATTAATGATATCGCTGAAGATGTAGAGCAACAGCTTTTCGGTAAGTTGCGTGATAAATTGTTTTCAATTCAGCTTGACGAGGCAACAGATAGCAATAAAGATGCTCATTTCATTGCGTATGTTCGATTTTGTCAGCGGTAGAAGAACTACTTTTTTGTAAACCAATAAAACTTAAAGCAACAGCAATAGCATTATTTGATATTTTAAATAATTTTATAAACGAGGCAAATATAGAGTGGAAAAATTGTGTCGGAATATGCACCGAAGGTGCTCGTACAATGTCAGGAAGATTTAAAAGTATACAAGCACTTGTGAAACAAAATCTCCACTGTGCATCTGGACACATTGTATGATCCACAGAGAAGCTGTGGCTTCCAAAGAAATTAGTCCTGGCCTGAATATTGTGCTAATGACAGTTGTGACTGTAGTAAATTACATAAAAAAAATGAGACCTCTAAAATCAAGAATCTTTTCTGGACTTTGCAAAGACATGGGCGCAGTGCATTCATCGTTGCTATTTTATTGTGAAGCAAGATGGTTATCACGCGGGAAATTTTTACAACGTGTTTATGAATTAAGAAATGAAATTACCATTTTTCTAGAAGAGGAAAACCTACCGGAAGCTGAGAAATTTCGAGATGGTTTATTTCTGATGAAGTTGAGCTACTTAGTCGATATATTTGAGAAATTAAATATATTGAATCTTCAACTTCAAGGATCAAATGTACATATGTTTGACACGAGTGATAAAATTAATGCTTTTTGTAGAAAATTAGAATTATGGAGCCGAAATTTAAAGCAAAAACCTAGAAATGTTTGAAAATGCGGATAAATGTGTAAAAACTTACAAAACTGAAGAACAACATGTGGAAGTTGTTTATAAAACTATTGAATATCATTTAGCTATGTTAGCAAAAAATTTAAAAAAATATTTTTTTGCTGTGGACATTTTGATAGCAAGTTACGAATGGGTGAGAGATCCATTTCAAAATATCCCAGAAGGGCTCTCCACTACCGAAGAAGAAAGTTTCATAGATTTCACATCTAGTGGCGAAATTAAAAGACAATTTTGTAATAAAACTCTCTTTCAATTTTGGGCAGAAGTAGATGATGAATTTTCTGAACTGAAAACAAAAGCATTTCGTATACTTTTACCGTTTTCAACATCGTACCTTTGTGAAACCGGATTTTCTGCGGTGGCTGCTTTGAAGACAAAATATAGATCTCAGCTAAATATAGAAAAATAACTCAGAGTGTCAATTTCTAATATTAAGCCTTCATTTGAAAACCTTTGCTCTGCAAGACAAGCCCATGGAAGTCACTAATAATAATTAGACTTGCTCTTAAATTAGTATTAATAAATTAGTTATAAAATACATTGTGCAGTACTGATACATTTATAAGTACACTGGCTGAAGTACCCGTTCTGCGATTATTTTTTTAAAAAATAATACATTATTCTTGATATAATAGCTTAATTGTAAGAAGAGTAAAACCAAGTGCACAACAATGCATACAAAAATATAAAATGATTTTTTAAATGAATGCTCCTATTATAAATAGTTTAAAACGAACTGTAATTTTAAGCCTCACAGAAATAGCATTTAGAATTAATATTAAATAAGGAAAACGAGAATGAAAAATTTCAATGAAGAATAATTGTGTTATTTTTAATATTTAAAGCGAGAAACCTTCAAAATGTTTTAACCCGGAAGCAGGCGCCCACCCACACTAACGTTAATGGTCGCGCGATCACTTCACCAAGTCAGCCCAATCCTTTTTTTTATAATTATTTTTTCTGTGCTCGATAAAAATCACAATTGCAGTGAATAATTTAACTAAGAGAAAATATACTTACCTAATTTAAAGGACTTTTTAATTTTTCTTTGATGATTTGAGAAAAATCCAATAAAACTAAAGAAACAGTTCCAAATGTTCGTGACCTTAATAAAGAACATAAATCACAGACACTTTTCACTAACAATACAAGAACGTTATTTGCAATCAAAACTGTCATATTTTGCTCACGTTATTGTAATTTTTCTATTCTTTGATGATCTACAAATAGCATGTGTAACCTTTTCTTGCTTGTGTCTTTTTGACAGGGCGAAGTGTTACATTTATGACTTCTTAGTTTTCTTGATATCTTAATTTTCTTGATAGAGTTCTTTAGGCAGCATTTGAAAATTACAATTCAACTCAAACGTTTCATGTCTATCACTTTTGTCATATTTACTTTCGCTATCACGATTAATATGCATTATTTCATCAGGTTCTTCAATTGCTTGATCAGTTTCATCTTCCTTCAATAGAGATATCACAGATGCCCATTTTTTTATATTCTGCTCATTTACATTTATTAACCATAATAAGTTGTACAACACAGCAATTAAAACCACAAAGTTAATCGTAGGGGAAAGTATAGCATATTCATAGAAAATATTTCTGAACAAATGTGGTCGTGAATGGAACTCGATCAAAACAAGTACCTTGATTGTAAAAACCGTTTGCCACTCTCAAAAAAGAGGCATAAATGTGACAAATTCATTTTAGTTTCCATTAAGACTGTCATATCGGAGGATACTGTCAAGAAACTGTTAATGAATAAACAGTTTTACCAGAATTTGGAGTGATTCAGCGCCTCATGCGACCGCTCCCATGTAAAAAATGTATTCTATACAAAAACATCGAAGTCAGTTCTAAAAAATAATTGTGTAAAACGTTTTTTATAATGCAATTTCAGATTACTCATAAAATACATCTTGGCCAATTAATCCTTCAAAGTGCTCAATATGCTTATCCATACAACATAAAACTCATTTACATGGGAGGAAAAGCAACAGAAAAATATTATTTACAACTTTCCCAAAAGAAAAGTAGACGGAGTTAAGCATACCAGTAAGTTTGAAGGTCAAAGAGATGATAATCAAAAGTACTATTCTAGAGGTTACAAGAAACGTAATAAAAAAAATCTCTCATTGCGGGATTACAGCAAAGCAAACAAAATACCTTTTTTTATTTGGTTTTGGGATCAAAGATAGCTAATGAGCGTTTGAAGTGGAATCTTTTGAAAGTGGAAAACCAGATGATATATATAATTTATATCAGAGTGTAAATGTGTATTTTTTATTTTGTCAGAAAGCATTTTGTTTTACTTCATTCCAAAAAATAATTTTTTAAGCCTTTTATATTTTCAAGATGCTCGCGCCCCCCTCGAAGAGTTATCGCGCCCCCCGGGGCGCGCCCCACAGTTTGAGAAGCACTGCAGTACTATTTAAGTAAAAAGATATAATTTATCGAGAATTACATTCTGAGTGTGGTAAAAAATTAAGGCATTAAAATGTGTGTATTATAGAATATAAAATTGTGTGCATATATTGAATATTAAATTCCTGTTCTCTTGTACATGATCAAAATAAAAAGTCATTTTTAAATCCATAATTCTTTTAGTTAAAAAAATTATTATTAAATATTTGTGTGGTATCTATTTATTATGTGAGGATTTCTTAACACATTTTTGTTTTCCAGAATTTGACTGATATAAATTTTTCTCACACAGATGTAACTTTTTTTTACTATGGATAACAAATATGCATTTATTGGTATTTGCACAATTAAAATGTAAAATTCAATAATTTTGATGAATTTCATATAAAGACTTTACACTTGTTATTGAAATATCAACATTGTGTGTTAAAGAAATCTGTGCAACCCCAGCTGAAATGTATTAAGCATAAGAATACTCTGGATTTTTTTACATAAGTATTAAAGTCTAAATGCTAATATATATTGATATTATCCTGCTAATAAATTTAAGACCTAAATAAATTTGTCGCATTGAGTTAGTTACAAATATTGACCCAAGAAGTGTACTTAAATCAGTTCTATCATATTTATGGGAAATTAGGATCATGAAACCAAATACGACTTTACTGTAGGATGTTATCTTTCTAAAAGCAATGGAGAGAGAAATATTCAGAATTTTAATATAACCTTTTTCAACTCTCTATTTACCCTTAAATGAATAACTTGACATTGTTGTTTACAATAATCTATATTCATGAAGAATTCAGTAAAAAAAGGTAATTTCAAAGAAATGTTTTCAAAAATAAGTGTGTTTCATCATCCAAAATCACTGATATTTTTGTGTAACATATGCTTACGGGACAAATTTGGGGTGCTTGTATTGTATAATATTGACCAATTTCTTAAAATAAAAAAACCACCAAATGCTGCGATATACAGCCAATAGTAGAAACTGTCCCTGATCACGTTTGCACACAGTAACAATAATAGTGATGTAATTGTTTGTTTTTTTTTAAAATTTGTTATGTCTTTTTGCTTGGGGAAATCAGTCGGCAGTTTAATGCATGTTCCAAAATTTGTGGAATGGTACGAGTACTGATTTAGCATTTCTTAGAGAAACTTTGAAGTAATTTAATATTTTGCTCATGTATAATTTGGGAAACTGAGAAGTTTCATGAAATTTAGGAATGCCCTGGAAAAAGAATCTTGCTTACAATTAGTACACATTGTGATTAATTTATTAATGATAAACTTTGGTAACTTATCAAATTAATAATGATTTTTATTAATTTTCAAACATTAAATTTCAGAGTGAGAGTTCTGAATCTTTTTTTCTGATGTTGTTTCATCTTCCAATTTTTTTAAAGTATTAATGTAATGTATAAAATGATACTTCAGTTGCATATCAGTGATAACGAAATAACATGTCATGTATTTGTTTCTTTTATTCAACTTCTTTCTATAAGTTCCATGATTTCAGTATTCTAATTTGTTCTATGTAAATTCTGAAAGTTGACTATATAGAAGTGGATTTCATAATTGTGCCAGTTTGTAAGATCTGAAATTTCAAAATTCTTGTGATATTTCATTTAATCTAGACCCATACCATATACAATTTCTCAAAAATACTATGAAAAGTTTTGTAGCTTACCTATATACACAAGTTATAGGTTTTTGCTTTCTAGTTTCTGGTATATTTCACACAGTTGGCTGACTAAAAGACTAGTTTTCGCCATTAATTTCTTTGAAAACAAGGGAAGACCATTTCAAATCTTACTTTTGTAAATGTATTGTACCCAAAAAAAAAGCATTAATTTGATTAAAATAGTTTTGATACTATTGAAATTAAAGTAAATAAAATTCCCAGAAACTTTGAAGGATAAAATGTTTTTATAATTTTTTGTTTACTATTAATTGCCTAATCACTAGGTGTTTAAAAATTTAAGAGTTTTTATGTTATAAACCTAAAGTAAACATTTTAGAAATTCTGCATAATTTGACCTTTTTGATCTATGAAATCTTTGTGATTTAGGAGATAATTTTCTTTATTGTTTCGTTTGATTTGTTTGGGTTGATAACATTTAATACTATTTTGTAATTCTTTTTAAAAATTAATACTTTTTTGTTGTAAATAAATTGCAAAAACCAATTCATAAGATTTTCAGAGAATTGTATGAGCTATTATCAATAAGATAAAAATTGAGATATAATAATTGTACATATATTATGCATGTTGAATACTGGCAGATAGATCCTCGATTTGTCCTTATAGTATAATGTTACTTTCATAGAGTGTGATTTATATAGAAGATCATGAAATGCTTTATTTACTTATAGTGCATTCATGTAATGCTAAACATAAGTGTCAATAAATGATGTATCTTAAAATGAGTATGATTATTAAACACAACTGTATACGAGAAATTTTCACAAAACAATTTAATTTGTTCTATTATAAAATAATTCTATTAAAAAGCCTATTTCTTTAAACATGTTTCTTAATTTATTCAAAAATGGCCAGTTAATTTATTTCTGAATGTTGGAGACAGGCATTTTTAAGGAAATTCAAACCTTTTGAAGGGTAATAATTACAAAGGAAGTCAGTGTATAAAACATACGAAATATGTTTTTGATAAGATTATTTCAGGTACCCACAAAACCTTTGAATGATGTTAAAAGCAATTTTATTTCTATCTCAGAATTCCTATATAATTATTAAACAAAAACTTTCATATTAACCAACTTCAATTAAAAAGCTAAATTAATTTTTGTTTGTAAAAAAGTGTGTATTTTCTTTGATGTGCAATGTTTTCATAAGAACTTGTTCATAGTATGTTTTATAATTGTGGGATTATTTAATCCTTCGAGGAGAAAAAAGTAGTACTTAGCCTACTTTTATAAAATAATTTTGTATGTATATGTGTATAAAGAGATCTCTTTTGGTTGAGTAAATCATGGTTTGCTTTAATAACAAAAATTAAATGGTTAAGTGAAAGTGGATCTAAACTGAAGATTTTAAAGAAGGAAATTTTCTTTTTAAGTTCTTATCCTCATGAATTTAAGGGAATGTTAATATAAAACAGATCATTCTATTGGTTATATCAACTTTCACAGTAAAAAAAAATTCAATGCACCTTTATGGAGTTATTTAGTTACAAGATATTACTAATTTTTTACTTCTTATATGGAAACACTCAATTAGATAAATCAGGCAAAATAACAAAAAAATGCAATTTTTTTGTGTACATTCAAAAGAATTATATTGTAATAATTTCAAATCAATCTCAAAAACTGTATTAAAATATATGTATCATCTTATTAAAATATTGGAAACATACATGCAGAGCATACTAAATATAAATTTATTTACATCCTTCCCTGTACCTGAATGGAATATAATTTTTATTGGAAATGGGCACTTGTAAACTTCCGAATCCCGGACAGTTGTATCCAATTCGTTTTGGTCTCCCCAGATGTTTATGAGGGTTATTATTTCTTCTGTTGTCTAACGCGAGCAATCCAAAACAGCAGCCATCTTGAATAAATGAATCTCTGGCGCAATGCATCATGGGAGAATTAGAAAACACTCCCCTTTTTACCCCCAGAGTTCCTAGTCGAAAGAGGGTATGAAAAATAGACCTGCATTTCGAGCCGGCATTTTGCCGGGTCGTCGTGTAAACGGGTACAAAGCGGATTCGTTCCGGCATATTGCCGGCAATTTTCGTCCATGTGAACGGGGCCAGAGAGAAAGAACTAAGAAAATAACATTAATATATTTTTTCATCTCCTGGTTTATTTTGGGATATTGTGTACTTCAAGAATGAATTTTACGAACAGAAAAATATTTTGGACGTGAATTTTAGTTTAACTACACACTTGAAATACTAGAGGATATATTGTTGTTTCATTATATATACAACTCAAATTGCACATATTATGCGATGTTGTATGCAGTTTTAATAATAAACATACTATTAAATCATTACACACACTCAAATAAAAATGGGGCACGTATTACCACAACCATATTGGCAATATTATATGAAACGAAGCACATAGTTTCCTTTTCAGCTCGTACAACACTTGCGAAATAGGGTTTGACAACTTGGCGAGTTATCATAAACGTTGGCAGGGTTGCGACATGGTACATAAGTACCAAAATTGGAGTTATTTTCTAACTTAATCTGCTTTTAGATTATTATATTGTAACAAAATTAAGGTAAGGGCAGAGAACATCTTTCTTTCTTAATAGTTTTAATTTATTGTGAAAGGTTGAGGGGCTATAACATGTCAGATATATATATATATATATATATATATATATATATATATATACTTTATTAATATTTGCAAGATTTTAGTAATACAAATGTTCCTTAGGTTGAATAAAAATCTGTAATCGAGTGATTTTGATTGATTTTGTCACTTTTAAATTCTTAAAAAATTAAAAAGGATTTCTTAAGGATATTTTGTAAATCCGGGGGAAAAGATGCCTCTTAATAAATGGACGATTAAATAATGTCCAGAAAGACACCGATTAATTTAAAGCTGTAGAATGTTAAGAGATTACAGAAATTGCTGCAAACATTTTCTTTCTCTGTTTGTGGACTGTGTTTTGTCGGAATTTCTATTACGCACAATTGATTGATAATGGTGGAGAAGTAGAAAGGAAGTTGCTAGTAATACATTTCGAAACAACAGAAAATGTATCAATGATAAAGTTTTAATACACACACATTCACATTACAGACAGAAACGTTTCCATAAATATTGCAGAGACTGAGTGGATTTTAGTGGCCTTAGTAACCTAGTGGTCATGAGTTCGAGCCCCAGTTCCACTGAATATCTGAAGTGTAGAGGGGCTGATTCCTCTAAAACATGTCGAAGCTCAAAGTCCTATCCTTCGCATGGTGTGGAAGTTCTAAGTTGGGAGGGGGGTGCCAACTTAGGCGTCATTCCCTTTACTTTGTCAGAATCTGGTGGTTGAGAGTATGATTTAGACCCCGAATCAGTAGATATTGTTATAATAATAATCGCTTTTACTTCAGGTCAATAAATTTATGATCAATCCAGGATTATAAACCGAGGGAGTAATTAATTTAGATCTCAATCTTAAGCTCTTAAGATAAATAACTAAACACTTATCTGAATTTGATACGATGGAAGAGCACTCGTCTGATCTCTCCTGGGGGTTGGCTATATTCCAAACCAAAACTTCTTCACTCTTACGCCAAAGCTTCCGAAAGGCAATTCTCTAATTCCACATGAATAATAGCACAATAACTAACTATAACACTCACTTTGCTAAGGTTTAAATACCACTCAAATTAGTATAAATCAAATTCTCTTTACAGAAGGCGGTTTTAAACTCAAAATAACGGTTAAAGAAGTATTTCCCCCAAGAGGATTAGTGTAAGGACGCAAATAGAACTCGTCACAACTTGACCATGGTTCAAAATTGTGGGGTTCGTAACCAATAGACCTTGCGTTACTTTGTAATGTGGCGTTAATAAATACTAACTTGAGCTGATTTTATAAACGAATCAAAGTTATAAGAGACAAGAAAAAAATTCTTTCAAGTATTTAATGTAAAATGGATTGATTTACCGGTAAAGAAATAATATTTGTTTACTAATTTATATAAACAACGATGATTAGTGTGTGGAAAATATATTATTTTAAAAATATGTCAGCTTAATGGATATAAGGGAAAATAAATTTTTAGTTTTTTATATACCTGTACGGTCATTGCTAAATTTTTTCTAATTCAATCGAAAGATGTTTTAGTTTACGGAATAGATTAAGTTTATTAATCCTTCTTAGTAGTATAAATAACGCAATTTAAATAAATAAATAAAATAACAAATATGCGTAGCTTAATACATAAATCAATAAATTAGAACCAAATAAAGGAATTCATGTGTACAATGATAAAAAAATGTACACACACATTAAGATTGGGTTATTTGCTAATGCCATAAGTTTGAGATTGCATTGGCTACAGGGTTAAGCTGTAAGAGTTGGCATTAGTTTTTCAGCGTGTTCAACAGTAGTTGTGCGATATATTCGAAAAATAATAAAGAAGAAAATTTCATTTCTTTCTCTTTAATTTAACAATTCAACTGAAAAAAATGACCCTCTTAATGCATTTATTATGAGATGTGTGTACATATACAGAAAATAATGACGATAGTCAAAATTATTTAGTAGTTACTATAAATATTAACATTAAATCTACTAGTAACGGTCAATTTGACCGAGCGTAGTAGGAATAGGTATACAAAAACTCTCGGTAGGTTTAGTGTTTAGAAAAAACATAATTTTTTTAGTTAAGTCAAAAATTAGTTTATTTATCTACGTTTGCTTTTAGATAAGTTATTTATTAAAAATATTAATTTTTGAAATGCATATGAAGTATTTTTAAATCCTGTAATCAGAATTAAATTGTTTTTCGCTCAAATGTTATTTCATTTTGTAATTTCGAAAAAAGGACCGAATCTTTCGGAGGAATTTGTGAGATCAATATTGTTAAATATCAAAGTTCGAAGATAAACTCATTTAATTAATATTCTAATTCTTTATATTTTTAATTTGTTTTAAGTGAGAATTGCATATTGATAAAAGAATATGTGTGGATATTTTAAAAATATAATTACATTAGATGAGAGAGAGAGAGAGAGAGATAAGTTCACCTTACACATACGAAATATTGTAAATTAATAAGTTGTTTTTCAAAATGTTCATCTAAATTTTTATGAAAGAGATTACTAATATTTGTAAGGTGTTCTGAATTTCTTGAACTCTTTAAATTACGTAAGTATGAAAAGTTATCAAAAAACAAACAAACCCACTAATAAATTGATTTAATGTTTATAATGTGTCATTAATTTTTGTCATAAATAATAATTGTTATTTGTAAGAAATAGATTGATAGAGAGATATGAAATAATTTGTGCACTAATTTAGAGATTTTGTGATGGAATCCATTAATTTCATTGTAGAAACCATTAAATGAATTTTTGAGAAATTAACTTGTTATTTTAAAATAATATTTATTTTGTTAAGTAGAAAAAAAAACACTCACAAACATAAAACAAGTAGCAAGACATTAATACTTTCGGTTTACATGACCTTCCAAAAACTATATAGCCTTTGTTCTATACATAAATCTAGTCTATATATACTTATAGTTAAATGGAAGCTATTAAAATCATATGTGATTCCAGGTAAAGACTTTTCTGATTGGTCCAGATACTAGGATGACGCTCGATTGCATCATCCTTAATTTGAATAACAAAAAAAAATTAAGTCATTTCCTTCATGGATCAACAAAGAAAATTTTTATTTTATTTATTTTTTATTTAATAATTTTAATTAATATAAATATATATACACAAATGGCATAATCATAATATTAAGTGGCAAAAAACACCTTCTAAATTAACATTAAAAACTTTTTAACTACATTAAATTTGTAATTGCACATTTTTTAATAAAAGTTGGGTATAATAGGTAAGAATTTAACTTAAAACCATTGTAAAAGGAATGCCGTCGTATAACTAGCATATAATTATTCAGGTAAAATTAAATCTTCATCACATGTTTAACAAAAGCTGTTTTATACAATAGTGCTGCCATCTAGGTGATTAATATGTAATGAAATATATCTCTTAAACTTATAATTAATCAATTACATTTAATTAATAAACTAAAATTTGAAAAAACTGTATTTTAACATCAAGTATCATCCACTACAAGTTTAAAAATATATATTTGAACTTGAATGGATGAATAAAAAGTATATTTTATTAACGACTGAAAATTTGAACAAGATATATAAGTAAATATATATAGAGAGAGTGTGAACTATAATGGAAAGAACTGAAAAAGGGCTAAACTTTTAGTTTGGGGGAGATACGGTTATGGTCATATCCCTTTAAAAGGATAAACAAGAAATAAATTTTCACGCGAAGTCTTGGAGTTTTCAAAATCATTACTTATCAAAATCCTCCAAAAGAAAATTAATGTGAATTATTAGAAAAAATGTAAGCTTCAGTGAGCAAGTCGAAACCTTATACAATCGGGTAAATTTAACTAATAGTTTCAATAATCATCTTTCTCACTATTTTTACTATCAAAATAGAAAGATTGACTGTAATTGATTTGTTAATCCTTTTACTGTTTAAGTTAAAATAGGCGACCTGGACTAATACGTAGCTTAGTCCAATGAACAACCGAAAACATTTTCCTGATTCAAATCATTTCTTGTCAAAAGCTTTCAGTTAAAAGATGTTGAACTAGAAATGAAAATATTTAACTAGAAACAGCCTTAGTTTTTTTCGTATCCAGTTTTTTAATTGCGGCTAATACCAAATAAGCTTTTGAAATGAATCACGTTTTATGCAGATTATAACGAATTTCACACAATTGTAATGGGTCAGTTGATTGAGGCACTTTTGGTAAAGTTCACCGGCTTTTGCTGCAGATAATTTGTACTACATTTTACACTTGAAATAACATACTCGAAAATGTATTTTTCCTCATATTTTATTATTAGTAAGAGATACAGAGATAATTTTTTTATCAACGTCTAACAGCGCAGGTGGGAAACAACACGAGAGCTATCGGCGAATGAACTGGGTGATACCTGAACTAGCAACTTCCTCTCTTAAGGTATCCGACTACCCTAAAATCATGATTTTTTTTCAAAAATTGACAAATTTTGTTTATGATTTTATTTTATAGGCCATCTAATTAGCTTAATTAAAATACCAAGTTTTTTTTTTTATTTTCCATTCACTAGAACAAATACTACAAGTGTTTTAGTAAAAGCAGGTGCCTTAACTTTACACAAGATGTCAAGCTGTAAAATGCGTTTTACTCGAAATGTATTTTTTACGAAAAGTTCAAACGGGGACAGCGATTGCTTAAAAAGTTTTGAAAATAATGAACTGAAATTTCTTGTGTATGTTCTATATAATAGTAGAATTGTTTTAACTTTCAGATTTATCAATCACTATTTTATTTCAAAATTTACAGTCCTTTACATGAATATAATCTCTGTCTTTTTAAGCAATTTCATATAATCACTAAGATAAAGGGCTCTAGTTTTTGTAAAAATTAAAATATCTCTTATCCTGAAGGTCATTTCAAACACGAATAATAAAGTAACACATCAAAGTTGAAAAATTGAGAATTTGTACATAAAATTTTTGTACAGAGCTGGTCCCCGTTATATATTTTCTTGTACATTTTTACCAGTTTTTTCCCATTTCAATAATAATATTTTTTTTTCTGTTTTCAATTTCAGTATTTTTTCCTTAAAATATACTAAATAAATCTAAAAATTACAAAAAAAAAAAAAAAAAAAAAAAATCCCATACCTCCATTTTTTCAAAAAAAGTTGTCGTTAGTAGTCAGATACCTTAATATCACGCAACGTCAACGGGAGGGCATTGCCCCGAAACAGATTTAACATGCATCGGCACCCTTTACATGGCAGTTTCTTGTTAGTAAGGTTTCAACTTAAAGAAAAATGTTTAGTTTGTTAAGGTATAACTTAATCACTAAAAATAGGTGTAACTTGATTAATATAGATCTCACTTTGAAATATAACTAAAACAAAAATAAATAGTCAATGGTATTCAAAATAACTAAAATAAATAATAAAGTAAGACAATATATTGTTTTACTCAAGGAAGAATGAATTGTTGCAGAAAAAATAGAAAATTTATATCCACGAGACCTCTGATATTTTGATCACTGCATAACGATTATAACATAACCCAAAACACAAAACTAATTTATCTTCAGTGAAAATGTAAGAATCTCATAATTTCTTTTCTAAAAAAGGTCAGTATAACGTTCAAAATGAAGAACTGTCATTTAAACAATTAAGTATATTGCTAAACAATTGCTTTTAAACCTAGAAAGCTTTGTTAAAACAATTCTAGAGCCCACTTAAGAATGTTTAGAACCTGTATTTACAAGAAAAACAATTAACTCAAAAGAAAAAATGGTTTCAGATCTTGCAACAGTTTTGACCGATTTATCTAAAATTTCCGGTTTATTTAAAATGGGTCCAGAATGAAAGTGAATAAATTGCGGTCTCATTACTGTTTAATTTTAAATACTTTTTCTAGAGTCTCTTAACGTGGTTTTTACATAAATACTCTTAAGTTACTGAGTTAACTTTTTTATGATGAACTTTTTTAAGGATAATCTGTACATTCCTCAGTTACTTAAATGATTACAGCAGTGATTCTCAACCTTTTTTCCCCTTGTTGTTGTGGTGGTACACTTTTAACAATTTCAAAATTTGGCGTCACACTAACAATAAAATCCGCATAAAAGAATTATAGTTATCAGTAATACACTATGTAAAATAGATTATGTTAATAATTTCCAATGTTAAATAAAATAATATGTACGACAAAGACAGCAAAAAGTTTATTGAGTACTTAATTACAAATTTGTTATAAGAATATATTGAATGCGAAATTTGAGTTTGATGGTTTTTGATAATTTCGTTTATATTTGGTCGTAAAAATGATAATGCCACCCTCATTTTATCACCTACGTTTAAAAGTTTCAATCTTTTTTTCATTTTTATATTTGTTAATGCTGAAAGTCTGAATTCACACAAATAAGATGTAGAACATTATAACAGTATTTTTTAAGTTTTTTAGCTGTTATGGGATAATTGCCTAATTTGAATCTAGAATGAATTAATTGACTCTTCTGAATGCTTTGAAATTAAATATCGATTATTACAGAACGAAATTAGTTTTTCCTCTTCAATTAAAGTTATTCATATACAGATGTATCCGTAATGGATTACGAACCCAATCAAATTTTTCATATCCATCCATCCACGAATATGCTGGGCCGTTGGGACTGGGTTCGAATCCCGGAGAAGACATGGATGTTTGTAAATGAATAGTGCCCTCGTGGCATGGGAGTACTTTAAACAGCCGTCGAGCCGCAAGTCCTCGCGTGAGGTTGGTGGAAGGGGAAGAGAGGTGGGAGGCCCCTGACTACCCCCAGGGTGTTCTCTCTCAAAATTGGGGTGAAACCGAGCTAAATCGTTCTGTCACCTGTATAGTGCTAAGATACAGCTAACGACACTAGTCACATAGCCCTTTGCCATGATGAACTTCGTGAGCCTTGATCTGGCCTTTGCCAATCAGGTGGCATTAGTAACAACAACAAATATACCTCGAATGGTCTTAATATACATTAATTTATTTCTATAAAACTGCTAAATGATTGATTCTAGGATTTTTTTTTCACAAAGTATAAGTTTAATAATTTTAAAAAATTTGGCAGCACACAAAAATACCGTGGCCCAGTGGTTGACAATCACTGGCTTACAGTAATCTCGACTACATTGAATGTTGGTTCCTACACAAAAAAGTTTATAATGTGATAATCAGGGATGAATTATATTTATAATCATAATCTTTATCTATAAAAGGGATATCGAAGTGATGCGGTTTCAGTAAAAATCAAACAATACTTATCAAATCAAAAGCATCCCTTTCAAATTCAGAATATTCCAGTTTGGAGGCAACTTACAAAACCATTCGAATTCAAATGTATATCACAGACACTGTATTAATTGATGAGTTTGTAAGTGAAATTTTATAATTTAAGGAAAGAGTAATTATTATATAAACATGCTTCTTAAAACTACCACTATCAGAACAAAAGCAGATGATTTTACCATAGCTACTGTCAATTAAATATTTTATTTTAATGTACGTGCAGTATAATCCAGCGTATAACGCACACTTTTAACAAAAAAATAAGAGTGATCGAAGTTTTCGGTGTGCATTATACGCCTGGCATTAAACAAAATTTTGACTACTTCATGCATCGAAAAATACTGTTTATTTAAAATAAATGGCATACTTAATGAATTTAAAGGGTTGTAGAGAGTATAGTAGTGGTAGAGAGCGAGAGAGTTCTAGAAGTATATACTAATTTTTCAAAAGCCTGATATAACACAATGAATAAATTACTTCAAAACGCAAGAACACTGCACGCATATATTTCATATTTCTTCGTAAAAAAAGAGTCCCGTTATATGTCAAATATACTTAAAAATTTAAAACTACAGTTCAAAAGTATAGATATGTGTTATATATTGGATTATACGACACATGAAAAAAAATGTTGTTATCCGTGGAACAATACTTTTTTTGTTCTATAATTTCATCAAATCAACATTTTATCGAAACTTTAAATATCAACAAATCATTTTATTTATTTTTTCAAAACGCAAGACTATTCTCTGCATTCTGCTTAAATGCAGTTCTCTTTGTCTTCATTTCTCGTAAAAATACGTACCAAGCTCTAAGATTCAATATATCTTGACTCTTTTGAGAGTGTAAAGAACCTTGTGAAGGGCCTTGAACGTCTGTGCCGAAAAAAGCAACGAGCCACGTTCTCACATCATTAGTCAATCATCAAATGTTCACTGTTCTCTTGGTGACTTGAGCCGATTTCTTTGATTGATGCGGAAAAGGGATACGTTTCAGTAACATTCACTTTAGCACTCAATTACGATAGTATATGCTCGAGTGAACACTTAAATTTTGCGCTTGTTAAGGAGGAGCCGTTTTCTGTCCTATTTAAATTTAGTATTTTTGCTTCTAAATGCGTCGAAAAGATAGACTAAGTACACCATTTAATGCTCTACTGGCACAGAAACCCTTTCATTCAATTAGCATATAGCCAGAAGTAATGAATACCATTTTTTTTTATGGAGAAGATTTTTCAAAGGCAGGTGGTGTCATCATTAAACTTCTATTCTGGTTGCTTATTATCACAGTTCACTACTTGATTCTTAATTGAGTGAAAACAGAGAGCAGTTAAAATTATTTAAACTTTATAACACAGGCGTCCCTCGTGTAACACGGTGCTTGTAAAACACAAGTACAATTCGATATTACACGGCACAAAATTAGCGGTTATTATAACACTTATTCGATATTACTCAGCACAGAACTTGAAATAATTATTAATTAAGTTAAACTATTTTTTTTTGTTGAAAAAGAGACCCTTCAGTAGAACGTAGTGGAAAATTTAAAAGTGAATTGTAAAGTTTTTTAGCTTCTTATCGAGAAATTTTGAAAGAATTGCAAGATCGAAACAGACAGGTAGTTTTATTTTAAATAAAAAATTTGCAAAATGTAAAAATAGATAAATAAATAGAGACCTGTATAATTTTAAACTTTTATGAGAATTTTCGTCTTGATTCAATATAGTATTACCCCAAACTAATTTTGAAAGTTAAAAAAAAAATTGTGAATAAATGATGCTTTATTCCACTTTATGAACTGAATGACATTGGAGTTCAGTGAACTAAATTCATAAATAAAAGAGAAAACATCAATTAAAACACTGAGTAAATAAGAATTCGTATTAAAGTAGTCCTCCAGAAAAAAGTTGCACTTTTATTAGTGTAATTTTAATCATATAATTTTATAATAGCTTCCTTTTTAGCAACAACAAAAAGATTGTACTCATTTTTTTAAAATACGAAATAAACCGTAGTACCGAATAGTATTTTATGTTGCAAAATTTCAATTTTTTCAATTAAAGAAGGTAGTAATAAAAAACCGAAAAAATAGAAAGTGAGCTAACTGAAATATTCAATGATTTGGAAGTTTTCCTAATGTTAATAAATTATAAAAAGTTAAGCAGATTGTTAAAAGGAAAAGGATTTTATCTCTTCAGAAAAAATATAAAAAACAACAACCGTTATCTAATGACAACTAAGCAAAAGAATGCACGCGCGCACTTTTCCATAACTTACAGAACAAAATAGACCAGACAGCCTAAATAATACATCTTATCAATGATGAAGATAGAAAGCTTAATTTTTTTTTACGATTTACTACAACTTAAGAAACAATAGATCGTTTCTAGACCTTAACGAGAATGAATTCAAAGAACTATCTGTGTGTGTGTTTTGGATTCATTTCAAATTCAATATTTTAAATTCCCAATTGTATGCTATTGAAAATATGACCCATAGAGTAAAGTAAATCAGCGGAAGTTACAAACTTCCGCTTCTAGTGAGAAACAAAACAAGCTAATCGTTGAATGAGTAATATCTTTTGTTAAAAGTGCGAACTCCAGTAGCACCATTCGAATGACACCAGATACCCTAATTCGATTGGCTTTTTCTCCACAGAAGCATGTATAAACAATTAAGTCTAGAACTGAAAGGTCTATCCAACTAAACAATACAAAGGTCTGAAACCTGGCTAAGTCTCAAAAGAATTCGATTTCAGATCATGGAGGGGGGATGGAACACTAACTCGGTATTTCAGAACAAAGAACATTGTTTCTCGTCATTCTGCTCGCCTTTTGGAGTCTGCATCATAAACATGGGGGCTGTCAGAGGGTAGCGTGGGTAAGAATAGGTGACCAAAACCGGATGTCGGTCGAATTGACGATGTCACAAATCTTTAGTAATCTCTTTGCTCTTCCTGATCTGAGCAAAACGCACTCCTACTAACCCAGATCTTTAAAAACAGTATTTTCCCGCAGGAATAAGCGTGATTCTTTTGTAAGTACATCTTCTGTGTTTGAGTATCTGTTACAGACGTAATTCAATAAAGAGGATTAAAATCTCACGAAACAGGAATTTAAAATGTACTTTTTTTTAACGATATTAGACGTTTACTTGTTTAAAGTAATAAAAATTTATAGACGCAAATTAAGAGCATTGTGTGAATTGTTTACACAACCTCAGAGAGATAGTTTAATTAAAAAGGTTTTATTAGTGTTACATAAACGTTACTTAGAATTAAAAGGGAAAATGAAGGGCAATATTTAATGCTTCATAATGAAAACAATAAATCAATGCATTAGTTGCTTAGTATATCAAAAGTAGAGTTTTTTAATGTTATTAACAAGAATATATATACAAAATACTTCAGGAAGGAAGATGGAGAGTTTTATGTTATTAGCAATAAAATGCTGAACACATTTCATTTGTTCATTAACACTAAATTGCCCAAGGAAGTCATTTTGGCTGCTTTTTAATTTAAATTAGAAGAACAATTACATATATAATGCACAATTTCTTAGAACTTTTTAGAATATTTTTTCCCCCAAGTGAAATAATTTTTTTATTGTTAAAATTTACCAATAACTTGTTACATGACTGTAAGTAATACAAAAAATATTAAAAGTTAATTTTAAACAAATTTCCTTACACATTAATCATTCTTTCCCAATGCAGTCATTTCGACGGCTTTTGGGCGCAATATAGGTATATACTATATAAGTTTCAGTCTTTCTAGGGTTAATATTTTAATCAAGCAATATATATATATATATATATATATATATATATATATATATATATATATATATATATATATATATATATAGTATATATTACCCACCACCAAAAAAGTTAAACGATTATCTTTTTATAATTCCATTTAAAGATATGTTTTACCTACAAAACTAAAAAAATGATTTTCCGAGCAAAAAAAAAAAAAAAAACACTTAAGTCCCATTTTTTTCATAACAGTTTCTATGAATTACGGTAAATGTACAAATACATATGTATGAGTAAATGGACACAACGGCACAAGAAATTTTCAGAAATGGTTTTCACTCTTTTTTTGACACATTTGTTTTAAAAGAAAGTAACAGTTCTCCTGACTAATTCCACCGATTACTTTCAAAGTAAAAAGAAGTTAGAAAAAAGTGCAACCTTTTCATATATTTAACCTCATGTGTCACAAAGGTAAAAATTATGCAACTTTGGATACTAAAATGGTATTATTTTTCATTATTAAAGAGTATTATTTTTATTTGGAATAATTTTCCTGTAAATAAATTGCTAGTTACTTTATTGAAAAAATAATTTTTAAATTAAACAGAAATATGAGTTTGAGAATTTAAAAGGATGTAAATAGGTACTATTTAAAAAATTATCGAATTCAATTTAAACTTAAAAGAGTGTCTGAATGAAAATATATAAATGAAACCCGCATGATAGATTTTCGGAACAATTTAAGAATAAACATTTGAAGTGATTCCGACTTTTGTTTTGCTTTGTTCTAGAAGATTTGAGGGGGGGAGGAGGTTTTGAAAATTTGCGTATATTTAATCTCTCTCTCTCTCTCTCTCTCTCTCTCTCACACACAATCACAAATAAAATTATTTTAAGCTATAGTTTTTTGTGTAGTGTTAGCTGGTTAGGAAAAAAAATAATGTAGTAAATAATTACTGGGGTATTATGGTTATACATAAATGAGAAAAAAAGCATGAAATTTTGTTAAAATAAAATATTCATTAAGTGACTTAATACAATTAAAATTTCACTTACATATATCATAATAAGTGTCACTTTACAGAATTACGAATTTGTTTTGCCGACAAATAGTTTCTTTGAATGATTGACTGATTGACTATTATTAACACCATACTTTGAAGCAACACGAGGTCTTTTGGTAATGGACCTCGTAATTCTGAACCATGATGAAAAAATGAGAATGACTTCTAGGCCGGCAACCCCCTTCTCTTCAAACTTTCACACTAAGGAATATTTTAAAACTGAAGTCACTGTTTACATTGATAATACTGTTTCAAAGTCCTACACATGAGGCATTATAAAAAACTTAATTATTAAAAGTTTTACAATATTCTTGAATAAATAATTTATAGTACTATTTACAATATGTTTAAGTAACTTCCACAGTTCCTAAAGTCAAAATATTGCATTTGTTTTTAAGATTGACACTTCAGTCATTCAATCGCAGAATTATCAGTTGATATATAAATTTTGAACTACCAATAATTTTACAGAAAAAAATTGACCAATAAAGTAAAATCTACATTAAGTAGAATAAAAATAGATCCTCTTTGAAATATATTTGCAACAGATTATCAGTACAATGGGCATATATAAGGCAATTGAGATGGTGTGAAGTGGTCATCAAAATTAGAGAATTTCCTTAAATGATAGCTTATACTAGTGATTCTCGACCTTTTTTTTTTGTTGCTGTACATTTTAAACTATTTCAAAAATTGGTGGCACACTAAGAATATAATGAGTTTTTTACTTTTTTTGTAATACACTACGCAAAGTAGTTTATGATAATTTTTAGTGTAAAATAAAATAATAAATACGACGACAAAATGTTTATTGAGTAATTAATTACAAAAATACACACATTTAATAATTGATTTTTAATAGTTTCATTTATATTTGGTCATAAATGATAATGCCACTCTCATTTCTTCATCTACATTTAAAAAAGTCTCTATCTTTTGTTATTTTTATATTTGCTAATGCTGGAAATCCGAATTCATGCCAATAAGATGTAGAGTATTGTAACAATATTTTTAAAGCTTTCTTTGGCTATGATGGGATATAATCGCCTCTAATTTTAATATAAAATGAATTAATTGACTCTTGCGAATGCTTTGGAATTAAATGTCAATTATTCCAGAAACGACAGTAGTTTTCCCTCTTCATTTAAAGTTAATTCATATACAGATGTATCCATAATGGATTACGAGCCCAATCAACTTTTTTTATATATAAAACCGCTAAATGATTGTGATTTTCGGATTTTATTTTTTTCTCTCAGAGTTCAATTAATAATTTTAAAAAAATCGGGCGTATCGGGACACAGTAGTTGAGAATCACTGGCTTATATTAATCATTGCATGCTTTTAAAAGTTATTTTGTTAACATTTGTTAAGAGCCTGATAAAGTTGTTTCTTTTTTGCTTTGTATACATTTCTTTTAATTTTAAGCTCAAAAATTTCAAATCCAGAGAAGTCTAAGCAACTGTAGGAGTGACCTATTATAATACTTCATTTCATATAACATCCTCCTCGGTTATTTAATCGGATATTTTTGGACCCACCGGAAAACAGGTCGCCTCTAAATGACCTATTTACACTTATGATGAAAAAAGTGGCAGTAAAAAGTCTATCTCTAGATAAATATCGCCTAGGGAAAACTTGTTTCATACTTCCTGATATCAAGAATTTTTCTTCCTAAAGAGTTTGGTCAAAAGAATTTGAAAGTAAATACAATTTCATTATAGAAATATGACAAAATACTGAATTTCTTGGTTGTTTTTGATTCGAGTCTTCCAGTGAAATATTATGGGAACATTATTACATTTTCTATCCATTCAATACATTAAGCAGCCTTTTTGTTAAACAAGATAGGAAGGGAACATGTATATTTTTTGGATCAATGTAATTAAAATTAGTTTGAAGGTACGAGAAAATAACATTATTTTAATATTTAAAAATTATTAATTTTCCTAGAATGTAAGGTATAATTTTTTTCCTCTCTTTTTTGCAATTTTGATCATAAATGTGTGAGTGTGGTTTTTATTTAATAAAATATTTTGCTCTCTTGATTTCGACTCTTAAATGCAGGGACATCTTAAGGCATGATCCAACTGGGCCCTAGGCCACAATGGGAGCCTCATCTCGTACTCGGCAGCTTTAATAAGATCATAATTTGAATAATTTCAACAGTCAAATATTACTTCCGGTTGTATTCTCCGAAAATTGGGAATTTGGGACGATATGCCAACTGGTTACATGTAATGACCGTCGTCCTCGTATAGGCCTAGGCCTACCACCATACGTCATCATTATAACCATGAATTCAGAAAGTGGTAGTCGGTCGAGCCGGTTTGTGTGGTTGTAAGTCCTGCACATTTATTTGTTTCGGGTTGTTTGTACGAGTATCTGACAGTGTATGCTATGTACTGTCTACTTTTAAGAGTTATAGGGGGTCTACATTTGTGTAGGGGCCCATGACCTACATTTGTGCAGGGGTCTAGGGCTTACATTTGTGTATGGGGTCAAGGTACTCATAAGGTCTTAAAACATCCCTGCTTCCATGCATGTTCCTCTCAATCATTATGCGTAATACTTTTTCAACGTTATTTAATGGAATTTAAAAATAAAAATCCAGTTAAAGAAGTTGTAATAAGGCTGAATATATTTCTTTGAGGCATTTAATCCTGTACTTTGGGTACATTACTTTTTTTATAACCATCAGCTTGAAGTTTTCTCCGACTGTGTGTAGCTTTGCACGTATTTTTTCATCTCAGAGTAGAAGAAAAAAAAACAACGAACTTTTTCAACTGTAGTTTTTAATATATGTATATAGGCAAAGCTTTAAAAGTGCTGATGATGAACAACTGGAATGAATTAATAAAAGAAAAGCTGGTATAAAAATATTGTGTTTTAAATATAGGAATATGGAATACAAAAGAATGTTTTTACGAAGATTTATTTTATTTCATTTTATTTTGTTTGAAAAAAAATGAAATTACTATTACCTATTATCAACAACATATCCTATTCAAAATGGATTACTTTTGAGTCATCTATAGTCTTTTTGTGTTAAGAGACTTAAGACATATCCGTTTCAATAATTCTAATTTCCTCAAAATTGATTTTTTTAGCTTAACGTGCTTCTTGGGGTTACACTTTGACTGTACAACAATAAAATTTTAAAACTCGGCATTTTAATTGCATAAAATCAATCACATGCGGATTCAATTGTCTTTATAATATATTTAAAATTTTCGCAACCAAAAGAGCATCCTTAGTCTGTTTTTGCAAAAAAAAAACTACTATATATATATATATATATATACACTAATTTCAAATTTTCTTCTCTTCTTTAATGAGGTAAATAAATTAAATATGTTAAATTATTCATTTTTTCATAAAAACTTCATTATAAGTTTTATAAGAATATTATTTTAAACTTTAAGGGGACTTGGTACCCCAAAAATCACAGACCTATCGTTTTTTGTTTTATTTTCATTTAATCTTATTCGTTGCATTATTATCTTTCGATTGATATATCACTTGTGCATGTCGGAAAGTTAGAAGTTGAATAAAACTTCATTTAAAAACAAATTAGACAATTCAGCCACGCCCCCTTTTTAGAAAAAAAAGCTTAAAAAAAGCGTTTTGATAAAAAAAATCTAATTTATAAAGAGAAAAAATAACATTAAAAAAAGAATGTGCAATTTATAACGCAGAATATTTCCGAGGCAATACATACAATCATTTTTTTTTCTTTGTGAAATGTGTGCATGTAAAATTTTTTAATTAATGCATTTTATATTAATAATTTTATAATTTTAGTTCTTATTCCTGATATATTTTTCATACAAATGTAATACTTTAATATTATAAGAAGAAAAACAGCTAAAATTTCTGTCGTGACAGAAAAAAAAATTTTTAACGTTTTTCTTGAATTTTCTTGTGCAATTAGTACTCTCTAAAAGTTGATCATTTATAAAAATGTATGGGTTGAAAAAATATGAAAATGCAATTACTTTAAAGAAAAATGTATAACTAATATCTTAAAGTGATATTTTATATATAAGTTTAATTAAGCTTATAATAATTATTTTTTCAGAATTATAAACTTTAAAATGGTTTTTCTCAGTTTGTGTTTTTCGAAACTTTAGTGCATTCAAAATGCTACTCCTTCGACAATTATTCACCAATCACTTCCATTTTTTTGCTGCGTGTTAAAAATAAAGCATGTAATAAAATTAAGGATCCTTTTTGTTTTTAACTGAATACTTTAAAAAAAATGTAAGACATGTTGGCTTTTTCGTTGATTTTTAGCCTGTATATCATCATTTTATTTTTTTCTCAAAAACGAATAAAGTTATTCTAAAATAGATCCCTAAAGTTGTTTAGAACATCCATAAGAATATTATAAAAAAAAAATTCAGGTCAAAAAATTAATTTTTACAAGAGGAGTAGGATTCTAAAATTTTCCCAATTTTCTTCAAAAAATTTAAAATTTTAAAATTGTGTGAATAATATATGAAAACTTTCATCTGGTATCATTTTCTTGAATAGAAACATTGTATAAAATGCTAAAATATAATTTTTAAATACGTAAATAAAGAAATTTGCTCAAAGGGTACCAAGTCCTCTTAAATCACAAGAAACAACTTAAATATATATAAAAAAGGGCGACAAATTTTAACAATTCATTTATATATGTACCACATTTATTCGTATCTAAGCCGCCATCAATTCTAAGCCGCACACCGAATTCTCAACAAGGTTTTGTGAAAAATAAAAGATAGTGTAAAATGATTTATCTATATAACAAACTTTTTCTCTTGTGATTGATTTTTTCCCCTATTTTTGAAGTATTTCTGGACATTTCAAATCATTCTTCCTTTTAACACGTTTTATGGTGGTCATAAATTTTGAACTGGTTTTTATTAGGAGCCTAATTCGCCGAGAGCAAAATAATTCGGACCGTTTCATCCAAAGAGTGCAACCTTTAACCCCCTTCCCCCCGCCCATTGTCCAGTTCACTAGAAACATCTTCGAAACAACCTTACACCCTCAGTACAATTGTCTTCAGTCCCCGTGCCCTTGGACTAGTGTCTCCTATTATTTATAGCATTAATCAGTCGTACTGGTATCTTCGTTTCTTGTAGCTCGAAAATGTCAAAACGTAAGTGCTTGAGCATCAAACAAAAAAAATTAATTCTTCAGAAGTGGATAAGGGCCTCAAAAATTTGCTTTAAAATTTTATATTCCTCCAAACACATTTTATGAGCAATTAAATTTAAGGACTTATGTGGTAATGTATGTTTAGAATTTCTAGTTAAAAAATAATATATGTTTAAAATTACTTGTGTACTTTAAATTAAAATATATCCTTAAAGTTCGTTAATTTTAATATAAAACAATTTTCTTAATGTTGAAAATAAAGTGTATTCCTCCACATTCTTTTTTCTTGTTTTACTTGCAGTTTTTCTTATTTTTGTGGGTAATATATATATAAAATACAAAAATATTAATTTACAATAAGGTGTAAATAATTACTTTTTTACATATATAGTGTTTATGAATTTAAAATTTGTATTATGTGGTTTATAAAATATACTAAAAGATGAACCTCTGTATAACGAACTTTTGTGGGGAATTTAGCGACTTTGTTATATAGAGGTCCGACTGTATATTACTAAGATCAAAGATTTCAGCATTGAAACTCGTTTTTCTTAAGCTTGTTTTCAACTGATGTAAAATAATATTGTACAAAATCTAACATTCTGTCATGTAGAAAAAAAACTCCACTATTATTATACAGATGAATTCAAACACACAGGCTAAATTTAAAATTTTCCATCTAATATCAAATCTGCTGATTTAATGCAAAAAAATTCTGATGACGAATGTGCAAGTTCATATTTTTTGTTCCGAAGTCCATAAAATGTATTCAATTTCATATTAATGACAATATTATCATTCTACGCGGCTACGTCTTACGAAAATTTTATCGTCTACTATATCCTTAGTTGATAATATTTTGTGTTTTCACAAAACGAAAGATATCGTTGAATTTATTTTATCTCTTTGGTTCAAAATTGCTAGATGAAGTTTAATAAATATACATAAAACTCTAATACAACAGCTTATTTACCTTCAATCAAGTCAATATAGAACTTTCCCTTTTGGGCCAAAAAATACTGAAATGAGATATAAAATGAACGAGAGTAGAATTAATTTCGATATATATTAAGTCATAAACTTTTATTCATTTTTTTTACTCTGTGTTTTAATATTCCAACCATATCATCGCTAGATCTTTCCTGAGTTCAAAACACGGTCCAACTTGCTTTAGAACTAAAATCCGTCCTTTAATATTATTACCTAATTTTCACTCTTCATGTTGCGGTCAAGTTTCAAAAGGCTACTTGGATCATCGTTGGTTTTTTCCTGTCTTCCTTAAATAAGGAAATAATGGGGAAACTCCTCGACGCAACAAGGAAAAAAAATCGAAAGTGTTGCAGATAATGAACCATGAAGGCCTTTGAAAAATAACTTTTACTTGAAATATCACTTCCTTTAAGGTGTTGATCAAGTTAAATGTACTAATTTCGGAAGGGGAGTGCCGGAGAAAAATAGCCTTTTGATCGGTTACAACACCTATGCATTCATATCTCTTATGTAACTTCTTGAATGGCCTTCTAGAATGACAGTTTTCTAGAATGGCCTGTTTTCCATTATTGCAGTTTTTCCTACAAACATGCTAATGCGTATGATAATTTTGTTTCATTCAGTGAAAAATTTCAATAAATGTATTTAGTAGGTTTAAGATTTACCTATATTTATAATTAAAAATAAGTAAGAGATTAATAAAATTTTAAATTTCGATATAAATATAATAATAATTATAAATATAATACATAATTACAAATAATAAATTTTCTAAAATTTTGATTCATAAGGAAATGATTGTGTTTGAAATTTTTATGAAGACGAATTAAGTGGTCAATTTTTGTTCCCCAAAATGTTCCAAAAAAAAGGCAAATTTTTTTATTGCATACAACTAAGCATATAATAGTTATAATAGAATGCGAAAATGGAAAAATTTTATTTTAATGTTCAATTTCAAAGTTTTCCCTCTGTTTTTTATTTTATAATTGGGGAACACAAAAAACCTAAATTTTTGCTTTTTATAAGAACACTCTGCATGCTATGAAGACTATTTCATATATCTTAAGAGAATTTCTCTCATACATACAAAATATTTTCATGTTCGTACATTTTTTTCAAATGGTTGAGAATTTTGTGTGTGTGCATATTTATGTACACTCAATTTGAAGTATGGTGCAATACAAAGTATTACATTCCAATAAAGATAGAAATATATCAGCTTTTTTTATTATTTTTCCATTTCTTTTTCTTATCATGCAGCCAATTGCTCATTGCTTTGCCAGTCCATGTTCTTTATCGATTATTTTCAAGAATTTTAATTTCTGCCTTCAATAAAAAAATTCCCGCCTTCACCACAAAGAAAATCCCGGTTGAGAAGTATTTCAATACCATGGACAAACTACATTCTCTTAAAAGCACCAGCACTAATAATCTCACTATAAGAATTAAAAATATGAGCAAATCAAAGACAGAAAAAAGAAAATATTAGTGTCCGTACAGCTAACGGTAGCACGTACGGTGTACGGGCAAACTAGTTGAGTAATTGATAAATGTAGTAAATATGAGGAATATAATTTTAAAGCAAAAATAAAAAGGACTTATAATGTCATTTAGATCATGGTATATAGTTTATTTATTTGAGGAAATAAATAAAGAATACAGGCAATACGAATAATAAAAAAAAAACGCTATTTTTTTTTTTGGAATTTATTGCAAATATTTAGTAGTAATAGTTGAGTGTTATATAGAACTGGATTTAAGCAATAGTAGCATAGGCTCAGGCCCCAGGCTTGTAGATTTTGTGGGGTTGCAGTTTTTATTCATGGTATTGTTTAATATATATTAATTATAAACTACAATATTGGCTGCACCAGATGTTTAGAATCTTCAGACATTGAAATGACAAAAAAATGTTCCTTAATAGGGAATTCAAAGACATTTCAAACAAACTCGGTATTTGATGTTATCTATTCAAGAATAAATACTTCGGCAACTACGCGCTAGCGGCGAATTTTGATGGAGGTGAGATTTGAGACAAAATACTTTGGTAAGAGTTGTAATTTTATCTTATCCATTAGCACAAAAAGTGTAAATTCTGCCATGTTGTTATATATATATATATATATATATATATTTATATATATATCATATACTATGCTAACTTCTACACAGCACCATCACTTTGTAAGAAGAGATTAGAAGAAATAAAAAAATGCTTTCTATATATTCACAATTTAACTATGGATTACTTCAGAACTTTGCAATTCATCAAAGGATAATTCATTCTATGTTTTATGCCTTATTTACATGTCTTCAAAATTCAAAGTAAATACCAAAACAAATTTTCAATAAATTTTAACCTTTTATGTCAATAATTCAGCATCATGGTGAAAAGTATTGACTGTTTTACATCTATCATGTATACCATAAAAAAATTTACGGTAGATATGTTCCTCTGATAGAATCGACTGAGATAAAGACAAGAACTGTGTGAGCTTTTTGAAAATAATAAAATTGAAATAATGAAACATTTGTAATAAAACACGCTGCTGAAAGTCTTATGGAATCTTAAAATAGTAATTATCTAAAAGTGTTCGCTCCCATAATTTTCAGTTTTATATAATTCCTTTTGAAAAAGGCTTGAAGTTTTTATTAAAATTACATACGAAAGAAATCGTATAATTTTTAAATGAACAACATGATATGGTGCATGAATTGATTGTATGTAATTATTAGAAAAGAGATTTATAAACACTGAGTAAACATAACATTATACTAAAACTTACATACTTTTTAAAATATTCCATGATATAAAAACAACCATGACTCTTTTTGTAGTCAGCTGTAAAAACTTTTTTTTAAAGAAAATTACATAAATAAACGGGGCACGATTTCACTATGTATAATTATTAAAAGAAATTCAAGAAAATAGTACTGTATAACTTTTACTTAAAATGCGGAAAAGTTAGAAATTTTTTACAATAAATGGAAAAATAGCATGTAATTTCCATTTAATATATATCTCTCTCTTTCTGTTTTATATTATCTTATTTAAATTATAACAATAAAGTTAACAGTTTTTACACATATATCCGCAAAAATCAATGAACTATGAAAAGCTTATTTTAAATTGGTACACACACACACAAAAAAGTTATCAGAAACTAAAATGATACAAAAGAAATTCTTTTATTTAAGCACAAATGGGGGGAAAGAATGCTAATACAACGGTATACACATCTGAATAAAATAAAAACCGAAGGTCAATGTTCTGTTTGCTTTAAAAAATAAAATAGGCTGCTAAAAACAAAATTTAAAGAGGAGGATTTCGGAAAAAGATTCATTCCGAAAAAGCTAGCGTTTCATTACATAAATAACGATTTTTTTTCTATCTGTTTGCTATTAGTCAATTCTGTGGACCATGTCATTAGCATCACTCAAGCGAAGCTATTGAAGCTTGATAAAGAGATTTCAAGAACACTGTAATAAACTCTGATATGGAATTTTAGTGATAAGTTTCAGCTCATTGATTTTTTGATAAATTGAATTAACTTGACTTACTTGTCGAGTGTTAACAAAACTAGACTAGTGATAAGTTATTTACTAAGATTTTAGACGAAAAATTATTTAAAAAAATCCTTCTAAATAAAAATTAGCAAACTATGGTTTGTTAATGCATAAGTACTTTTAAGTTATCCGACTACGTTCAGAACCATGATTTTCAAAAGCACATAAATAGATAATTTTCATGATATTTAGTGTCACTTAAATTAAAATATATGCATAAAAGTGTTTTAAGGACATTTTCACGAAAAAAATTATTTAAGTACAATATTTTGGCAAAAAATTAACTTAGAATAATCTTTTTTTCAAAATGTTCTCTTTTTATAAAAAATGCTTCTAAGATAATAAGATTTCGCTTATATAAATTAAAGACTTCTCCAGAGAGTCTGATCTATTCTTTTTGAAAAATTCACATCATTTTCAGAGTTACAACCAATTGAAATAATTTTCGGTGCTTTTTTCTTAAAATTTAATTCGCCCCTCTGTTGTCGTAAAACATGGATAAACCCACTTCTAAGTTATATATTTCAAAAATTCTAGTTGAGCCTCTGTACAGAGGTTTGCGTTATGTACAGGCAAAATAATATTATAATAGAAGCATTTTTCACAAAAGGAGAATATTTTGAAAATGGGTCATTTTTTGTCAAAATATTGTACTTAAATAATTTTTTATTGTAATAATATTCTTAAAACAATTTTATATACATTTTCTAATCTAAGTGACACTAAATATGATAAACATTATCCATTTATACGCTTTTGCAAAATCATGGTTCCGAACGTAGTCTACCTTAAGAAAAAACACGTTTTTCCGAATACTCTTCAAAATGTATCCTTTTTTTTTGTGTGTGTCACGCACGAATTTTTTAACCTTTATTATAAAGAGTTTAGATTTAAAGGTAGATTTCGAGAAGTGGATTATTCATGTGGAATAATTAATCTAGGTCTGTAAAGTGATAATCATTTTGAGTGCAATATACAACTTATACCATTCTTCTTATAAATTAATATAAAAATCATTGAAATAATCCATTTCAACTTGAGTTTAATCAATAATTTCACTGATTGAACTGAAGTCGAAGTGGATTATTCACGTTTTGTGCTATTCTACTAAATACAAATTAAATCGATGGTTCATATTGCATGGTTTAAAAATTGTAAGTCCTAATTTTTCCTATCAAGGTAATTTAGGATTTATAAAATAATATACCGGTATAAAAGCTTGCTTGTCAAATAAATATGCATGAATAAAATAATACACCCAAAGCATAAAATAATCTTTGTAATCTTGTGATTAAATGTGGATTGTGAAAAATCGAAGACAAAAGAATAATTCAGCTAAGGCGTGAATTCCATTATTCTGAAAAAAAAATTGGTTTTAAAAGTTCTATTAATTAAACAATACAAGCTACAATTTACTGTTAGCAAAATACTGTTTTTTCATTTACATTTTTAAAATCATTAGAAATTATCAACAATAACTTTAATACTTTGTATTAATCTACCCAAAATATTTTTGCTATTCAAAATATAAATAAATATCTTTAACTACTTAACTCAACGTTTCTCAAACTGGGGGGCTCAACTCCCCAGGAGGGTGTGATAAACCTAAGTAGGTGGCCTGAGCGTTTTAAAAAGTCCAAAATAAAAGATTTAAAAAATTACAAATTTACTGTTATACATTTACACATTTATTTAAAATACACATTTACACTGATATAATACATATACTTATAAATGTATCAGTATTGTCTTATATATTTGATACTTAATCTATCAATATTAAACTTTAAAAAAATTTATCATTACTATTGACTTCCATGGCCTTGTCATATACAGATTCTTGAAAATTTTTGATAAGAAACTGGGGTTGCAAAGGCAATGTACAATTTGTTGCTTGAAAAGAAATGAAGATGGAAAGACAATCCAAAAAGGCCAATATTATCTCTATACCCAATGCAATTTATGACAGTATTGCACCATGCTTCAAATTGTGTGTGCGTATATATATGCACACACATATAAAATCCTCAACCGCTTGGAAAAAAGATACAAACATGAAATTTTTTCGCAAGCATGAAGGAAATTCTTTTAAGATATATGAAACATTCTTCATAACATGCAGAGTGTACTTATAAAAAAGCAAACATTTAGGGATTTCTGTGTTCCACAATTATAAAATAGTGTGAAAACTTTAAAATTGAAAATTAAACTAAAATTCTTCCAGTTTCCCTTTTTGTTAAGTATTATGTTTAGTTATGTGTAATAAAAAAGGTGCCTTTTTTGGAACATCTTGGGCAAAAAAACTGAAAGCTTAAGAACGAACTTCCAATTATTTTTTAAAAAAATTAATTAGTTATTGTAACTTAGATTTCTTGTGGTCAATTTAGGAGCTCCCATCAAATGGTAACCCTCAATAGTAATAAATTTAGTTGGTCCCTGCTTCAAAAATTTGCACTTAGATTATCTTCCCTTATGTACTGAACCAGAAAGTTATTTATATCAACTCACAACTTAATCTTCCAATAAATTTCGGTACATTCGCATATATTTCACTCCTTTCCATTAAAAGTGCCCACGCGCAATTATCTTTCACCTCAGGATGATTTTTGGATGAATTGACCTCTATTGTGATTCTGTGCGTGTGACTTGATTCACTTGAGCGTAACATATTCTTCAGTTAGATTATTTTTCTTGAATACTACTAAGTGTAAGTAGCGTAGCCAGTTTTAAGGGCTTTTTATTGAGAATGTGCACAGTTTTGTAACCGCGATTTTTTTTAAAGATTACATTGAAGATTCCTGTTGTATGCTGCTGTGAAGACACAATTTCAAAAAGATCATTGTGTTTGGCTTGGGAAATGACATCCACAAGTTTATGTTATTCATCTAACTGATGCGTGTGGGAATGTAAGTTTACCTTGAACTGAATGGGAAAAAAAGAGGGGAAAAGGAACAATGAACTCTCCCCTCCAAATCCGCTTAATTTTGCTGAAATGAATGGTAAAAATTATATGCAAATGAATCATGCATAATGGCATTTTTAGAAATTTATTGAAAACACCTATAATATATATCAGGGGTTGACAACCTTTTAGCTGTGGCGTGCCAAGCCAATCTAGCAATAGGATTCAGCGCGCCACACATTAGAACATTTTTTAAACGATTCGATTCACGCTATAATTCATGCAGAATTAGAGAATAGAGGTCATCGATAATTAGAGGATCTACAGTTTTATTGTACATTAATTTTTCATCATTTAAAGATATTTCTTAACATAAAAATAAACAGCATAAAATCTAACTCTATTTCTTCAACAAAAAATTTAAAAAATTAAAATTGTACATTTATTAGGTATTTTTAAACATATTTATATATATTAAAGTAAGAAACAGACAACGTAAAATATAAGTATTTCCCTTCATAGCAGTTAAATAAAAAGGTAAATAAAAATTTTAATGCGAACCTAATGCTTGCATCGCTCTACTTTCATATCGCAAAATCAGGGGTATAATGTGTGACTTTCACTTTAACACGATTCTGAGCATTCAGTCGTTAAACAATTTCTTTGCTGACTCGGAATATTTTTGTATGAGGAAAGATTTTTTACTTTGATATGTAGAATCAAAAGCGGAAAACAGATTACATGCAATTTACTCTCTTCAAACAATTAAATTTCTTTAGCAACGACATTAAATAATTTACAAAATAGCTGTAAATTTATTTATAGAGTAATCTTTAAGATTTTTTCGTAGCTCCATACATATCCATAATTCTGAAGATCTTTGTCAAATATGGTCCATTACAAATTTATCAGCTTCCATACACTCAAAAACTGACAAATTTGTGAACTAGTGCAGAGCGCCACTGAGAATCTTATTGCGTGCCATATGTTGCTGACCCCCCTCCATATATATATTAAGAGATTTTAGCATAAATGGAAATTCAACAGGATTTACTACTTGATAATACGTAATAAATTCAGAAAATCAAACTCATTAGCAAATACTTCAAATTAAAACAGGATTATAATACGAAATAAGATCTCACTTAAATATTCTTCTTAGCAGATTTTATCGTTGAGGATTTAAAAATGAAGAGATATAACAGTGGTTCAGAATATGGAAAACAATTCAACATAGATACAAATACAGTGGTGAACAAAATTATGAACACTTTTTAAAATTGTTGTTTTTTAAGTTTGTATGGTTACAGAAAATTTTACGTTGCACACAAATTCAAAAAAAGTTATGCTGCAATAAGTGTCGATATACATTAGGTACTGATGATGGCAGTGAGTTATCAGAGTTTAGGGAGGTTGCCTTTATTCTTTATTACAGCTTCAAATCGATGTTTCATTGAGCTGAAAATAGTTTGAAGCTCTTTCTTCGTTATTACATGATGTCAGGAAACAATTTATTCTCAAATAGTTCCTTGAGGATAAATTGTTTCCTGACATCATGTAATAACGAAGGAAGATCTTAAAACTATTCTCAGCTCAATGAAACATCGATTTGAAGCTGTAATAAAGAATAAAAAGGCAACCTCCCTAAGATCTCAATAGTATCTAATGTATATTGACAGTTATTGCAGCATAACTTTTTTTGCGTTGAAAATATTTGAATTTTCTTTTTTGTATTGAATTTACTATTAAATTATCTTTAAAATGATATAATATTTTGCATTTTGAGCAAGGTAAAATTTTCTATAAGCATACAAACTTAAAATCATAACAATTTTAAAAAGTTTTCACAATTTTGGCTATCCCTGTATATAAAAGTTCGATTGATTTTATCTTCTTAATAACCCTTTAAGTTGAGTTATGTGCAAGTCAAATATTCTTGCGGGCTTAAAGAAATTTATGGTACCTCAAGAAACATAAATTCAAATACCATTATTCCTAACACATGTTCTTATTGTAAATGAGGTCTTACAGGAATAGATGATTAGGAAATATATGTAAAAAACCTAAGATAAAATATTTAATAAAATGGGTTGTATTTGTGGGAAAAAAGTTCCAAAGAAAGAATTATTTGATTTCTTTTATTCTAGTAATACAATATGAACTTATTTTAAAATTGCTTTCAACTTGTTTGATAATATGCACTGTAAAAATGACTTGCATAGAAAATATTGAATACTGAATTTTTAGCTTAAAAAGCGTCACTAAGCTCTTTGAGCGTAATTTTTTCTATAAAATAATGATAATATTATTTCTCTCTAAGAGTCGTTCTCATTCAGAAGACAAAAGAAATAATCAAACCCTTGTTAGAAATCATGTATTTTATTTGTTATATATTTATAGGTTAATTTTTTATTTCGAAATATTTAAAAACTCTCTTTCTGTTTCATAATAATTTAAACAATAAATGGATAAGTAATTAAACAAACTTTTATTTATAAGTAATTAAGTATTGAATTTCAGTAATAATAAAGATCAGGTATATATATTGATAATAAGTCGTGAGTAATTATTAGTTTTCCTATATGACTGACCATAAATGCTTATGATCTAGAAGTAATGTTTATATAGCAGTGGGAAAAAATTCAATCTAATACTTTAATGGTAATCACTTCTTTGATTCACGTGAAGCAATATTATTTTTTTTTTAAACCGGCAGCAGAAAAAACTTCGTGAGAACCTCAATAAAAAGTTCAGAAAATTTTGAAAGATTGCACATAATGTATTGCCTCACTTGCTGACTCCTGTTTATCTGATGAGAAACCTTTACATTTTTGGATGATTTGATACAGCGTAATTTTACCGGTCTCTATTCAGATAAGTTCCTTTTCAGATTTTAATGCGTTAATTTTGAACATTACTCTGCTGCAAAATCCTAATACACAAACGGAGTTATACGGATCATCAATACATAATATCAAATTTGAACTGCTACATTCACAGGTATGTAAAATGCTATTTTAAACTGTATAAAATTTAAAACTTTTTTAGTTTGGCGTATTTTAACCCCTTTCAGTGTCACCCCGGCATATATATATATATATATATTCAATACTTAATTACTTACATATATGTCTCGTTAGGCCAGTGCGTTCACAGGCCCGGATGTATATGTACGTCATTCTCAAGTGCAAGCTTTTCTTTGCGCTGCTATTGGTAAAATTGTTCTGTAGACTTTGAAAGTATTTGTGAAGGTTTTACTTATTTCAAAGAAGTATTTTCTTATATTTATTCCTTTTCTTCCATCCCCCAATACACAACATACATGAGCTTATGTAAAAAATGGTGGCACTGGGGGCCAATTGTGCAACTTTACATCGGCGGTCAAGGGGTTCAGTTCATGATTGTTAAAATGAAACCTTCTTTACTCTACAATGTAGGGAAAAAGAGATGATTCATACATACTATATATGTATGGGTAAAAAGTTTTATTACGTTAGTTTGGCTTTCAGAATATGTCACAATCTGAAATTTTTAGCAATCCATTGACATTTAAGTTCAGATCAATAGTAAGTAATTTACTTGATGCATGATGATTCATCAATCTATGGAGAGAATAAAAAACTAAAAATGTATCACATTACTAATAATATATGAAAAATAGTTTGTCTCCAAGATACATATTAGCAATTGATTAAATAAAGAAATGTATAGCTTCTCTCATTAAAGCAAAGTATAATACTTTTATAATTCTGAATTATAAAAATTGCATTTTATGGGATAAATTGACATAAAGAATTTATATGAAACGTTTTCATAGTGTGAATAAGACTGCAAGTTTGATTCTGTGGATATTACGACTATAAATGTACCCGTAGGTGATATGTTTTTTTTTTATATTTCAAATGTCCAAGATGAGACCTGATGCAACTAAAATTGCACGGTAGACAAAACCAACTTGATTGCACACATTTTTATCCAATTGTATGCGTCTTCCCCTTTAGAGTACTCATTCAGCAAATAGAACCCATATAAAATAATGGATATCTTTCGTTCAATTGAAACTTTTTTTTAAATGTCTGATTTAAGAATTTAGATTTACGTTTATGAATAAACTCAGTTTTCATTTTAATAAAATTTTTGTGCAGTTAAATTTAAATCATAAATATTCTAATTTATAGCATATTCTATATATATATATATATATATATATATATATGTATATATATATATATATATATATATATATATATATATATATATATATATATGTATATATATATATATATATATATATATATATATATATATATATATAATTTATAGAGAGATTATATTCTAATTTTTTTCGCTCATTAATATCCGAATTTATAGCTAAAAAATTAGAATATTAATAATTGAAGGAGCATTTTACTATCGTTACAACATAGATTACCAACTGCTAAAAGTATATGAGAAATTTGTGGTGAAAATTAAATTATTTCATAGCTACGCCTTCGTTATATCGTGAAAACATTCGATCGCAAGTTGTATTTATTCGACTGAGAATGTTAAGAGAAATTATTTTGTAAATTTGTAGTTTAATTAATATCTTTTTTTTCGAATAACCGTTAAAAACCATGAAAATTTGACATTTAACATATAAGTGGTTAAAAATGTATGCAAAAGTTTTTTTAAGTGAAAAGAAAAGAAAAACAAGATGGTATGATTAGAAAATAGATAATCAACCGATTTGAATACCAAGCATTATGCTCCAGTATATATATATATAAGTAATAACTAATTATTCAACAATCAGAGATTTTGCAATGTACCTTAAATTCTAAGATTATTTTTTCCTAGTGACAGCAATCCCCTGACTCGATGATAGATCTTAGATGCCCTTGATATTTCTGTTAGTATCATTGCCACTGATAAAAATAAAATCTTAGTATTGCTGATTTGACATTTTGTATAATATTCAACTTTTTAAAGTCCAAAACTCGATTTTTGAAAGAATGTGTGATTAATTTAAAATGTGTTTAGTAGCATGTATATATATATATATATATATATATATATATATATATATATATATATATATATATATATATATATATATATATTTGCCGTATTTACTCGAATCTAAGTCGACATCGATTCTAAGCCGCACCCCTAATCCTCTACACGTTTTTGATAATAAAAATTGTGTAAAAGATTCACATCAATAATCGATACTTAAGAAGTTTGAAAAAAAACCTGTAATGATATAAATAATAATAAGTTAATAGTTTACTTATTTTACCAGTATTGAAAACTTTCAAATACATAGAAGAACATATAATTACTCTAACCGTCAGTGTCATGTTTCGAAAGTGATTCGTCATCTCCATTGTCACAGTTGACTTCAGAAAAGCTGCCGGCATCGTCATTTTCCCACACATTGTCGTCTTCCGTGCCATTCAATGCATTTGTTACGTTACAATTTTTAAAAAGAATTATTGAAGACTGTTGAACAATTGTAAGCAAAAATCCTAACATTTTGTCTACAACAAGTAGTATTTCATTTACTCTTATTCCAATATATATATATACTTATTCTATTTAATTAAATGTCTTTTTATTCAATCTAATTGTAAAAGAATGAAATAACGCGTGTACCACAAAATATTTCTCTCAAAAAATTTACTAAGCGGATTATCATCTAAATTTACATTAAACATTGCCATTATTATTTTCCATTACTTGAGGTCACCTAAAAATAAATTCATGGTTCACTGGTAGACCGCGATCAATCGTTGTCCATCTTTTCAAGCAACGGGATTAGGATTTGAGAGAGAGAATTGGAGTTATTGTCCTTATAAAGTTGAAAAAAAAAGATATTTCCAATCATAATTTTTCAGACAAACTAATTTGAAAACGTATTTTCTATCTGAAGGTAAACTATCATAGCATTTTTAAAGTTAAAGACATAAACGAAATGTGTTTATTTTAACAGTGTCTCATGAAGGGGGATCTTGAAAAAATTGTATATTTCTTAAAAAAGGTTTTTGAGCAGTGGTTTTCAAACTAGGAGATGTGCCTCTTTGGGGAGGCAAGAATTACTGGGAAGGAAATGCCAAGTTTAGATTATGAAGGGAGGGGCGGGTAGTAAAATAAAGTTTGAAAAACATTGGTTTTGAGAATAATGTATCTGTAACTTTATTAGACTTTTAATGCAGTTTTATCAACTTTATAATTTACCTATAATAACATTTTCTCCTTTTTCTCTATTAAGTGATTCTTCTCCTTTCTTGAGAATCCAAAATGAGCAAAAATAATATTTTGGAAGAAAATATGAAGGCTTTCTTAAATTATTCACACACAAGCGAAATAAATTAATATTAAGTAATAATTAATTTATAGATTAGTACAATATGCTCAAATAATTGCTGCTCATTTGAATTTTTTTTTTGAAAATAAAGTATTTTAGCATCTTACAGGGGAAAATGGAAAATTTATCTCAATAAATCCTGTTCTTATATATAAATATCAACATGTTTTACTTAGTTTCATAAATATTTGATACTTTGTAAAGGAATTCTACAACAGGAAAGAATCATCTTCATTATTTAATGCTTTTATTGAAAACAGGATAAATCTGCCCTTCGCGTGTAAATTTTGTTGTGAATTTTGAAATTGTTTTGATAATAAAGTGTCTTTTAGTCAGAATGTATCACCACGAGAAGTAATACATGATTACTAAATAAAAAAAACGAGTCCTTCCTCAAACTCCAATAGTAACCGTGACCTATCACAAGATTACAGATGAAATATTTCCCATAACTGTTCAATTTTGTAACAACTGTTGTTCCTTTTCTTTTATTCTAACTTACAATGCGAGGAAATGAATGTCCCTCTAATCGTATCACGAACATTAAAACATCCGTACTTGTCATTGAAATGAACACAAACATCAATGCAAAAGGAAATGTATTGAAATGTAATGGCGTGACTTATGCATTGAAACTAACAATGCGGCTTTAATATTTCAGTGAATTGCATACATTATCAACATTTATTTCATTTATCAAGACCTCATTTTGTAGGAGACAATGTTTATTTATTGAAATTATTTCCTATATTTTAGAGGAAATCTCATGTGAAATGAGAATTAAATATCTTCAATTATACATAACAATGGATCATGCTCTGCTTTCTAAAATCTTTAATTCTTCATTTAAAAAACATCATTATTTATTTTCAAATGCTCTACTACAGCTTACATTGTAAATGTTTTTACGTATTTCATATCTTTCTAGACTTTTTTTCCCCAACCTAGGTATATGTAAATCAAATTTCAATTGAAATAACTCCCCTATTTTCATGCATATTTATCATTCTATCAGTTAGTTATACTTTTAGATATGAGTAGCATCGTATATTTAATAGGATCCTAAAAGCGATCATGATTTGAAATCTGTATTTATTTGGAAATCTCTCTCTCTCAGTTTTCTAACAAAACTGTATCTTTTGGATCATCGTAATAAGTATCATTTCTGTGTTTAAAACGATTTTATAGTTTTTATCAATAAAATCCAATTCAAAAAATTCCCACAGAACGTGTTAAAGGATTATAGTAAGATATTATAATAAAAATAAACACATGCGTATTTAAAATAAAGCTTTGCTATATTATGCAAAAAATTATCTCAGTTCGGAAGACTACTAATTGTTATGTATTTGATTATCCTAATGATTTATATTCTTTTTTTGATGATTGTCCTGATTTACTTTCAGCATCGTGTTCTCTAATGAAATCATCACTGTTTGTAAATTCCTCAGCAAGGTGCAGTCATAAATTATTTGTATAAAATTTATCGACTACGAATTCTATGAAAATTCTGGATTTAATGCCGTCATACGAGGCCTTAAATAATTATACACAGCAATGCATAGCACATTTGTTGATAACGATTTTTCGAGAATTTTAAAACATTACATAGAAATAATGCTTTCTGACATTTCAAGAATTTGTATCGAGTTGACTATATTCTTGTAAACTTCCAGCTCAGACATATTTACTTACTAGATAACAACATAGAATATAAAGTAATTTTATTTTATATTGTATAATTAATCTGGCATTGCTCACAATAAGGTTTGAAAGACAAGGATCTGGAATTTCGTACAAAAATGTAAATGCTTTTGAACAAAAATACATTCTAAGCAACAACATTTTAAGAAACTTCTCTAAAATTAATAGTAGACGTTAAAAGTAACTCTTAAAAATTAATAGACTTTAAGATAAAAAAAACAAAACTGAATTTTCTTGGAAGATCTTTTGAATCAACAGGAACTATACAGGAGAAATACTACAAGGCAAGCTTTATTTTTCCAACCAATTGCCTTATGGTCAGTAAAAAAAAAAATTCTTCAAATGTATATTGCAACTCAAATAATATTCAAACGGAATATTCTTTCCAAATGAGAAGCTCCTTTTATAAATAAAATTTATTTGAAAGAGAGAGAAAGAAAAGCAATTTTTTTTTTTTTTTTCTGAGAGACGGCATTACCTCTAGTGCATTTCATGGTATTAAACGAACAAATTTCTCTCTCTAGCCTATCTAATGTAATTTTTTAATAAATCAGTAAAAATGATCCGCTACAAAATCTAAGTTTCTACTGATTTTTTTTTTGGTTTGTAACTTGTAAACACACTGATGATCTTGGTACGTTCAGTGTAGTAAACTTTTAATTCAAAATTTTCTTTTTAAGTCTGGAAGAAGCAAAACAGATATATATATATATTTAAATTCAATAAACATTGAATTTGGAAAATTTTCCTTTAAAATGAAAAAGTTAATTTGTATGTTTCTTACCAAATTATGTAATGTGCTTACATGTAACTTCCTAGAAACATATAAATTCCTTTTAAACAAAACGGGTATTTTTATTTACGGTATAATGCATTAATGTTATATGAATTGTTGCTGTGGGAACTTGGAAGTAACTGAAGTAACTCATTTTATATTTTATAACTCTGCCAGTATATTCGTTTTAATGCTTTGCTTTATTTCTTCGTTGTTTTAAGAATGTTTATTTCAGAATTTTTGTTTCCTTGAATAGAAAATTGCGTCTAAATCAATACAAAAAAACTCAATGGTCTATTTTTCTTAGCTTAGAAACCTATTAACATATTTATCAGCATAATTCATTAAACAAGAAGGATTTGTCTTCCAACCAATAAGCTTCTCTTTAGAGTTTATAGATACATAAATCGTTTATCTTCCAGATAGTAACTATGCAAATTATCTTTCTTACATTCTGTTTTCTATATACAAACAATCAAATTCCACAAACATTTATTCTTTTTTAAAATTACAAAATTAATCACAATTAAATCGTTCCATCTAATGGTAAATCTAAAAAGACCTGATTTCTTTACTTTTGTTTATTTAAGCTCAAGCAATAAATCCGAAGATTGCTACTTTTATTTTTATAAATTTGATAATTAAAATATAGTTTTAAACTTTTTTCTGCTATTTAAAACACTATAAGTTAAGCATTTAATCAATCTAACTAATCGATTATTTTGCTATATAGACTTAAATTATATAATATTTGAAACATACATCACATAAATATAAAACTAGTGAAACTTATTTTTTTCATTTATCACAGTTTTACATTTAAATTTATGTGTACCGATAAATTTGAGTGTAAATTTATGTTTAAAAGCCAGTGTGTGTAAATTTATGTGTATTTTTTTTACAATTCATTTGCTTTATGCTTACTCAGTTAAATAAAATTGAGCTTTATATATATATATATATATATTTCGAAATGATCTTGCGTTAACACAGTATTGCTTTATTAAATGATTTAAGCGGAATCTGATACTGAGAAAGCTTTCATTTTTATCGTCTCGCTTTGAGGTATCTAATTTCATTTATCGCGCTTGTTTGTTGAGGAAGTTCAGATGAAAGTAAAGATATAGAACACGCGTGTGTGCCATTATATATACATCCGAAACTTTTCCACTCATAAAATTTAAATGCTTATCAATAAAGGTGAACTGAAATGGAGAATCTCTAATCACGAAAATTCGGAAAAATTATATGAAATCAGAGGGCTTTTTTTGTAAACTGTATACGTAATTTCATCAGTGTTTTTTTTCAGTAATTTTTCATCATAGTCGACTAAAAAGTAAAATTTAGTTTAGTTCTTAGTTTTTCTATTACAAATAAAAGGATTTATTTAGTGGGAACCTACATCAAAAGGACTTTAGTACTGTCCTTCTTGCTGTTCTTTGAGCTAAAATAATACATAAAAAAAACTTACCTGAAAAATCAGTTGTAAATTCCTATATTACTTCACTACAGCTCAGTGCACCACTTGACATACTCTTCAGATCCAATATCCGCTAATGTAAGTTTGTATGAATTAAATTGTTTAAAAAGCAAAAATTTAGACAGTTTTTAAAAATAGAAAAAAAATCTAACATTCTCTCGATAAAAACTAATATCCAGAGATAATTTATTTTCGAATTTAAATTCACATAACAATTTAAAAAATACTTAAATTCTTCATATTATTAGACCAAATTATAAACATGTAGATTTTTCTTTTGATTTTAAAATACAGAATAATTTTGCAGAATTCTTTTTGAATTTACTGATTTAACACGTGATTCGTGTTCACAAATATCAAGCCGGTCTTACTACGGATGCTGCTAAGCGTCTGAATGTGTATTTGTATATGAGAGGTTGTAGAAAATTGAGAAAGGAGAAAAGGGAAGCGGAGAGAAGAGTAAAGGTTACCACAGTGGAGGGTTTATCACTGCATATAAGAAATCATTTGGCGAATTTTTTTCGCTTTCAATGCGAACAACTATTTCTCTTTGGGACAGCAATTCGCAAAGCAATTTACAAAAGAAACTTAACAATAGCAATTATTGAGCTGAATTTTTCTTAGAGTATATTTTGTAATTATTAAATAAAAGTTTCGCAACGAAATAAATTTAAAAATAACTATATTAATAAAATAACTATATTAATAAAAGGCTCCAATATTGCCTAGTTCTGAAAATGTATAATTGTTTAAATATTGCGAAAGGACGAAGGAGAGAGAAAAGACAGCAATCACTTAGAAATTTGTACTTTTATTTTTTTTTTAAATTTAATGCTATTCATTAAAATTACACTTACATAAGTCTTAGCCATGATGCTGTTATTTCAGTGTAATTATTGAAGTTTGAAACTGCTCTGTGTGAACATTTTTAGAAGATTGTAAATAGACATAAGCTGTTATCTTGGTTTCAACTCTAATTATAAAAAAAATCAACTCCTTCATAAAAGGTTATCATAAAATAAAAAGTTTTGAAATCTTTTAAATATATAGCACTTTCAAACAATGTATCGAAAATGTCAGAAAGTTTTATGTAATTACCGTAATAAGAAACTTTGAAAAAGGGTTTTAACTTTAATTTTTTTTATACAAGTCGTTACCTATTACACAAATAATAAAAGTTTGAGCCTGTATATAAACTAACATTCATTTATTTGAATTTCCGTAATTCAACCATTTTCAAATATTTGATACATTTCTTTTGAAAGGTTTGCTTAAATGAATTTTTAAAAACATAATTTTAAAGTATTATTAATGTAATTAAAAAATATTTCATTAAATTATGAAAACAGTTACAGCATTAAATGAGTACAAGATAAATTAAAAACTTTTTGAAGTACAACACAGAACATAATATTCAAATGATATGAGAAACACGTGAGATTTTTATTAGTCTCAATTTAATAATTTCTTCATTCACTGCAGGATTAATGTGTGATAATATTCATGAAAAAATTCTCTCCGATGGAATAATTGTTCAGTTTTCTTAGACGAGTTTGTTGCTATAATGGATTGCTATTTCAACAAAATATATCTAATATTAAAATGAAATGATATATATATATATATATATATATATATATATATATATTAAAAAAGTTGAGAATAAAATCAATCAGGATCTTAGTTTTCACAAAATGTTACATCTTTGAAATATTTGAAATAATTGCTGTTGTTTTGGTTGTTTCTGAAACAAACTTGATTTTTTGAGAACCAAATTTGTCAGAAAGTTGTCCTCGATCATAATACTTATTTCAACAATTTTACTTACGTTGTTTAACATTTATATGATGTAAATTTTCCAAATAATACTTATGAGATAGGCAGTAAAATATGTACAAAATATAACAAAATATACAGGAATTTCCTTTACCAATTTTGCATGCTGTGTCATAAATTATAATATAATATTATAAATTATAGTTCCAAAAAATTTTGAACAACCCTTAGGAAGTACTTATTTTTGGTACTAATAATTCTCGAAGTTTAATTGAAGACCAATTAATGTGTAGCTGATTTACATGAAATAATAATCCCTTAGAAATAGTCATTTGGGAAATTTCTACTTCTCCAATATTAATGCGAGACCACATTGTGTGCAGCTGATTTACATTTAAAGTTATTCAGAAAAGAACAAATTTCCTCTGCAGAAAAATAATTTCCTCTACGTACTGAATGTTTCATTTTTCGATATTTAAAATATGTTATGCATGCAAATTTTATTGAAAGCATTATAGATTTTTAACATATTTAAGGGAACATATATTGAAATTATGAATTTCTTTTTGATTCTACGAGATACTACAGAAATAACTTAAGCATATTTTTTTCTTTTTAAATTTATTAATAATCACTTACGATGAACTTAACTCAGCCTGTTCGGCTTAGTCTCGGTTTATTAAGCATGTGAGCCAGACCTCCCAAAATGCATATTAAATTTTAAATAATTCACAAGAGGTTAGAAATCAAACTTCTACGGAACTATTACAAATGTGGTATTGCTTTATTAAAAAAAATAATAATATTTATCTCATATTTTCACAAGGGTATTAAATTTCCTATTTTCCCGATTAGTAATATGTGTGGTTTAAAATTGTACATCAAAATTTAATTGTTTCCTTATTTTTTTTTTATAAAATATTGAATAATTCTTGAATTATTTTTTGTTCGTTTTAAATGCGTTGCATTTTGGCAGCTAATCCATTTGCTGACACGATAAGTCCCCAAGAGTGAGAGCCATTTTAATGCTGGCACCATCTAGTGGCGGCTCCTACCACCAAATTTTGAAAATGTAACTGTATCAAAATGATTATATTATAAGATACTAAACGCATAAGATTTTAAAATAACTAATTTTTTTTCCTATAAAAGCAAATGGTATCTGAGTTAATTCAGAAATAAAGCGTAGTAACTGTGAGCTTTTTTTACTTTTCTGAAAAGCTTTTTGAGTCGTTTTCCTATGAAATATTTCTCAATACTTGAATAAACAAAAACAGTTCAATTAAATATTTATGTATTACAATTTATTTCAGCACTTTTAACTAAAAAGTTTAGAATTTATATTATAAACGAGATTATTTAAGGAATTTCATCGCGATTTCAAATAAAACAGTGTTGCTAATTATTTAACAATAAAAATCAAACCAAATTTACTTAAATTTATTGTATGTATTTGTACTCTTTAAGGATTGATATATATATTTATAATCCAATCGAAATTTTTTTTTTAATATTTACAAATTTGTTTGCATAATAAACATTTCGCATCGTTCTAAAGAGAGACGGTAAATATACTTTAAAAATTGAAAATTTATTTTTTTTGGACCCCATCTTGAAACCTTAGATTCGAATTTATTTTAAGCATTAATGAATATTTTTGTAATAAGACAATAATGTTAAAGAAGATTCCGAATGACTTCTTGAAATTTTGTTTAAAAGAATATATAAATAAATAACTCAAAGTCTATATATATATATATATATATATATATGATAGCAGATATATTATCCTAATCAAACACTGAAAAGCGAAGGTTTCGGAAGGATAAATTAACGAACTGTTATTACTTATATTGAATTAGTAAATACATGCTAGTAGCTCTTCTTTTTTAATCTTATACACTGCTGGTCATTGTAAATGCAACACCAAGAAAGACAAGAGATAGCACAACAAAATTTATTTTGTAGATAACATGTTGACCAAGTATCAAATGATTAAATTTATAGACTTCTGTGAAGTGTGGTTCTTGCAAGAATCAGTAGCCACAGAGTAGCCGCCATTATTGGAGATCACCACTGCCACACGCCTTGGCATTGATTCAAAGAGACTTTGGATGTGTTCTTGGGGTACAGCAGACCAAGCAGCTTCCACACGTTACCAAAGTTGATCTGATGTGGCAGCTGGGAGTGTAATCAGGGTCAATCGTTGAGCAATCATGGACCACATGTTTTCTATCGGTGAAAGATCCAGAGAGCAAGCCGGCCAGGAATCATTTGCATACCTCACCTCCGCTAATGCATGTTGTAAATTTCATGTTATTTGCATGCTTCCTTCAGGGTGTTACATTTACGGCGGCCAGCAGAGTACAAATAACTTATTAGATGTTTTAAGTTTCAGCTTGCATAAGAAGTATTTCTCAGTTTTCCTACTTATACACTCACTCCAACACACACACACATATATATACATAGAAAGGCGCACACAAGGTGGGTCCCCGGATCCGGACCCCTCCCCCCAAAGCCCTTGATTTTTTTTTTCCGATTGATCATAATCCTAAGTATATAGTACGTAAAATTTAACTAAGTACTTTTTATTAATAATTAACTTTATTAGTTAATTCTAATTAATTATCCAATAATTAATTTTTTTTACTTTTTTTTCGTTCCCGAAAATTGACAAAATGAGAAGAATATGTAGAGCGGCGTATTGGGGTTAGATACGAGAATGATGGATTTTTGGCCCTGGATCCCGTCCCCCTTGAAAAATTCTTGCGTGTGCCACTGTATATATATATATATATATATATATATATATATATATATATATATATATATATATATATATATATATATGTAGGTTCTAGAACTTTTTCACTTTTATTTTATTATACTATATATATATATATTCCCATTTTTAATACCGCAGATAAAATATGTTTACGCTTTTAAGAGTATTATTATGAGCATACACTTTTTAACCAAGTTTTAAAAATTTACCTTCTTTTCTGTTAGTCCGTAGAAAAAAGTTGTTGTAAATACAGCAAAACTGTTAAGAAGTCTTTGGCGAATTTGGCTGCAAAGGAATTAAAAATCGAAGCAACCATGGAGACCTACATTCACCGACCGAGTTTTTGTGATGTTTTGTCTTTGTGGTTGGTTCCCTTCGGTAAAATAGTAGGTCATCTCTCGTTATCATCCTTTTTCTCATTATATAAAAAATTATTTCTGTTTATCCCGAGTATTTGTATTTTCATCAAAACTGCATCACGTGAATCCCAAAACTATTTGTAATACAATGTTCCATAAAAGAATCGTGTTTACTGCGGAAGGGGATTTCATTTATGTTAGACATTTAAAAACAAAACCTTGAGTGATAAATATGTTTCTAAAAGGATAAATATTTTCCTATAAAGAATCTCTCTTTTTCAACGAGAATTTTCCTTCCGGTTTAAAAATTGCTCTTTAATAACTCTTCCTTAAAATTGCCTTTAGTAACTCTTCTGAAATTAATATTCTTAAGGTATCCGACTACGTTAGGAACGGTGATTTTGCAAAAGAGAACGAAAGAATATATTTTTTAATATTTAGTGTCACTTAGATTAGAATACACGTACAATATTCTTTTAAGAAGATTATTACAATAAAAAATTATTTAAGTGCAAAATTTTGGCAAAAAAATTAAAAAAGCTATTTTCAATGCACTCTCCTTTTAAGGAAAGTGCTTTTATAATAATAATATTTTGCCTATATATAGCTCTGACCTCTGTACTGAGCCTGAACTAGGATTTTTGAAACATATAATTAGAAGTGGATTTATCCATATTTTGATACATCAGAGTGACACAATTTTAGAAAGAAAAAAAACACCGATTTTTATTTTAGTTTGTAGTAACTCTGAAAATAAGAGGACTTTTACAAATCTTCTAGTTCAGAATCTGTGGAGAAGTCTTATCTATATATAGGTAAGATATTATTCTAGAAGCATTTTTCATAAGCGGAAAATGTTTTGAAAATAGGTAATTATATGCTCATGTTTTGCCAAAAAATTGCATTTAAATAAATTTTTATTATAATAATATTCTCAAAACAAATTTATATGTATATTTTAATCTAATTGACACTTAAATATTAAAAAAAATCTGCCATTGAACATTGTTGCGAAATCACAATTCCGAACGTGGTCGGATACCTTAACACTAAATTGCCCAAGGAAGTCATTTTGACTGCTTTTTAATTTCAATTAGAAAAAATATTACATATATAATGCTCAATTTCTTAGAACTTTTTAGAATATTTTTTTCCCAAGTGAAATAATTTTTTTATTGTTAAAATTTACCAATAATTTGTTATGTGACTGTAATATAAAAAATATTAAAAAAGTTAATTTAAACAAATTTCTTTACACATTAATCATTCTTTCACAATGCAGTCATTTCGACTGTTTTGGAGCAATATAGATATACACTAAGTTTCAGTGTTTCTAGTGTTAAGAGTATATAATTATAAGTTCATAAGAGTAATAAGTATTTAAAAAAGACAAATCTCGATAAATCAAAAAAATAGTTCAAGAACGGTATATGAAGAAGAAATCTACTTGGGTTATTCTCGTCATTAATACCTAGAATATTTCCAAGGTTATCATAATAATTTTGTGTATTAATCAAGCATTCTTTAGCTTAAACGTAAATAAATTCACTGAAACAAATGAGATAAAATAAAACATGAAATAGATTTTGTTGACCATTAGAATACTTGTACAGGCGTCCCTCGTATTACACGGTACTTGTAAAACACGGATTCGATATTGCATGCCCCGAAAAAATTGCATATAATATTACATGGTTTTTATATAACACGATTTTTAAAAAATTGAATATCATATTTGGTTCAATAAGAGGAATTCTTAACTGAACTTTTTTTTCAATTGCATTCAATAGGGGAAATTCCCAACTTTATTGTTACAGAAAATCACTGATATTCTTTTTGTGTGTCAGTATGTAATGAAAATATATTATTATCCCTGCCAAGACCTGCTAAGTACTCCATCTGGGATAAGAAACAACAACATGTATTATTATTATTATTTATTTATTTTTCTTTCAGATGGCAAGGTTAGCAATAAAATTGTATTATGAATTGTTGTATTATTGTATTATAAATTGTTGTATTATTGTAATAAAACTGTTTTATGTTTAATTTTTATTTTTGATTAAAAACTTGAAGCTAACTTACTTTTTCATTTGTATATTTTGTTGGAACGAAACTTCAGCTATCATAAAATTTTACACCTTAAGACTTGATTTCGATATAACACGGTACACAATGCCTTGATTTATGTTATTTCAAAGTTTCGTATAACACGGTACATACTGCCCTGATTTATGTTATGTACATACATAATTGATTTAATAAACAAATAAAATAATAACAAAATAAATAAATAAAAAAAAGTCTCGTATAACACGGTTTCGATATAGCATGGTACAAATTAATCGTGTTATACGAGGGACAGCTGTATTTTAAATTTAAAGTCTCATATTGTGTAATTTAAAACGGCAATCAAAAGTATCTGAAAAGTGAATTAGAAATTTCACATCTTTAATATTAGAATCCGTATATGATACCAAATAGTAACAATTTAAAAATAAGAACCAGTAAGTTTATTTCAATTTATCTTTAGCGGATGGAGTAATGTAATTACAAATTCTGCATTATTACAAAAAGAAATTATAGAAAATGAATTGTTTACTAAACAAAAAAAATTCCTTATGTCATTGTTACAATTTTCAAATTAAATGAAAATTTGGCGATAATGTTTCGAATCCTTTTCCTACTTTATCGCTTTTATTTTTGGTTATAATTCAATAAAAAATAATCAGGCTGCTTTAAAATTCAGAAATATGTTTAGATGATACATTTATAGAGGGACAGAGGGAGTGTAACAATTTGGCAACACAAAAATAAACTATCCGTATTATTAATCTAATTAACCCATACTTATAAAAAGCAACATAATGTACTCAATGCTTCTTTCATTTAATGAAGTCACTTTTAGCTAGTTATCAAAAACTTAAAAAGTACTTAAATAATTCCTTATTTAAATTCTTTCAATCTTAGTAACTAAAATTATCCAAAACAGTCCTTTTTTGTTAAACGATTTATTTTAAGCATGATATTATGAATAAAACATTTTTTCATGGTATCTTATGTGTAAATCTGTGCATGAAATCATTTATTTTACCTGCATTGATCCTTTACCTTTCTTACTGATATGTAAATTATCTGGTAATTTAAGTAATTTTTCCTTATGAATTCCAAAAAACGTCTAACTCAATTAAAAAAAAATCTTATAAAATAAACTGTTAATAAACATAAATTATTTTACTTTTTTAAATCTTAACTTTTCTAAAACCTTTCGAGGAAAAATTTGGGTGTTCATTATTGTCTCTTTTGTGTTATACTGATGCGTTGCAACATGCCATGCGTATCAGAGACAAGTAAAAGATTAAAATCATTTTTAAGGCTTCAAATAAGAATGAATCTTTTGTATCTCACAGTAACTTTTTATTTTAGCTATTTCTTTCAATTTTAGTAAAAGCGATACTAAATTAAACTAGTTCAACTACAGTTGTAATTGCAATACAAATAAAATTAATCTATAATAAGCCATCGTAGAATAAGTGTACTAAGAATGTGTGTATGAATTATACAAATTCATGTGTTTTTTTCTTTGAATTTTCGTAAATTTGTAAATTTTTATAATTTTTGAGAATATTTGTAAACGTAAAGTTTTCCTTTGAAATAAATCATCTATAAGCACTTAACTACTTAAAATATTAACTAAATCTGTTTATCAATTGAAAATGATCTTTTAAGGAAAAACTAGTTAAGTTCATGAGTTGATTAGTACCTTAATCTCATTCAAATTTGCCGTTGAAGTTAAGAAAATTAAATAGAGAGAAAAATTTTCTTTAGCTCTGGAATCAATGCGTGTTTTAAGAAAAATCCGGTCACAGACACTACTAAGTATGGTAAATTATCGTTATTTATAGGAATATAAAATAAACCTAACTTTTTGTTTTAACAGAAACTATATATATAACTATGTATATAACTGACAAGTATCTAAAAAGGAAAGCATTTTTTAAAAATGTTCGAAAACATTTTCTTGTCTGAAAATTGAAACTAAATACACTATTCATTGTTTTTTTCTTAAGCAAGTAAACAGTATAATCGTCATAGAATATATTACCTGGGTATATAACATTCTCAAAATCTTATATACATACTTGAATTTTAATAAAAAATATTGATGGTGGGGAAATGTTAATGATAACAAAGAAGCGAAAATAAAAAAAAATTAGTAGAATTAATAGAATATTAATAAATTTTCTTTGAATTTAAAATGCAGCAAATACACTCTTAATGTAACTACTAAATGACCGGATCTTCAGCAGGTTAATAAAATATAAATAGTCTTTTTAACTTAACTACTTAATTACATTAAGCACAATATCGTAAGATGATCATGAAAATATCATTGAAACACACACACATATATTCTAGAATACATACACTTTTCCATTGTATTTATATAATGTACGTATGTGACTACCCAAAATTCGTCATCTGGGTGAAAATTTTCGAAATTTATTTTTTTTTTTATTTAATATCCCTTGAATTTATAATTCTAAAAACACTTTATTTTTATTTCTAAGATTTTTAAAATTAAAGTTACAGCTTAATTAGTAAACTAGAAATGGAGTTTACAAAACCGGAAGTGGGTATTTAAAGAGATATAAAAATGTAAACAAATAGTTTGAACGATTTTTTCGTGACTTTTAAGCAATATAAATGCCTAATACTTATTTTAAATATAGATCTCAACGTATATTTTATTTATTTATTAATATTTTTTTATCTGGCAGCTGTTGTTTTATTCAAGCTTATTTTACTCAATGGCGATACTATAATCGCTTTTGTAATTTGTTTACACTTCAAATTTTTACAGTTTATTCATTTACTTTATCGAATTTTAATGTTTTATTTCATTATTAATCATTTTAAAATGTTGAAAGCTAGATCGAAAATGTCTAAAAAAGAAACTTTTATGGTAGTAACAGGTATACCAATTCAGCACCAAAAATAATACTCATTCTGTAAGTGCTGCAAAATTCAGTACTTTTGAAAGTTTTGAAAGCGAGAACCTGAATTTCAAGGTTCTAAAGGGAATATAATAATTGATTTGCAAGCTTTATTTGGAATAATTTCAATCCTGTGTTGTCCTGAATGTTATAAAACTGGATAGAAACTGACTGAGAGAAGACCCTAGAGAAGGACTTTGCTCGAACTTGTCTGTAGTTTTTAACTGTGTATTCCTGTCTGGATTTACATCAACCCCTTAAGTTAATAAAAAAATCTATCTAAATACTTTATTGGTATTTGGATTGAGATTGATTGACTGAGGATTCACAGCTGGTATGAAGTTATTATGCTCAGAACTCAATCAAAGAAAGAATGAAGAAATACCTTCAGAACTTATGAAATCAAACTGCTGGTAGCAATACAGTTTTGTTCTGAAAAAAAAACACGAAAGCTGCATCAAAAGAAGTACAATTTTTTTAAAAAAAAAATACAAATAGTGGTGTTTCTGTAGATGGCACATCGCAGCGTGGAGAGGCCATATATCATTTAGCGGCTGCGTCTCAATTATTTCCATCGATACTATAAAAGTTTTAGTCTTGGAAGTAATGACTCAGCATTGTGAAATATGTAAAATGAGCGTCACAGTAGGAATGTTCGAATTATAAAGGATCCTCCAGAAATATGAAGGTTGTTGGAACATGCATAATTTTTGAAAGATAATTAGTTAAATAAGAGAATTGCAGTATACGCCGAATATTATGGTGATGGTAATTTGAAGGGCGTTTTGAAGGGGAAGAATATATATAGGGAGAACACAGTCACGAAACTTAAATATATAGGTCATATACAAAAAAGAGTAGGCTCACGTCTAAGGAAATTGAAGATTTCAAAAGGACTTGATGGAAAGAGGATTTTAAATAACACAAAATGTCAATCGTTACATTCGACAAAACTCCCCAGAAAAAGGGAAAATTTTAAACAAAAGTCTAAATTGGTCAGAAATGAAGGAAAAGAGGGTTTGAGCTGTAATTATGGCGAGTTTTAAAAATGTCCAATAAGTAGACAATTTTTCATTTTGTGTTAAAATTTTTAAATGTGTTTTATGAGAAATTGTGTTTTTCAATACTTTTCTTCACGATTAAGTTCACTACACAATTTTTTTTAAGACGTTGAATTGAAAATTTCAGAACATGTTCTTATGTATATATATATAATTACGTATTTATTGCACTTTTTAAAAGAAAATTGAAAAAAAATTAGTTTTTGCATAAACTTCGGTATATTTTAAAAATTTTTAAGAGTATTATAAATCTTTTAGCTCATAATACAGACCAATATTTTGTTTACGTACTGTATAAATATTATTGTAATTTATTAATTAGAACTTTCAATACAAAAGGTTTGCTGTAACTGCAATTTTTCACTCAAAATTGCCAATATTTCCAAAATTATTTATAACTTAGCAGAAACTGTATTTGAATTCTTAGTTTTATGTTCCATTTCAAATAAAAAAAGATTTATATAATTGAAAATTTATATAAATAAAAATAAAGTGCTTTGAAGGTAATCACATACTTAAATAAAAAAAAAGTTGTTTCCAATAATAAATCAATAATTATAGAAAAGATAATTCCATAAAGAATTGAATGGTTAAATCTAAATTGATTAAGAGGGACTATATATATATAAAATATTTTTAATTTATGCAACTTGAAAATAATACCGAAGATAATTAAATTTAATTACTTTCAAAAAATATGTTGTCGCAAATTGTTTTTCCTTCAGAAGTTTCTTATAAAAATTTGCATTATTTTTCGAGCTGCTTACGAGTATGGTCTAAATTCCTTTCGATATTATAAATACTGACTTCAATTGAAGAGAGAGATTTTCTGTTTATGCTTTATGTATGTTTGAAGAACCATCACAAATCTAAAAAGTAGGTAATCTCCATGAATTCGTACTTGAAAACCGTTAGTTATGTAGCTTCCTATCAAGAGACCCATTCTCACAGATCCGGTTAGTGGTATCGTGCTGGTTTCGTAATTCAACATTTTTTCAAAGCAGGAAATCATGATTCTGAGGGAGGAGGCCTCAAAAAGTATTTTTATTATCAAAACACTTGATTCGTATAATTTTAACATTATAAGTCGAAATTTGTTTTCAAAACTTAATTTTTGTTTTTATATGATATATTATATTTTCAAGAACAACGTGCTATATTACAAATATATGAAAAAATCGTTAATTATATTACAGCTGCTTGATAAAATTAGACTAACTCAGAAATTATAACTTGGTCAATTTGGATTCAAATAGCATTCATTTAACATGCTTGTTTAATAAAAAAAACTGAAGACATAAAAGGACCTAGGAAAAGGATGTATAAATTAAATATAATTAATTAAATATTAAGCTGATTAATTAAGCTGAAATTGTCGAATCGGCCGCCTTTCCGCCAAATTTTGAAAAATCGCCAATTTGGCGCGTTTTTGCGTGTTGTGTTTTGGAGTAGCAACCCTACCTCGACACGCAATGCCGGAGCGCAAAATTCAAGATGACGGAAAGAAAATCATTTAAAAATAGCATTTTAAAGTTCTGAAACTGAAAATCGCTGCAAAAATTAGGCATTTAAAAATGGAAATAATTTCACTTACCTTTAAAAAAATGCTGCTTTTTCCGACATTTATGATGACAATGAGTTGCCTACTGAAATCATACCAGTGTGCGACTGCATGTTTCAGAGAGCAGCTTCCAAAACATTTTTATTTTTCCATCACTAACAAAACGGTGCACAAATCCATATTACTCAATTCAAACCAAAACGCTTTCCTTACACTCCAAATGCACATGATAGGTATCCTCTTTCACACTGGACTGAATTTTGCAGCACCATTCAAAAAACATTATTCACTTTCTTACCCGTTCTTTCTCCCAATTTCCATACTTTTTCCACATTTCGGACATCCATACGATGATCCAATCAAACCATCTTTCATGCACCATTCTAAAACAGCTTTCTTTCCAAGCACAGGCAACATGGCAAAAAAACCTTTCAGAATATTAGTCGTAATTTTTCATGCATTCATTCAAATTCTCTCTAAACACATCGTGGCAATCTGTGAAAATTTATGCGGAGAAAAAGAGAAATATTACCTGTTAAAATGATTCCACAACGAAAAAACGAATCGAAATGAAAAATTCTGGTCCAACGGAATTTTCGGAGCAAACGAAACTAATGCAGTTGAGAAAAGTTCCTAAAGTCGTTAAAAAAAAGAGAGCTGCGCAAGCGCATAAGTAATTATGGTTATTTTTTAAGGAAATAAAGGCTTTCTGCCCATGCGCGAGGAAGATCGTTGAAGAATTAAATTGTTAAAATAAAAAAAAGAAAGTGAATTAGGAATGCTCTAACTTGTCGCGATATCGTTAAAACTGTTAAAATTAAAGAAATCTACTGCGCATGCGCAAAATTTCGCCAAAAAAACCCGTTTTTTCCTTCACTGGAAAACAAATTCAGAAGGGTTATACCATATTTGGCGCATTTATCAATTTGGCGAAAAAACACTTGGCGCGAGAGGCGGCCGATTAGACAAATCAACCAAATATAATTTAATATAAATTATAATTCGCATTTTAATCTATATTAAATTTACTTGGAATCAACATATAACTCAAACGCGAGACAAATTCCGGAGGGCTCTCTTAGAGCTTTTTCCCCCCTAATGGGCCGGAATTCAGTATTGAATATGTACAATAAGTTACTTCTCTACACTGCCGTTCTGCGTCCAATTCTGACTTATGGTTCACATGTGTGGGGTTACGCCACAGATTCTAATATTAAAATTCTCGAGGTTGCTCAGAACTCGCTAATTAGAAATATTGTTAGAGCAGATAGATACACCAGAAATTCAAAAATTTACGATGATATTAAAATTCTACCTTTTAAAAGCTACATTCAAAAACTGGCTATTTCCTTTTTTAATAACTTACCCAATATAGATAATGAAAACGTCAATTTGCTCAATAATTATATACCAATGCCAGATCTCAAGAGACCTAGGAGAATCCTCCTAGACTCGTATAATCCCCCCTAACATTTAATTTAGTCACTCGCCGGGTGGTGAGTGACCACTATTCTTGCTAAATTCTTTTTAATTTTAATTTTAATTCTTCAGTTTTATTTTTTCTTTTATTTTATTTAATCTTTACTCAATTGCAACCCCACACAGGCTAGTTCTCTAGACCTCCCCTTTGAATTGTTCCAACGCATCAGTGCAGCCAATTGAATGCCTACTCTCGCAGTGCCATCGACCAATCCCAGCAGGGCCTTATAGACAACATTAGGACATTCCCGCCGAAACCGTATTGAAGAAAAACTCCGATCCTATAACCACGCCTTCTTGCCACGTTCGAACCACCAATCAGGACACTCTCTCTCAGGCAAGCCCACCCACACAAGGCCACATCAACAAATTCGATATGGGAAGGAGGAACGCTTCGCGTTCCATTTCCCAGTGACATCCAGCGTCGTCGTCATCCAGCGTCGTATATTAAATTTAAGGTATCCGACTACGTACGGAACCATGATTTTGCAAAAGCGTGTAAATGGATAATATTTATGATATTTAGTGTCACTTAGATTAGAAAATGTATATAAATTGTTTTAAGACTAGTATTTTAATAAAAAATTATTTAAGTACAATATTTTGACAAAAAAATGAACATAGAATGACACACTTCTAAATATTCTCCTTTTGTGAAAAAGGCTTCTATTAGAATAATATTTTGCCTGTCTATAGCTCAGACCTCTCTACAGAGGCTCAATTAGAAATTTTTAAATATATAACTTAGAAGTGGGTTTATCCACATTTTACGGCAACAGAGGGGAGCAATTTAAAAAAAAAACGCCGATAATTATTTCAATTGGTGGTAACTCTGAAAATAATGTGATTTTTCAAAAATCATAGTTGAGTCTCTGTACAGAGGTCTGAGCTATATACAGGTAAAATATTATTATAATAGAAGCATTTTTCACAAAAAGAGAACATTTTGAAAAAGGTTATTCTAAGTTAATTTTTGCCGAAATATTGTATTTAAATAAATTTTTTGTCAAAATGTCCTTAAAACAATTTTATACATGTATTCTAGTCTAAGTGACACTAAATATCATGAAAGTTATCCATTTATGCGCTTTTTAAAATCAAGGTTCCGAACGTAGTCAGATACCTTGATGTAAAACATTTTATGTCAACACAGACAAACTCTTGGGGAAAATTTAATATTACCAAGTTCCTAAATTTCTTAAGAAGGATGGCCACGTTAGCCTATTGATCAAGGTAACGAATTCTTACTGGCGTGTCTTGAGTTCAAGCCTAGTACCACTGCTGAAAACCCAACGTGTGGAGGAGGCCGATTCACCTTAAATCTGTCGTAGCTCAAAATCCTCCCGTTATTTTGATACTCGTTGTACGCATTTTAAATATCTGCGAATTGAAAATTTTCTTACTAAACTTAGATGAATTTATTAAAACTAGGAAGCTTCATTTAATTTTTAAATCCTCTGACACAGAAATGTCCAACAGAAAACCACAACACGGCATGGTTGCTGATATTATGACAGATCCCCTTCCATGCTTGATAGTTGGAAAGAAACATGTACCCACACATCCTTTTGTAGGGAAAAGTGTGAAAGACGATTCATCAGACCATATTACTTTCTTCCACTAATCAATCAACCAGGTTTGGTAAGTGTGACACCCCTGTAGACGACACTTGGCATTAGCATCTGTGACAAGTGGCTTGGGAATTACTGCTCTGCCGTAAATATTTTGTTTATGAAGTTGCCTTCTAACTGAACTATCCGCTTCAATGCCCGTCGGTCTCTTTCACTGAGCTTCTCTTTTCATCCTTTATTTTGTTTTACCGAGCTTGTCTTGCTGCGCTGTGTGAATGCTGTTAAGCCTTTAGACACTTTACCTGTAGAAACGCCTAACTCTTAATCCAGCTAGACGGCCTCCTACAATTTTTCCTCTTTGAAAATCTTTGAAAATCCCACAAAAAACAGCCATCAAAAAAAAAAAAAAAAAAAAAAAAAAAAAAAGAAGTGACAAACAGATAAAATTTGCATATGGCAGAAGCCAGACACCAATCCCAAAAAATGCTGTTTGTCAGATAATAAACGTTAAAAAAACAATAAAAAGTGGTTTGGGAATGTGTCTTTATAAGCAATCCACCAAATTTGGCAGAAATTAAAGGCTTTCAAACATGATTTTGCAAACTTCCCTCGTGCTATGTTTCATTCGGCAACCTTGAGGAAAATGTGTAATCTAAATAAAAGTTTTCTTTTGTCATTAGTGTCTAATATTTGACCTCTGCCATATACAAATTTCCTCCATGCGGCCCAATTGTGGTTTTGTTGGCCGCTCCTAGAGCTTTTCTTGTGCTTGTAATATCCGTCCATTTTTTTATGATACACTTACCGTTCAAAAATATGGGGAAAGGGGAGTTGCCAGAAGAAAATCCCAAGCTTCATCACCTACAACCATAACCGCGAAAGCCTTTTTGTTGCCGTTCACACAATGCCGATCTCATAGCTCAGATTAACTGCATCTGAAATCTCATTTCGATTGGTTGGACGGAACGATTGCTAGAGGTCTATATATTGGCAAAGTTTTTGGATGACCGCCCTGTATATAATAACGAGACTTAAAAAAATACTGTAACTGAATTGTAAAAGGTTTTAATTTGTGTTGAACAAATTAGACCTTATATTTTGTTACAATATTCAATTGAACTTAAAAGTGGATGCAGTTGGTTCTACTTTAATATTGTAAATGCTGAATCAATATAAGGCAACTTTCTTGTTTTATGTTGAATTCTGAAGAATTAGAGAGCTAAGACTTTCTAACTGAAAGTTCTGCTCTATCGCTTTTAGTTTTCGATTTACAATGCCTAGCTTTGAAATTTTGCCACTAGGGGGACTGCTGTCGTTTGCATTAGATCAAGAGAATTCGCTTTACTGTATCGTAACCTCACTTGCATAGCTGTAGCTGTCCCAGTTCGCGAATATTTTCAGATTTAAAAGGGCTTTCTTATGCACCTTGTATATGCCAGTAGGTATGCCAAATAATTTTAATGATTTCTTTTAAGTGTTAGGCATTTTGAAAAATGAAGTGGACAGAATTATCTTAAATACATTATAAAAATTGCAAAAATGTTTGAAATCATGTTTTTATTGAAAAAAACATTTCCTTAAAATTCTCTTCAATATAATAAAATGTTTTATACAGGTTGTGAAAGTCTTAGAATTATACTGAGAGAAAATTTTAAAAAGTAGAATTTTTAGAATTGTATCCTTAATCGCTTGGAAAAATCTGTGCTCTTACAATTATCAGGAGGATCTAGCAAAAGTTTTCTGTTGATATTTCACCCGCATTGAAGAAATAAGTTCGAGAGACATAACAAAGGTAGATACAAAAAGAGTCTTTGGACTAAAATGGAGACTTATTATTATGAGAGAGATTCTAGAGCTGTCGCTGAAATAGGCCAGCGATTTAGGGTTAAGAAATGCTTTATGGGTCCACTTTTCCCGTGCAGCAGAATATAGAAAAACTGTTTTTATATTCTTATTGTAAAGCAAATTTCATTGATTGTTAAGCTTGTTTGTTTCAAATAGGGTGCATTTTTGGCAGATAAGCCATTTGCTGGCACGGCAAATCCCCAAGAGTAGAAGCCATTTCATTGGTGGCACCATCCGATACCAAATTGTGACGTTTGAATTTTATTCAATTTCCAACTCCCGTCAGATGCTGAATATTGATTTTGCCTAGAGTTCCAGAGCCAAATTGATACTCAAGAGATCTTTTACATGCCGCATAATCATATGACATGCACGCCCACGATTTTGGCATCTAGAAAATCTATCGAATCCTGGCCGGGATTGAACTAGTAACCTTGGGCTAACGAAGCGGGCACGCTACCTCACAGTTACCAAGCCGACAGCTTGTTAAGCTAATTATTGAATTTTGCTGTAAACGCGGGTGTTTTTTTATTTACGCATACGTAATGATTTATTAATAAAGACATATGCTTCAGCTAAGAAGTGCGAAAGTAAAAAAGGAGCATTAAATCTAAAATTGTGAACTAGAGACTCGCTCCGACGGAATGTTTAAGCAAAAACTCTCACCAAACAAAAATCAAACACCACAGCTAAAAAGGAAGGTAAAATTAAAATTGTTATGCTTTTTCTTTCTTAATTTGTCCCCCTGTAAATGGATTAAAATTTACTTTTCCTGGTCATTAGTATATCATATCCAATGGACTTTCAATGTTATCCTACTGAAATATTCATAAATTCAATTCAAAATTATTTTATTAATGAAAATTACACTTCTGTAAAACTCTTATCTATTACATTAAATCTGAATCATATAATAAGTACTATTGTATTAAATTTAGCTAATTAGTTTCAATATGATTAACATACTTGAGTTATGTCCAATTTAAATATCAAAGTAATTAACACATTGCATGAGGGAAACGTACTTTTACGTTTTTTTAGTCTGTCACTATCACGTGAATCATGTAAATATATTTAGTAGATTTGTGTTGGAGAACGAGTTTCGTATGAATAAAAAAGGAAAGAAGCAACAACAACAAAAAAAAAAGGTTCTTTGTGAAAAATGAAGAAGTTATATCGATTTATTGCGATTTTACTGAATGACCAAACTCCCGAAAATTCACATCCCGCATGCAGTATGTTAGCTACCATATTAAAATTTATCACAAGTTGAAATTGTATGCGCAAAAGATTTTTTGGTAAAACTACTGCCGAATTTATGTTTCTTAACAGAACCTTTTCAGTATAGTACTTCTTTTAGTAGTATTATATTTAGTTTTAATATTGTTCACTAGATGGCAGCATGAAACGTTAGAAACTCGTCGTGGTATGAAATGCAACTTCGGTTTTGTGGATACAGTTTCTAGAAGTGAATTTTTGGGATACTTGAAAATGAAACAAAACAGCATGATATCACGGTTAAGAAACAGTAAGACGAATCTTTACAAAACCGGAAATACATTTCTTATTCATTTCGACCTGTAAAATAGCTGTTATTAGTAGAAAGTACAATGCTAAGTAAAAAAAAGGTAGAATTTTCTGTGAAAATAGAATACGATGCAAAATCACTTAAAAGTAAATGTATCTTGTATCATTAAAGCTTACATTGCTTTTAAACGGATCCATCCGTTAAGGAATATGTGTGAGTTTTAATCTTATTAACAAATATATATACCAGTTAGCATAGAACAAATGAGCTTTTCCAGCCATTCATTAGAGTGAATTTATCGCATGATTGTGAAAATAAGTATTGTAACTGTAGTAATAATAGCTAATATGTGTGGCTACTTAATTTCTTTTTTTTCAAATCGAATTTTAAGAATCTCAATTGACTGTTGCATAATTTTTCGAAGATATAATTATTTTTTATTCACAGATTCAATACTTTAAAAATATAATTGAAATTTATAAATTTTATATTTCTTAGTTTATTCTTATTTAATACTATATAAAGATACACTTGGCGTAAATACCAATTTCTAGCCTCGACGTAAATTAAGAGTATTTTAGTCGTTAGTATGTACCATCGTTAAAATGGAGACATACTTTCGAATTTTTTAAAAGTAATATTTTCCAAAATGTGATAATTACTTTTTTTTCGATTATAAATTGTTTCCTAAATTAAGAATGTTTTCAGTTGCAAGCAAAATATTATAATTTAAGAGTTTTACGATGGATTCAATTATGAGATATTAATCCATCACAAAATAATAGTGGCTTGCAACGCGTGAGGCTCTCAGTGCATTATTTATTTTATTCACATCCTCCTTGTTCTTCTCCCATGTTTCCAATTTTCATCAGTTACTAAAGTTATGTAAGCCATCGCATTTAATGATAGTCAGTTTAAACTCAGTAATTTATCATTATTGTTGTTATAACCTGAATTCGTATCATACGTTTTTTATTGTAAAAACTTTATTATTTAAAACTATTGTAAGTACTTTAGATATAAATTTAAATATTTGTTTGATCATTGTACATATTCACACCGTTGATGATATCAATCAAAATTTTCTTGTTTGCTTCACTGATGTTCCGAAAAAGCCGTAAGCATATCCCCAAAAATCAAATTTATCTTTTGGTGAACTTTTTTCTAAGATCCTCTTTTTCATTCTCGACATATGGCAAGAGCATCGATTTACTCAAGGAAGAGTTTGTGTATGTTGAAGTGATGTAATACAAAAACGAAATGATCCAAAAGCATATAATTCTGCTGAAACTATAGTTGATGGTTAGTGTCTCGAAAAAGTTTTTACGACATTTACGTTATATTTTTAAAACTCGACTTTGAAGGTATTCTTGATAGCTCAGGAGATATGACGTTTCATTTATCTCTGAATAAATTATCTTCCGTGTTGTTATTTAAAGATCATTGTTCCACATTTCCATTATGAAATTCATATTTTTAACTTGATACTGAAATAATTTTCCGTTGCTAAGTGTTAATAAAACCAAATCTGTTTTTAAATTATCCCTTAAATTTTGTTGCTTATTTTTCTTTATTGAATAACTTTCTTTTCCAGATTAACTCGGAAAATACCGGAAAATTCAATGATATTTATGTATGTGACTTAATTATTTTCTTTGCTAAATCGTTCTTTCCTGGGAGATTAATTTGCAGCTTATTTAATATTATTTAAAATTTGAACGTCATTAAAATTTTCGATTGTTATATTGTTTAGTTCACTCATGAGAAGATAGGGTATACCAGTTAGTCATTTGAGTTATAGTTACCAATCATACCAGTTAGATATGAGTTTATTAGCTTAACTTGTATTCCAACCCTATATTTATTTTGCAGCGATTTCAATTTTATCTTTTAATTTGAGTTACTTATCAGTTTTTAAAAGCTTTTGATGCAAAATTATTCACAATTTTTTGATAAAATATATATGCTCCTTATAAAAATAATTTTCTTTTACAGATCCATATTTATATAACATTTTAAAAGCAAGTTGTTCTAAAATTAAACTCAAATATATACAATTAGTTTACAAACGAAGTCTAGAGAAATGCACTCATGTCACATTTTATGTGAATATTAACAATTATTTGTAATTGTATTTAATTTGATATTGTGCTATCTTATGGGAATACTTATGATTCTTTAATTATTACAAGCCCATGCAGTATTTTAGTTATATGAAATTATACAGGGCATTGCCGAGTTCGACTGGAAAATTCGGAGGGATGTTGTAAGCGGCATGGGGGGGGCTATAAATCAACATAGAAAATGGGGCCGCAAACCACGTTTAGTCGTAGTAATTCACAAAAACAGTTATGAAGGATGTGATGTCGAGTGACAATAAGAGAAAAGGGCCAATAAGAGGTAAGCAATACACATATTAGTCGTAAAGCATGTTTACAATACGAAAAACGCATCACAACTCCACGTCAGAAATGCAACGACAAGTAACTGCCCAGGGCTGGTTCTAGCATTTTTGCCACCCCGGACAAAAATTGAAAATGCCGCCCCTCTCTTCTCTAAAGCAAAAAATTACAGTTAAAAAAAGATAAATTGTTCACATAGATACACTCCTATAAAACTTAAATAAATTTTACGAACAAAAAGGCAGCATAACAATATTATATATATATATATATATATATATATATATATATATATATATATATATATATATATATATATATATATATGACTTAAAATTATATATATATGTAATTTTAAGTCAAATAAACACAAAATAATTCGAAATAAAGGACATAATTACATGTTATTAGTTCGAACGAGTAGGAATCGCCCATTTCAGCATGCCAATTTCTTCTAAAAAGAGACTACTGATGGTGGGGATCACAAACCTTTACTTTATCTTATAGTAACTATACTCAAGACTAAAATAAAACTTTTATTTTGACTTTCTATCTACAAAAAACTCTTATTGCCCCTGTCCCCTTTTGGACAGTTGACACCGGACGTCGTATAAGTGAAAGGAATGTCCTTTGTGCATACTCCGGGATGGGGGGGGGATTATTAGTGGAAGAGATATGTAAACTTATCTAATTTCGTTATTAAACATATACTCCCGCTTCGAACTCTTAAGTTTCAACATAAAAGAAAACTGACATTAAACATACAGAGTACAAAATAAGGAAGTAAGATACAGTAAATGAAATAAAATTTTTCTTACACAATAGTATTTCAGAAAATATATCAATTTTTTTTTGTAACTAAAATATTTTTTTTTTCAAATTCAATCCAAATGCCGCTCTTAAAATTTGCCGCCCTGGGCAGGGGTCCGATTTGTCCGGCCCTAGAGCCACCCCTGTAGCTGCCACATCATTTGTTCGAAGTTACGGCCATGTAGGTCATAGCACAGATACACTGAGGGGTGAAGGATTGCAGACATGTTCAAACCAATCCGTTATGCTGGTCGTCATCCTTCCGAAGGCTACAATTATCGTGATTTTCACCGACTAATCTTGGTTTACATCCCCATGTCCTACGGGGATTTGTCGTCCCTAAGCTGCCAAGTATCGCCCCTTTGAATTTGTCGATCGAATTCAGCAACACCCTGTGTATATTTCAAATAAGGATTGTTTTGCTTTCTTATTACTATATTATGATTATAAAACAAAATTGAGTGTAAAATTTCTTTTAAAAATCCAATTACGTCTTCTGTGAAATGTTAAAATCCAATTACACCCTCATAATAATATTTAACAATAATAACAATAATTTAAGTATTAAAACTATAGATTTCAAGCGAATGATGTTTTATCAAAGAATAAAACAGATTTTCCCCAGATTTTACAGATAAATTGTTATAATTAATGCTTAAGGTATCCGACTACTTGCCACAATTATTTTTTTAAAAAAATTTAGATTTTTTTTGTAGTTTTTTTTGTAGTTTTTAGATTTGTTTAGTAGATTTTAAGAAAAATATGCTAAAATTAAGAAGATAAAAAAAGAAATTATTATTACCAAAATGGAGGAAAATTGACAAAAAATAGCATAAACGCGGCCCATTCGGTACCAAAAGTTTATCAACAAACTTTCAATTTTTCATCTCTGATGTGTTGTTATGTTATTCATTTTAGAAATAACCTTCAAGATAAGAGATATTTTAATTTTCGCAAAAACTAGGGCACTTTATCTTAGTTATTACATGAAATTGCTTAAAAAAACAGTGATTATATTAATATAAGGGACTGTAAATTTTGTAATAAAATAGTGATTGATAAATCTGAAAAGGTTAAAACACTTCTACTATTATATAGAACATACACAAGAAATTTCAGTTCATTATTTTCAAAACTTTTTGAGCAATCGCTGTCCCCGTTTGAGATTTTTTAAAAAAAATATATTTCGAGTAAAACGCGTTTTAAAGTATGACATCTTGCTTACAGCAATGACATCTGCTTATACTAAAACACTTGTAGTTTTTGTTCTAGTGAACGGAAAATAATAAATTTTGTATTTTTATAAAGCTAATAAGATGGCCTATAAAATAAAATCATAAAATTTGTCAATTTTTGGCAAAATTCACAATTTTAGGGTTTTAGGATACCTTAATCAGTCTTATAAAAAAGTAGTTAAGAGAATAAATGACTACCTCAGCTACCAGATTACAACTAAATATATTACTGTTATTTTAAAAGGTTTCCAAAAAGATTGTGTATTCCTTTATATAGAGAGATTAAAAAAATATTTATTTTTAGAAATTTGACAGTCATGTTAATTAACGACTAACAATGTTGTTTCTTCTTTTCTTCATGAAAATTTATTTATAAATCAAGGAACTTAATTATTTCAAAGTTATTTATTTATTTGTTTGTTTGTAAATCAAACATGTGTAATATGTTCTTTCACAACCAAATAATTTTACTGTGAGAGCTACTACTATTTCTAGTCTCTTTCTCCTTTAGTTGAAATAAAAATAAAGTTCAAGCATGTACTCATTGACTCAACCACGCGAAAAATGTTCACTTCTGAAACACGACGCAATTCTGTTCGAAGGGTTAAGCGATCTGTCGAAAGTCATATTAAGTTGATCAATCATTCTTAATTCATTCATTTAATGTAACCCTCTCACTTATTTCCAACGTTACTTTCTATTCGATAACCGAATAAAATATTTATATATTTATATCGAGACATTTAAATGATTTCTCTCTCCTCGAGCAAAACACTCTGTTTTACTGAGGAATTTAAGTTCACGAGATATCACTGTTCCAGCTATATATTTTTTTCAAACTTTTACGCTTTTTAGATTCAGACAAGAATGAAATTTAGGAGCCATTTATAGCTTTCAGTGAATTTAATATGGATGAAACACAGGTATGCAAGATATTTTTTTTTCATGATTTTCTTCGATGTGTTTAGAAAAAATATTTGTAGAAGGATCTAAAAAAATACAATCAGTAGTGATGAGCTTTTTTGTCAAGTACTCTAGTAATTCCTGTATAACAATACACTTCTATATAACGGATTCACCCTAACACGGTTCGAGAAATAGGTAAAATACCCGCACAACATGAAATATAATAAAAACCATTAAAAGCGAACTTATCTAATTTGATATAAGGGAAATCCCCGAACAAAGCAACTGAATAAACACGATAAAGCTTTTGAGAGCGAAAAATACCTCATTTTTGACATTCGAGAACGTACGTACTGTCAAATTTTTAAGCTGAATTTTTGGGTACAGCAATACTTACAGTAAAATCAGGCATATAACGCACACTTTTAACACAAAAAATAACAGTGAAAATTACGGGTGCGTGTTATACGCCGGGTATAAAAATGAGGGCTTTGAAAATAAAAAAAGTAAGAGCATAGAAAAAGAAATTAGACCTGCATATATCGAAATACACTATTCGTTTGATAGAAACTACATTCCGTATGAACTTTTAAAGGGTTGGAGTTCTACAAATATACTATGTTTTTTTCTAAAGCTTGGAATAATACCTCGAATAAATGACTTCAAAACTTAAGAGAATTGCGCATGTACATTTCAGGTTTTTTCGTAAAAAGGGGTTGAGCGTTAAATACCGGATTTTACCGTAAATACGATTTAAAACTTTAATTGAGTCTTTTTTCGGTACGTAAATTAAACATTTTCGTGTTGGTAGAATTTTTATTTATTTATTTATTTATTTATTACTTTTTATGAATTAATCTATAACTCTAAGAGACAAAAGAAAAATACAGACAAAAATAAAGAAATATATATCTTAAAAGATAAATAACGATGGTTTATAGTGTGCTTATATACTATTATGTTACAATCCGCAATAGATGCAAAATTCCATGCTCGATCTATGCGCAATTTCCATTGGACGTTTTAGACTGATTTCACTTATTTGTTTCGTCCAGAATTATATTCCTCACTAAAATTAAAAATATTTGTATTTAAAGCATTTTTTGCTTGAATATATTGTATTTGGAAAAGAAATCCTAAGATAGTTCATATGAATCATATACATTTTAAAATAAATTAAGTTATATTAAATTCTAGCTGAAGAGCTACGGATCAACAATAATCATACGTGTATTTGGAATTTCTTAGCTATATAAAAAGGATAATAATATCAGATTAGTAATGTAATGAAATGAAATTACTTCATATCAGATCATTCGAAATAACACTTATCTTTAGTAAATGTATTCAGATTGAGAATATTAAAATAGATTGCTTAGACAGGGTGAGTATAAATGATGGACCTGATTCTAAAAATTCATATTGTCGAAACTACTGCACGTATTACAATAAATGATACATGAATGCAAAGAGAAATAAACCAGGTTTTTTTTTCTGTTACAAATGTTTCAATGTACGATCCTCTTGTTACACGGTATACGTCTAATCTCTAATATAGTTCGTTCCATGCATTTTGTAGCATCCCTCTATCAATAGTTCACAATGCTACACAAAAGAGTACTTGTCCTCCTGTGATATTTGATGTGCCAATTGCAAATGATAAGGCTTGAAATTTAATTTTTTAAGTAAAATTCTTATACTGTTTTTTGGAGCCTCCCCAGTTTACTGGCGGCAACTCTCGTAGACTTTCGTGGATTTCGAACAAAACTCTGCCCCATCCACTCCACTGCTTCTTCCTAGACGCTTGGTTGCCACAGCTTTTCTTTTTACACAAGCGACTTGTTTCCTAAAATTGATGATACCATCGCACATTACTCTTGCTGGTTGATGCTTCTTTTCCGTAGCGATTTCTAAATGTTCGCTGCACCGAAATAGCTTAATAAACCCGTGCATATTCTAATACACAAAAATTCTTCTCTGTCATTATGGCCACATGTTTGGATTTCAATCACAGCGATCGTGAATACGCTGTTGATATTATTAGAGGGAAAAAAACTTGATATATATTTCTCTTTACGTTCATGTATAACTTATTATAATATATGCATTACTTTCAAAAATATGATTTTTAAAATAGGGTTCTTCATTTGTACTCATCCAGTATTAATTGAAGTAAAGGTTATTACATTTTTGCACTTTATAAAATGTTGTTCGAAGGAATGTTAATGAGATTACTTCGTTGAATGTTCTAAATTGAACTTAACTAGTTTTCTATTCTCTCTTTCATGTTCAGTAGAAACATGCTTTAATTTTACAACCTTTAGATTCTTTCATCTACAATAAAAGACAATCCAAAAGCAGCCATGTTTGTGCAAAAGTTCATTACCACATGCCCTTTACTTCCAAAATAAACGCGAAAATCTTGACAAGAAGTTACAAAAAAAAAAACACCGCTTTCAAACCAGGAAGCTTTTATGCAAATTGAAGTAAATTTATTTTAACTCGAGTAAACTGAAAGTTTCTTTTCAGGTGACTGAATAAAAGTAATCATGATTATATATATATATAAAAAAAGTAGAAAATTACAATTGCAGTACGTGATTTATTGATCTCTCTGCTGAATCATTGATTTGATCTCTGCTGATTCATCGATCTGCTCTCTGCGGATTCATTGAACTGCTCTATCTTATTTTTACTAAGAATCACTTCCCCTGGCAATTCAAGAATGTAACTTAACCCCTTAAGCGGTCAAATTTTGCCCAAAATGTTCCAAAAAAGGCACATTTTTTTATTGCATATAACTAAGCATAGTACTTAATAGAATGCGAAAAGGGAAGCATTTTATTTTAGTTTTCAAGTTTAAAGTTTTACCATTATTTTTTATTTTATAATTGTGGAACACATCAAAAACACTAAATGTTTGCTCTTTTCTATTAGTACACTCTGCAGGTTACGAAGACTGTTTCATATTTGTTGAAAGAATTTCTCTCATACATGCAAAATTTTTTTCATGTTCGTATTTCTTTTTCAAATGGTTCAGGGCAGTGGCGCACACAAGGGGTGGGGGTCCTGACTCCCCCCCAAAGCCCTTGATTTTTTTTCCAATTGATTATATTTCTAAGTATATAGTACGTAAAATTTAATTAATTACTTGTTATTAATGATTAACTTTATTAATTAATGCTATTTATTCAAAACTTAGTTTTTTACTGTGTTTTGTTCCCGAAAATTGACAAAATCAAAAGGAGCATTATACAAGAATGGTGAACTTACAACCCCGGACCCCCCTTTGAAAAATTCCTGTGTGCACTACTGGTTCAGGGTTTTGAGTGTGTATGCATATATATGCAAGCACAATTTGAAGCATGGTGTAATATATGTAAAGTCTTACACTGCGATGAATATAGAAATATAGCAGCATAATTTTTATTATTATTATCTTTCCATTTTCATTTCTTATCAAGAAATCAATTGCTTATTGCTTTGATAATCCTGTTCTTTATCGAATATTTTAAAGAATCTAAATTTCTGCCTTCAATGAAAAATTCCCACCTTCATCTGAAAGAAAATTCTGGATGAGAAGTATTTCAGTATCATAGACAAACTACATCTCTTAAAAACACTGGCAATTATAATCTCACTGTAAGAATTAAAAATATGATCAAATCAAAGATAGAAAAAGAAAATATCAGTGTCCGTACAGTGTACGGACAAACCGGTTGTAACCAGCTTTCAGTAGCCCGTACGGTGTAACAGGAAACAACATTTTCATACAAAAAACGATCAAATACTACTATCGTGACTTAGCTTCACTTAGAATGCAACATAGTATAATATGTTATGCATTTCGCTACACTATTTTTTCATAATTTTTTGTTGTTGTATTTCTTTATTTTTGTATTTAGCGTTAAACGATGGACGCAGTAAGTGGTCGTGGTCGCTATCTTACGCCCTACATTGTTTTAGTCAAGTCGTTGGTTTAATCCTTGATGCATCTTAAGACCAGTCATATAGTGGGATTAATGCACGTTAAATCTTTTGGAGCACAATCTTATTACGTCGGTGTGCTGCGGAAGTTAAAGTGATTGAGTGTTTATTAACGCCACACTTTGAAGCTGAACGAGGGTTATTGCTAACGAACCTTGTAACTTGGAACCTCAGTCAAGTTGTCACAATCTTAAGGTCGCAAATGAAGTTTGGGACTCCGGATGAACAGACATTGTTATAAAAATAACTAAATTTATTAGTTTATTAATTTTACTGTCAAGCAAGATTATAGACCAAGGGAGCAGTGTTACTTGGAGAACAGGAGGGCTGGACTTCATCAAGAGTGGAACATTATTCCCTGGAGTCTCATCTATAACCTCATCACATCCATGCAGAACAGGCGTGTGGCAGTCTTAGCAGTTTGAGGAGCTCACACGCCATATTAAACATCCCATGTCATTTCCCCAAAAATCTGGGTTTTTTTTTCGTCATTTATATGTAACCAAATTGTTGCCCTGAAACATCATTTCATTCTCTTTATACTATTCCAAAGAATTAAAGTTCCGATAGGATTGTTTTTTGCTTCTTTTCTTTTGTATTGTGTTTCATTACACCTGTATTCTCTATTTTATGCTCATGCAGGGCTATCTCGCAACGGTATCTTCACTTTTTTGATTGCTTCCCTAATGTTTTTGAGCAGTGTATTAACACTATGCCACTGGCGATATTTGGAGAGCTATAGGCTAAAAAAAAAATATAGACGTAAGGCTATATTTGATAGTAAGTTCAAAATGAAATAGACTGTAACTCCTAAACTCTTTAGCGATTGATCTCTGGCATTAAATTAATATCTAGCTATACATTACTGGCATGTGATTCATTAAATGTTTGGTTTTTGTATAATTTATATTTTGACACCACGACATACTCATAATATATGGTCAAATTAACACAAATTTCAATAAAAAAAAAAGTTGAATCTTAAATAATCATAATTAAAAATAAAAACAGAATTTATTTAATATGTATGCTTGGCAAAGATGGACATTTTAAAAACTTTTCAATTATATGGGGTAATTTTTTTAAGCTGACTATTCAAGGCCACCTATAGTTCGATGTAACAAATGCAAATGTGCTTAACTTGGTATGGAGACTAACGATGAGACGTAGAAAGTAAAAAGTTCTGCGAGAAAAACTGTGCGGAAAATCACTGATTACTGCTGTTGTAGTTAACCAAACCGAGGATCAGCATAAAGCATGTGTGTGAAAGCAAAATCAAAGTTTACGCTTTCATATGTGACAACCACGCCTGTAATTTGAGCAACAAATGTTTGCAGATAGCTCCAAAGAATAGTATTCTCAGCTGAAGTGAACCAGCTCAAGAGCATATATGACTCGCATTACCAGAACGTGCCTTATTAGTAAAACTGTATTATCTTAATAATTAAAAGCTCTTCGTGAGATTATAACCTGATAGAATCTATGTGCGGTGTCTTAACCGTTTAATATTTTGAAAAAAAATAATTAAGAAGTTCGAAGAAACAGAGTCACTGACAAATGGCCCGGGCAGTGGACGTAAACCTGTATCAGAAGAGGTGATAATAGACGTTGGCAGCTGTGATCGTCGACGGATCACAGAGAACCATTGTTGATACACACATCGCAAAAAGTGTGAAATATTAATTGTGACATTTTTGCGTACGGTCGTAGAAAACGCTGTGCAGAAAATGAATGATGTGTTCTCTGAAAATGGCCATTCATAGTCAAAGTGGGGAATCTAGTGGATAAAACTTAATATTTAATTGTTATTTCGTACTTGTTATTATTATTTTTTGTTACACTTTTTGCATTGTACTGTGCCATAAATACCCCTATCAGTGATTTTTGGAATTATTTTTTTTCATGGAATCTTACTTTTTATGTCATTATTCGTCTCCATATCAAGTTGGGTGCCATTTCTTTTGTTAGATAGAGCTACAGATGGCCCAGTTATGGCCCATTGCTCTGAGAAATGAATTTATTTATGAAAATTTGGTTGGAAATTCTTTGTTAAGAAATCAAATACAATAATTTTGCTTTTTGCTGTTAATGTCGTAAGGGTGTGAATTGATATTTTTTTCTGATTAGTGATAATAGACAATTGTAGGGTAGCGACTGTTTTATGAATAAAACTAATGTTTAATAATCTTTCATATTGCAAGTGAAAAATATTCGAAGAAAATAGGTGGTTTCAAGACGATTGGCAAGTTGACTATTTTGTAGCGAAAAACAAGCACGGATCAGTAATTGTTTGATTTGTCATGGAAGTGTTGCGTTTAAAAAATACCAATAAACAGAAATCGTTCTCAATGACACTTTTCCTCGAAGATCTCTTTCAAGAGGTGATAAATAGGCTTTCTTGAATAATATTTTCAACAACAATAAAAAGTCTTTTGTCAGTGAAAATGTCATAGTGGCAACAAAGGCACTCTATGAAATTTGTTACATTATTGGTAATTGTATGAAACCGTTTATTGATGTAGAAATTGTGAAGGAGATTCTTAAATGCTTTCAATTTAGAAAAATTCAGTGACAAAAATAAAAAAATAGAAAAAATAATTAAAAAAGGCAAAATATAATAAGGTTTTAATATTTTTATCAATTTTCCACATTTTAAATTTTCCATGTTATCTTGGTCGTTAAGCATCCCCCCATTTCCATTAATCTTCATGTTGCGACCCGCGTGATATACCCATTATATGTATGCGGCCCACATGAAATAGCTAACATTATGTGTACGGCCCGGCTGAAAAAAAGGTTGAGTACCCCTGCCCTAGAAGAAGATTTTAAAGCCTATTTGAATTTAACATGTAACATCCCCAATTACTATATACGATCTTCTCTGATGGAACTGAAACTCTTGACCCAATGATCCCCTTCCATTGAAGCTTATTACAGGAATCCACTGTGATGAAACTATGTACGATTTGAGGGAAGAGATAGCATGTGTTCTTGAAAGGAATTTCTATGGGAATTGTTTTGGTGCTAATGGCCAACTAATTGCATTTCCCAAACGTTAATTGCATTCTTCACAGGAAGCCAAAGAATAAACTTGCCAAAGGGCATATCTAACAATGTGTACAAAATTCTTGTATTAGATTGATTTGGATTGTTTAAGAGTGCACGAAAGATTGAGTCAAAGATAATGAATAAATATTTTATTTTGTAATTCTCAAATTTTTAAATAAATATTGATGTTTTATGTTTTAGAAAGAGTTCGAATTGCTTTTAAACCTCATAAAATATATCAACAGCAATAAGTAGTTTATGTGAGTTTGATGATAATAAAGTCGAGATAAATTGTGTTTCCTGAACGATCATAATTTTTCATACCACCATAATTGATTCTAAAAATATTCTCATAACTACTCTCAACATCAATAGGATCTCATGAGTGTTAATTTTGTCTCGAGGTATGAAAATATAAACAATTTTCAAAAATAGATATAATTCTTTGAAATTAAAATGGAATAATTCGAATCTTTAACACGTTATTTATAAAGGAAAAAGATTTCAAAAAAGTACAAAATGCATAAAATACAATAATTATTTTAAAAAACTATAGGCATATGAAAATAAGAAACATTTCGGTAATAAATATTAAGTAATTTTTACGTGTTGCGCATGCTATTTTCTAAAATAGTAGCCTTTGCTGTACAAAACTAGGTAGAGCTATAAAATGTACCATTCTCTTTAAATCATTACATTATTTCTAAAAGCTGTAGAATTACATTACAATCCCTCTATAAGCTGTAGAATTATATTACAATCCCTCTATAAGCTGTAGAATTACATTAAAGTGAGTTGTATTTCAAACGTACTGGAGAAATGTGCATGAATAACTTTCAAATCATGTGTAATTAAGCATTTTTCATTACATGATATCTTATTAATTCTTTAATTACACGTTATTAAATAAATTTAGAAAATAAAATAAAGAGGGAACAAAATTATTTAACAACTGCATTTTTTACAATTATTTAGAATTATTGTATTTCTTCGTTTAATATCATTCCAATAATCAAAGAGTTTAGGCATAAAGCATACGTATAAATAAGGTATACGAATATAAACGTGTAGTACATATATTTCCCCCTCCCTAAAACATCCCGAAGAATTTTTTTAAAAAAAAATGCAGTAATTTCAATCAAATATCAGTGTAGGGAAGAATGCATCATGAAAATGTATCATAAAAAACTTTGCTCTTTCTAACCTACTCCACATTTTGAAAAAAAATTATCATTTCATAATTGAACTAATTTTAGTTTTATTTTTCTTTGATTCAACCGTTAATAAGAAATCTACAAACAGACATACAATCCAGTGTTTATAAACTTACTTTCAAAACCCAACATTTACCGAGTGAACGAGATAGCGCAAGTGTGTGTAGGCGAAATGACTAACTGTAAGGAACGACCTAGACTTTGAAAAACGCCAAACGATATCATTCTAATGCCCGAGGGGGATAATCGAAGACGTCAAAAAATTCTTTCTCCAGAGAAGACAGAACAAACTGGCTTGAGGGTTGCTTCTTTTGCTTCCCTCTGCCCGTACAACTAGGAAGGTTGGCATGTTCGAAGAACTTGGGACGGGTTTCAGAGAATATCATCTCAGAACCAAACAGGTAGCCGGCGGGTTTTCGGAAACCACGGTACTGGAACCATGACCGTTACAGTCAGGGGTCAATAACATTCAGAAACTTCCTCGGTGTACTTCCTAAATCAGACTAGTTTGTCTGAATGGTTGTTGGTAGCTTAGATACTGTTTCACGTGTTCGGTGAAAGTGCTGCTCTTCTACTAGACAAATGAAATCATCGACAGGAGTTTACTGAATCGTGAGTAGACGTTTTTTCTCATCATTATTTACAATTTTGATACCTTAATCTCTGCATATAGAGTCTGAGCTATCATTGCTAAGGATTTTGTAATTATTTTCATGAGTGCAAGTGGTTTTTTTCTTACAAAATGGAATAATCTGCGAATCGCAATATTATTTTTAATTCTTAAAGTAAATATACTAGTATTCTGGTTGATACTTAAAGTATTTGGTTAACGCTTCTTGTGTCTCCTAATTATTAACTTAAGAAATAAAAACAATGTAATGTTTGATAAGAGTTTAAGAATTAGTCATCTTGATGTCATGTGATGTGACAGTTAGAATCGATACATCCTTTTTTAAATACTAACTATAATTTTTACGTCCATATATCAATTAGTCAATCTATTTATCGATCTATCAGTATATTTTGGGAGAGATGAATAGAAAGATATAAGCAGATATTTACATTTTTTTGCTCAAACGTTAATGTCATGTGAGTATGCATTGTAAGATCGTTGCTTGAAATTTCCTCAATTAATGTAGAGTTACATTTTTATGCATATCCCATTCAAAATAAATTATGGTTAAATATTTATCATATTCGATTAATTTTGCAAAAGAACATATTTATAAGCCTGAAATTATTGATATGAATAAGAAGCTGCATTCGTAAGTTCAAATTCAATTATTTTAAATAAAAATATAGATTTTAATTAAGTACACACACACAGTAACTTTATTTTTTATTAAATAAAAAATGATGCTTGAATATTATTTAAATTTGCTTAGCTTTTTAGTAACTTAGAAGCTTACAAGCAGTTATTCACCATTTCAGCTCTTTCATAAACACATGTAACTTATTTAAACTTAACTGTACAAAAAACGTGCCTTATGTTGAAATATTTTATTTTGTGTAGTCAGAAAAATATGCAATAAATATAAGGAAAATATATATGAAAATATTTTATGTATAAGGCAACACGTAAATTTCTGTGAAACTCATTATCTGATAAAAAAAAAAGTACCTAATAGTACTGATGAAAAAATTCATTCAAACGAAACAAATAAGTTCGTTTGATTTTCAAAGTTTATAAAAAATAATGTCCTGTGAGTTTTTTTTAACGCTTAGAACATTTGCTTAGAAACTGTGTGGCACATTCTGAAGTATAATTACTAATATATGTATAACATGATGATAGAAACTCTATTTTTAAAGTATCTTATCAAATTATTAAGATATGAACCATTGTGCCTTGGATGAAGATGAATGATCAAATGTTGATATTTTTCAAAAAAATTAATTATTAGTAGGTGCTGTAATTTGTAAAATTTATTTTTAGTGTATACATTGTATGACCTTCAAATTTTATACCAACTCTTCATGAAATGAATGATGTGAAAAATATATTTGTTTCCCTTTAAAACCCAATACTTTTTAAACTTGTTCTTTAAAATAATTGAATGAATAAAAAATAACAATTGTTGAGATGTACAAAATATATCATGATTTACATATACAATTAAAATGTTTGAGTTTTTTTTAATTGAATATCAATATGTACGTTATAATAATACGTATTAGTATCCTTTTCTTAGAAAATAAAAAGATACTGCTTAAAAACATGTAAAGGGTGTTTTTTTTAGAGGTATAGAACTTTAAATTGCAATAAAACAACGATGTATTATTCGATTGACATGGATTTTTTTTATTCGAAAGATAATCTTGTGGCATTACATTTTAAATATGATTTCTGGCATATGACTGCCACGGCTGGCTTGGATGTAGTCCAATCTGGCCTTCATCGTTTTTGAAGAAGTACGGACCAATGATTCCACCAGCCCATAAAGCGCACCAAACAGTCAGTTTTTCTGGATGTAACGGTGTTTCGACATACACTAGTGGATTAGCTTCACTCCAAATGCGGCAGTTTTGTTTGTTGACGTAGCCATTCAACCTGAAGTGCGCTTCATCGCGAAACAAAATTCGCTTATGAAAATCGGGAATACATATTCCGCACAGAACCATTATTTTCGAAATAAAATTGCACAATTTGAAAGCGTTGTTCAGGCGTGAGTCTATTCATGATGAATTGCCAAACCAAACTGAGAATAAATCACTTGACAGCTGTTAAATCGATAGCCATCTTGGAAAGTAATGCCAACTTAAACTTCTATACCTGGAAAAAAAACACTCTTTATATTTTTATAATAAACACATACGTTTTCCAGAAGATTTTTTATGATTTTTGAGATATTTATTAATTAAATTTCACATACCGATTAAGGAAAAGAAACTATGCATGACTGTCAACAATTGTACTGATGTTAAAGAGAACATTTATAAATATTATTACTATATTGAAAAACTGTCATTTTTTTTAGTTAGTTCGAGATTTATATCTGATTTATGAGTCTAATCATACCATAATTACTTTCAAATGATACATAACTGTTGTCTTATTACAATTTTAAAAGCACAAAATGATTGGAAACTTATGGGAGTCCAGTAATTTAATGATGATGAATTACTGAAACGGCTATATTTTTTGTGTTATATTAGGACAAACGACACCTCCCTTTAGGCATCACCGCGGGCCTCGCAAAAGGAATTGGAAAACCACCAGTTTGAGATCATGTTTTCACGAATCTGCATTTTTTATTCAACTATTTACGCTGCATCACTCTTCTATATGAATATGAAATTCATTTTCCCTTAGCATGAATGAATAGCTCCTAATTTATCATTAAAATTAATATTGCGTTAATTTAACTACATAAAAATAAAGCTATATAATGCATTAGTATTATTATTATTGTGAGGCTATAATTTACATTAAAGTTTTTTTTACATTAAGGAATAAATGAAATTGCTCTAAAAAGAATATGGTGTCCTTCAAATTTGACTGATGATGCTTTGTAAATCTACAAAGAAATGCACGCAGGAAATAGGGAAACGAATTTTAATAACCTTATAAAATTCCAATGACAAAAAGACTTAAATTTATGCATGCAATAAGAACATCTGCATTTTGTGTGTGTGTGCTTTTTTTCATTTATATTTACATGTAACACTATTTATTGCTACTTTAGTTCTCCAATTGATTGAAATAATTTTTTTAATAAATATTGCTAATTCTCTAAATCACTTAAAATATACTATTATTATAATTTTACCTGAGTTATATGGAAATGAAACCCACAAAAAAAATTAAATAAATACAAGCTTAAAATTATATAGGAATGTCAGAATATTCCCTCTAGCTAGATTGCTTACGTAATAATCATTCTTCTAATTTCTATACAGCATCAAGATGGGGTTTTAAAGTGTAGAGTTAACATACAGTAGCTTTAATTATTCCACGGATCTACCTTTGTAGAATCAGACAAGAACCTTCCAGTCTCTGGCCACTAATTTGTGACTCTATAAACAGATTATCTTGTTTTCTGTAAAATGGAATATAAATTCTAATGCATGTATATATTAAAGAATATTTTGAGTTTAAATCACCCTTTTCATATAATATATATATATATATATATATATATAATAGTGTTTTTAATTTTCTCTTTTCAGGTTTCTAATATTTTATCTAACTGTTTGACTTCAACCTTATTCGACATGTGTTTCATGGGCTTAGCTTTTTTAGGAGTACTTCGTAGGGCAGTATGTGCTCTTAAACAGCGGGCACAATTGAGTTTACTCACTATCTGGACTCAATGGAACGAGAGCAAACCTGTTGTGACTTCCGACTGTGTTCAGTTGATTTGAATCATGGATTTCGTAACACATTTCAGGTAAGAAATTAATTAATTAAAAATATCTTTCTTTCTAAACCTTATTTCAGATCATTTTGTGTAGTTCAAATCTTTTACTATACGTATATTTTTTGTTTTACAAGTAAGTTTTTCCTAATATTTTCTATTAAAAAAGTTTTATTATTTCTCTCCTTGATAAATTCAATACTGTTCTCTTTTTTCAATTTCTTTTTACGATTTTGGTAGGTTCTACAACCACGTGCTGTATTAGGCTTAACTTATCAACTTGGTTTTTTCCCCCTATTATGTCGAAAATTTCTGCTGTACGGGGAAGGTGGATCCATAAAGCATTGCTAACCCTAATTCGCTGGCCTAATTCAGCGACAGCTTTAGAAATCATAATAGGTCCCCATTTTGTCCTATGACTTTTTGTATCTACTTTTGTTGTGTTTGCTGAATTCCAATTTCTTACTTCTTTAGTACCGTGGGTTCTAGTTATTCTTCACTTTTATTTTATTATGCTATATATATACACATATATATAGGGTGTGGCAAATAAAAGGGGCCCGGAGAACAGAGTTAATCCAGGTTTCAAAGAAACACGGCAAAGGAAAGAAGATAGTTCACTAATCTACTTAAGGTATCCGACTACATTCGGAACCGTGATTTTCATAAACGCATAAATGGATAATTTTCATGATATTTAGTGTCACTTAGATTAGAATATATGCATAAAATTGTTTTAAGGACATTTTGACAAAAAATATTTATTTAAATACAATATTTTGGCGAAAAATTAACTTAGAATTATCTTTTTTCCGAATGTTCTTTTGTGAAAAATGCTTCTATTAGAATAATATTTTGCCTGTATATAGCTCAGATCTCTGTTCACAGGCTCAACTAGAATTTTTGAAATATATAACTTTGAAGTGGGTTTATTCATATTTTACGACAACAGAGGGGATCAATTTTAAGAAAAAAAACACGAATAATTATTTCATTTGGTGGTAACTCTGAAAATAATGTGAATTTTTCAAAAATTCTAGTTGAGTCTCTGTAGAGAGGTCTGAGCTATATACAGGCAAAATATTATTATAATAGAACTATTTTTCACAAAAGGAGAACATTTGGAAAAAAGATTATTCTAAGTTAATTTTTTGCCAAAATATTATATTTGAATAATTTTTTTGTCAAAATGTCCTTAAAACAATTTTATGCATGTATTATAATCTGAGTGACACTAAATATCATGGAAATTATCCATTTATGCGCTTTTTTAAAATCACGGTTCCGAACGTAGTCGGATACCTTAAAGCAGATATTGAAAATGACCCCTATTCATCTCTTGGCCTCTTTGGAATCTGATGAGCAAGTTGCTGAAGGTACACGACCGCTTTTCCGCTTAGGCACGTGCCTAGGGCGTAAAAAATTGGAGGGCGAAAAAAGAAAAAAAATTTAAATTACACACACAGCAAACGTACCACCTCCTAGTGAATCGTGAGAGAAGCATTTCTGCCCTCAAGAGAGTAAAGACAGAAATGATATTTATTATGGAAAATGAAAAGCTAAACAGTTTGATGTTGCTATTCACTTAAAATGATACTGCAATGGAAATTGATTTCAACGCTGTTATTAATGATTTTCTTTTTTGAAAAAAAATCCTTCATCTTTCGGAAAAAGCCTTCGTTGTACAAGTACAATGAAAGTGGTAGTGGCCAACAAAGATAAGGAAAGGATTTTGAAAAGTAAAAGACAGTAAAGCGATAAGTGATGAAAAAGTTGATAATTAACAAGTAGAAAGCAGTTCATACAATAATGTATACTCTATACCATAATTGCAAACGATTTCATTAATTTACTGTATTAATTTACAAGATAGTGGGTGGTCCATGTCGCAAAGTAAGAAATGAACAAGAGTGGCTTAGCCATACTGTTATCCTTTTTTTACGACTGTCAGTCCAGGACACAGCGGGTCCACAGGTAACGGATAATGGAAAGACAATCCAAACAGCAAAAACAAAGAAAGGGTAAAAAGTAAGAGAGCTAAGGGAAAATCCCTCCCGAAACAAAACAGGAAAAGTTAGAACTGAAGGAGGATGGGTGGGAGTGGTCTGGAAGTAAGGAGGGGGCGTAACTACTGAAGTGATTAGGGTGCCGGGGAGATTAAAAACGGTCCTGGGAATGCATATTGAAGCTAGACTGCTGGAGTTGTTGCAATTTTTATCAGAAATGCTCTGCTGTAGTTCTTGAAGACTATGAGGCTGATGCGATACACCTTAGACTTGATGGTTCCCAAAAAAAGTAATTGCACACTGACAGATCAGGGGACCTGAGTGGCCAGCTAGGGCCGAGAACAGATTGACCTCTGCGAACGACTTTGTCAGGTGTGAAGATTGTGTAAATAAGATCCACATAGTTCGGCGGGATGTTGGACAATTGCACCATCCAGTTACAAGTATCTGCATGTCTTTTTCTATTCAGTTAATGATACCATAAATAGATTCAAAATGTTGGAAATGTATCACTCCGAATCACTTGATGTGTGGGAGTCACATTTATGTTTAATCGTATCCACTAGTTTGGGTCACTTTTATATTTGTCCCCCTCTATATATTGTTTTTTTTTATTTACATGTTTATGACATCTTAGAAATATGAAATATTACAACAATCGATGTGTAAATTTTGCATTCTTTCTTGCCAGATGAAATTCATTTTACTTTTTATCAATATAATATGCATTCATATGATTCAGTTGAGAACAGCTTTATAAGAAAAAGAAATATAGGCAGCTTGAAGCTATTCAAACAACTAAAAACTTATTTTGCTTAAAAAATAACACAAATATGTTATACTTCTATTTTTATTTAAATTAAAAAAAGGCAAAAATTAAAATTGTGAAAGTTTGCTGTATGCATTTGCATGAATCATTACGTGATTTCATTCAAATCAGAAACTTGCAATATTAACAAAATTTAACAATTTTAACGTGTTAGTTTTTATGGAGAAAAGTTATGAAATCTAATGTTTTGAAATATTCGGTAATTGTGTATTTCTTTAAATTTTTTGATGAGAGAGAAATCCCTTACAAGTCTTCATGAAAGAAACTGCCACTTACTGTACCCGTAAGAAAAGAACAATTACAATGTGAAACGAAAACAGGATTTTTACTTCATTGCGTTTCTTAACAATAAAGATCTGAAAATAGGAATGATGTTTGTCTTTTTTATTTAGTTTCTATTTCTGGTTTCTGTCCTTGCAAAAATATAAACATAACAGTGATTCCTTTCATCCAGCGTAATGGAGGTTTTATTTTTAGGATTTTATCTAGCAACAGCAAAAAAATGTTGAGATTCTAACTCAGTAAAATTTTCGTAAATGAAATACGTAAATGAAATTTTTTAAAAAAGTATTTACTTGTCATTAATTAAAAGAACAAGAATTTCTACTTTTTGAATTACTTTGATTTCAATTCCGATTTCAGTTTATTTCAATGCCAAAAAAGGAAGTGAAAACTAAAAACGAGAAAAGTTTAGGAGAGAAATATAGTTTGAAAGGTATTCCAGCTCTTCCTAAAAGTAATATTTTGCAAGAAATAAATGCTTTATTGAGAGAGAGACGTGTAACTGGTAATTTTTGCATATTGTCTTTAATAACTATTGTATGAAAAAAGCTTTAAGAGAGCTATGTAGTAATTCAAATTGTAATTAAATACATAAATTGTTTTTATATTAGCTTTCAAAACAATAGTTATCAACTTGGTCATGACTCGAAGGTTGCAGGTAAAGTTGGGGGCTCCGAATGAGCAGACATTATTATAAAAATAACTAAGATTACTTGGTGCAATCAATTTACTATCAAGTAAGATTATAAACCGAGGGAGCAATCAAAAATATTCCCTATCTTAAATTCGTTAGCAAATAATTAAACACTTAACTGAGTGTGCTCCGATGGAAGATCACTTGCCATATCTCTCTTGGGTCAACTATATTCTCGTCTAAAGCCTCTTCTTCCTTTCACCCAGGCTTCAAATGTCGCTTCGTTGGTCTCACTTTATTAACGATTTAATGATTAATTCTAACACTCGCTATGCTAGGGTTTAAATAGTACTCAGAAAAAAATCGAGTTCTTTCCAAGGAAGGTGGTTTTAAATTCAAACAGTTAAAGAAGTATTTTTTCCCAAGTAGTAGAAGGGCGCAAATAAGACCCGTCACAACTTTATATATTTTTCGATAATGGGTATATATATTTATATATATTCATTTATATTGTTTCTCTGAGAAGTATCTGTTTTTCAATAAAAAAATAGGCTTATATGCTTAAAAAGCATTAAATATGATATTGTGTATAAAAAAACTACGAGTATTTTAAGTGAAAAAAATGTGTTGTGTAAGCCACACACACACAATTGAAATAATCAATCACAGATATAGGGATAAAAGTTGATAGTGTTACATCCATTGGAAGCTATTTTATAAAGGAAAGTTATTAAAATGATAAATTAAGAATAGAACCAAAATATATATGCAAAAAGTTTCAAAATCTAATTCAAATGTTAATTTTTTAAATTTAAAACTGCTTTTTCCTTCATGTTAAGCAACGATATTCTAATTTAGGAACTTTTAATTCTCATATTTGAAATATAATAGGCTTGTTTTGTTTATGTTTGTTTTTTCGTATGATTACTCAAGAAGCATAAGAAAGGTGAATCTTTTATTTTATATATTTGAGCCTGTTTTAAATAAAATTTTGTTTACAATAAATATGAATAACACATATTTTCTTTTAACAGATATTCATTTTTAATCTACGATGATAATTTATGCGGATTTAAGACCTCTAATAATCATTGGCATCATTCTTTTTTTTACAAACTTTGGATGGAATTTCCCACTTCCACTACAACGCAAGCTTCAACAGTCAGGTAAGATTTTGTTTGTGCTTTTGATTCGAATGTCGAGTTTGTCAAGCATAATGTAATTAGTTGTCAATTAATATAATTCAATTGGCTTTATCATAATTTACTAATAGAGTTATTTAAATATATTCGTTTATTTTCATTTTTTAAAATTAACATAGCCTTATAAATCAAAGAATATTTTTTCAAGAAAAAAATTGAATCTAGGTATGAAAATAATCCGTTACACAATTTTTATTTATTTCTTTTTTAATTTGAATGTTTTAAAAAATAATATTATTCAGATTTCAGCTGTTAAATTGTGTGAAAGTCGTAAAAAATTTTTAATTTTCTAAAAATTTTTATCAGATGTATCTACTTTTTAGATACGACTGTTTTATCATGCTGATTTTTTTGCTTTATATAATCTAATAGTTTTTAAAACACACACACACACACACATATATATATATGTATATATATATATATATATATATATATATATATATATATATATATATATATATGTGTGTGTTTTTTAAAAACTATCTACGTTTTGCATCGAATTTAAATCTATAATGTGAATACTAGTAGGCTATAATTTTATAATTATATTTTATTAGTTTAGTGATTTTATTATAATGTTTAAATTCCTCCAAATGTTATTCTTTCCTTTCCTCTTGGTACGTAGTATGACAAACTACAGGTGAAGGTTGGCTAGCCCTAAAACTTGTTTAAACCTGCAATCTTGGTTCCTAAGGCCAGAGTTTGTTATTGTACTACTGTGCCTATATATATTTCTTCGTATTTAGTATAGTTATCTTAGGTTCTAACTATCTGTGTATTGTTATGTTTTGGATTACACACACACACATACATATATATATATATACACTGCTCAAAACAATTAGGGGAGCAAGCAAAAAAGTGAAGAAAACCGTGTGAGACAGCCACGTATTGGCATACAATGCATAGTACACGCGTATCAATGCACAATACAGAAAAAAGGTGTAAAAAAATTTGGAATTAAGCTTTAATTCTTTGAAAATATGGAAAAAACATGAAAAGATGATTTAGGGCAACAATTTGGTTACATGTAAACGATAAAAAAAGGTACTGTTTAGACATGATGCATGAGTTTTAATAGGGCGTGTGGTCTCCTCGAACAGCTAAGACTGCTGCACACCTGTTTGCCATGGATGCGATGAGGTTATCGATCAGACTTTGGGGAATACTGTTCCACTCCTCAAGAAGTGCAATCTCCAAGACTCGAACAGTAGCAGGCGGCCTTGGTCGCGCAGCAATGCGTCGTCCGAGCATGTCCCAAACATGCTCGATTGGATTCAGGTCAGGAGAGCACGCTGGCCATTCCATACGCTGTATTGTTTCAGCTTCAAGCATGTTCTCCACCAGACGAGCTCTATGCGGTCGGGCATTATCATCCTGGAAACAAAGGAATCTCCAATGGCTCCAGCGTAAGGGATGACATGAGGTCAAAGTATCTCGTCTGCATACCTTCGGCCCGTCAAAGTGCCATTCCGAATGATATGCAGGTCCGTACGTCCGCCTATGCTGATTCCACCCCATACCATCCAACCAGCTCTTCTGTATTGTGATCTTTCACGAACGAATGCGGGGTTATTTCGAGTGCCCCTGTCCCTCCATACAAGAACACGTCGGGTGTCACTCTCTAGACTGAATTGGGACTCGTCTGAAAAAAGCACTTGGCTCCAATCATGTTGCTCCCAATCTCGATGTTCAGCAGCCCATCTTCTTCGGGCCGCACGGTGGTGTGGGGTCAACGGAATGCAGACCATTGGCCTACGTGCATAGAGCCCTCCCTCATGAAGCCAATTACGTGCTGTTTGGCTCGACACCTTTCGTCCTGTTGCCAAGAGCAACTGTCTTTGCAGCTGCGTAGCATTCTCTGTTCTGTTTCGACGGGCTGTTAACTGTATATACCGGTCATAACTTGATGTAGTGGCACGTGGCCGACCTGCCCCTGGTCGACGTCTAACATTTCCTGTTTCTTTGAATCGATTCCACATCCTTGCAACAACACTTCTGGCGACTCCAACAGTGTCCGCGACACTACGTTGTGTTTGCCCGGATTCCAGTCTGCCTATAACACGCCATGCCATGGATTCCGGTAAATCACGTTGTTCAGACATTCTCAAGTAACCTTGCCTCAAAAAAAAAAAAAAAAAAACTACTGCGCAATCGAATTTCACAGTTACGGCAATAAAACAGACGTTTTTGCAACATCCCGATTTCTGCCCTTATCTCCTTTTTCTCGTGTTTGACGTCTTGAACTTTGATTTGCATATAAAGTTTTCTTTTTCCGTTTCCTGGTAGTCTTTACATTACGGATGATTCATTTTATGTTACTTATTGGTATACATCTTTGCTTACTTTTGTTAAAATCATGTGCTCCCCTAATTGTTTTGAGCAGTGTATATGTGTGTGTGTGTGTGTATAATTATATAAAAGTTAAAGTGTGAAACACACATAAAAATAACTATTATAGAAATATGAATATATTTCACATTTCTAAGGAAAAGATGGTACATTTTTATTTAAAAAAAACATGAAGCGTGTTTCGTTTGGAAAATTTAGCACATTCAGAAATCATCAGCCCAAATACGATTTTAAAACATTTTGAGCCCTAATAAATATTTTTATGAGTTATGTTATTTTACAAAATGTTTATAAATTAGCAATTCAGAGTATTTTGAATTGTTTTTAACTTAATGCGAGCAATAACTGTGTGTGTGTGTGATAAATATTTAACAAAAAACTAATTAAAATTAAAATTGTTTTATTTCTCGATTTTCATACCTGAAAAATTCCAAACCGAGAATGAAGCCATTTAACTGTGTAAGCCATTCAAATAAGACTAAGATAAAAAAAATCTAGGAGTACTACCTTTACCTCTAAATCTAGTCTCGTCACTATACATTTCACTGCTAAATCCCCCTCTAGATATAAGTAAAATTTATATAAGTACGAATATTTATCAATTCAGGAGATATCGTGACACGAAATAAGTGTTTGAGGAAGTACATTAAGAAAAGCAGCACAGAAAACAAAACCTTAACTTTTCTTGAGTTGAAATCTAAAATGTACGAGCGCAACGAAATATTTCAACTTCTCTGGAGCAAACAATAAAAAGAATTCAATAGTAAAAATATTGTTACAATCGAATTTTTAACTATCTTTATGAGGCTCGTTTTCTAAAAGGATGAAATTTACACTGCAGTCGGTTTGATAAACGATTTAAAGGTATTAAAAGGAAATCATTCAAAGGAAAGAAGTATTACGGATGTAACAGATAGGTTATACAAAGTCACCTTATTGATTGTAACAAGTGACCACGACATGAGGGATACTCTGGGTGAGGAAGTTCCAGAGTTAAGTGGAATTATTTTCAACAGCAACTTCGACTTCATTATCATCTTTCTTGAGTAGTCCGAAGATGTGGTATTCCCACGGTGAGAACTCCGGGCTGTAGGAGGGAGTTCGAGAACCTCCCAGCGGAATTTCCGTAACAATGTTTGGCACGCTACAGCCACATGAGAACGAGCATAACCCTGCCAGAAAGCAAGCCATACCAGCGATTCTTGATATTCTTTCTCAGTTTATGCAATGGGACATAATGCGTAACAGCATTGACAGTCGTATCGTTTGGAGGCACCCAAGATGCAAACTATGCCTTTTAACATGCTCTTATTCTATCATACAAGTATCTAGCGAGATCTGACGTGCATTCCCAGCACTTTGAGCCCCCTACAGGGGCATGGGCATTTATCTTTTTCTTGTGAATGTGAAGTTATTATAGTAATGCTGCTTTCACTTGGGTAACCTTTATATATATAATTTTTCATTAGTCTTATTAAATGTAATTCATGATCAATATAAATACATGTTTTAAATTTTGTTGATATGATTTGCACTTTTTCATATTGATCTTTAATTGCATACTTTTTAAATTAATTTGCATCATATTTAAAAATATTAATACCTTATCTTATTTCCTAAAATAAAAATGCGAAGATCTGATAAATTTTAAAACATTATAGGAAATATAATAAACTTCCGTGGATGTGAAATCGAAGCATTCTTCGTTACGCAATCCTTAAATTTATAATAGTACTTTAAATTAGACTAAAGGAAAGCTTCATCATTAATTCCTTTCTGCTTTGCATGTGATAAGTGATTTTATTGGATAGGATAGTATTCCTTCTTAGCATTAAAAAGGGAATCTGAAATCCAGAATAAGGGGCAATCAATCTCGTTGAAAGATGGTATTATGTTAAACATAGAATTAAACTTGCGGGTTGTAATTTCAAACAGCCGACAAGGCGGACCCCTCTGAGAAATCCTTCATTGATCGAACTCTGAAAATTTTAAAGAAAATCTGCTAAATTACACGAACTGTTAGAAGAGAGAATGTATTAAAAATCCTTCAGCATATACTGTAAATAGAACGAAAGACTATAAAATGTCAAATTATTGCATGTTTGATATAAGAGATAAATATTTTTTTTGTATAATCAGCTTTGAGATAGTAAAAAAGCTCTTCCTTTGTGTGTGGATTTATTATCATATTTGGTGATATTTTGGTAATTAGTAATTACGTATAATGTTTTAAGGGAACCAGGACATGCTCGAAAGAGTAAAATGCCAAAATTAAGACCCTTTGTTTATGAGACATATATCATTTAAAATTTCCAATAGAGCTTAGATTTTTTTATGTCTATAATAAAGATAATTTAATTATTCTGTAGAACTACAAAAATAACTTTTTACTCCAAAAGTTTTTTTTTACTACTTAATTTAAGTAATACATAATTTTTTTGAGAACTCGTAATATATACTTATGTTTAGGTACCATTTTTTAAAAAAGTATCCTTTTTTTATGCAAAATATTTTTTACACATATATAAAACAATACATAAAATACAGTGAAACCCTTTTTTTAGTAAAATTTTAGTATAGTTTCTTTAAAAAAAATTATGAAACTTTGAAATTTGAAATTTTTTTATTTTTCTGCTTTTTTTATGCATAAAACAATTTTTAAAAAATTAGGCACTATTTTAATAGAAAAAAATTAGGTTCACTATATGCATAGGCATCTTGTATAGAAGTATAAAAATCAGGAATCATACAGTGCAATAGTTTTTTTAAAAAATGTACCTAAATGCAAAAAAATATGCTTTTGAGAAAAAGTGAAAAAACTAAAAAAAAAAACAATATTTTCACATATTATACACTTAATTAGTATTTCCTTGCCTATTTTTATATGACTAATAATAATCCTTAACCATTTTCTAGAGTTACAAAAGTAATTTTAAATTCATATGTTTTTTTCCCTTTGTTTTAGTTAACATGAACATAATTTTCGAGATCTTGTAATACATATTTTCATGTATAGGTACCATTTCTTACAAAAATATTCTTTGAATATACAAAAAAATTTACAAATATATATAAAGTAACATATTAAACATAATGAATCTGTTTTTTAACTAATTTAATTGCATAATTTCTTAAAAATAATCATAAAACCTTAAAATTATGAAAAATCTTATAATTTTCTTTTTTACATATAAAATCAATTTTCAAAAAATTAGACACATATTAAAAGATGTTTTGTTCACTGTATGCACATGTATCCTGTTTAGATATATAAAAGGTTTCAAACAATATGCTACAATAGTTTTTTAAAGTGTACCTAAATTTAAAAATATTAAACATTCGAGAAAAAATATAATAAAACTTAACAAAAAATTTCTCCTTACATTATAGATTTGATTAATATTTCTTTGCTTGGTATTCATTTTCTTCATCTAAATTCTGTTTATCCATTTTCCTTTTAAAGACCTTTTTTATTTCTGGCTTCCAATGACACTTTATTTACTATACGTTCAGCCTCAAAAATTCGTTTGTTATCAATTATAAGTAAGGCACGTTCCGTGTTGTATCCTGGTTTAATGCCCAGAGCTTCAAAGACTTTATCCTACTTACATATCCATCGTTAAAACAAATTACAGCATCCATAACTCCAAATTTCAAAGTTTCAATGCCAACAAAAACTGTTTTAGGAATTCGCTCCTAAATACATTTGTTAAAACTTTCATTGGGATTTTGTGTTCTTCCATGAAGGCATTTTTCAATAAGTCCTTCTCTGTGAGATCCCGAAACACTTTTTTCACTTTCAATAAAAATTGACTCAGGTAAAGAATGCTTGTGAATATAAAATTCCCGTAACAATGCTACGGTTATAACCGCACCAGCTATCCTCACCAAGAGGACACAAAGCGTGTTGAGGATTATCCTCAGTACTTAGTTTATGAAAATAAATAGTCCATATGGCTCTTTTCATGTCCTCCACAGATGACAAATTTTTACGGATTGCTAGCCCATAATAATGTTGGATTGAGTCCACTTCTTTAAGCGTTAGCCGTCCACGTCCCAAAATATTTTTCCCATCTGATAGCTTAATGCCTTTGCTCATTTTTAGAATGTTTCTCAGACTTGTGCCCATACGCTTTTTGCACATGGCCAACACATTCTAATTTTTCAACTTCTGTGTCGCCATATACTTTTGCTTCTTTTATAGTAAGAAATCCTTTTGAGTCCCCATCACCAAGATACTGCGTATAACATGCTTTTCGTGATGTTTCAGATCGCTGAAATATACTTAATACCCCCGACATTCCATTCCCCACTGAATCCTTCGTAATTTTTAGCACAATTTTCACATGGTTTTTTTTACCCTTACATGAAGAACAATATTTTGTGAGAGCTTCAAAGTCGATAACCTTTCCGTTCTCAACAGACGTAGCACATACAACTCCATTCAATGAAGAATAGCCTCTTTTATGCCATGTGCCATCCACAGCCACAGCTATATTTGAATTATTATCATTCGCTATGACTGCTTCGTGAACAGCTACATTCATGGAGTCTTCACTAATTGTTTTTAAAACATTTAAAAACAAAGAATTATGGCGTTCAAACTTTGCAGGTGGTGGAGGCAACTTCATGAGCCCACAGAATATTCGAGCAGCAGCTCCACCTTTTCCAATAGCTCTCATTCCATATGTTAATCTTAGGTTAACATCATAACATTTATTTGATATTTTTGATGACATTGTGCTCGTCGATTCTCCACAGTTGTGACAAATTATTCCCAAACTCACAGCTAAACCTCTACGACTTTTTAAATCTTCTCTCAGCTCAATTTTCTCTGAAGAACAGCAATATTTACAACATAAGAGATTTTTCATAAGGGAAGATAATAAATCCAGTTCAACGATTATGTTTACATTTTGAGAATCTTGTTCTTTTAGTAAATCCGGTATTTTAATTTTTCTCCTAGAAGCACTTTCCACGGAATTCAAAAGCAATTCTTCAGTCGATTTAGACTTTTTTATGTTGATTGCTACTATACTTCCTTCTGCCAAATTTTTTTATTCTTGGCATAATTACTCGTTCAAAAAAAAGTTAAGATACTTTTAAAATCTTATGAATATTAATAATTATAAGTAAAAATAAATATTTCTTACGAAAATTAATGTAAAATTAAGTAGTTGTATGCCACAAGAAACTTCGGAATAGACGAACGCGGTTCAAAACATTGCCATAAACTGAAATTTAAAGTAAGAAATTTTGTCACACAGCTTGGAACAATAGCTCACGCACAAGCGTGGCTAAAAAGTAGCGGGTTAACATTCAAACGAAAAAAACAATCAAAAAAGTTAATATAGATAAAACACAGGGGAAACTACATATTTAAAGTTCAAAGGGACGTGTCAAAAGGGGCATGGTCATTTATTTACATTTTTATTTTTCATATTTTAGGACTATTTTATCAACTAACATATAAGTATTATACATTTTTAGATTCAGAAAAATAAGCACTATTTTTTAGAACTAAAATTGAAAAATCGATTATTTGAAAGTATATGATGTCCCTGTTCTCTTAAATTGTTAACGTTACTTATATATTTTAGTACCTTATTTTGGATACTTATTTTATTACTAGATATTTATAATTTAAATTTATTTTGCGTTATAGAAGAAAGTTGATGCTTATCTTTATTGAATATTTTCGTTGTAATTTACTTATATGCATGGCATGAAAATTATTTTAACGACTTGAAGAAATTTATAAGAAATACTTTACAATGATGTTCATGTGCTTGTTTTTTCCCAAATAATTTAATATTGTGTATTAATTTTTGACTTTAGTCTTATTCAGCGTTTAAGGTCGCAATAACTTTCTCACTGTTTTTATGCTTATCTATGAAACAATATTTATTATGCTCCTTCTAGCACAGTGCTTCTCAAAGTTGGAACTTTCGCGACCCAATATTCAAGCATAATTTTCATCGCACCCCCTCATACAATAAAAATGTATTGAACTCAATAATACTATAATTTGAAGCTAAAATTACGATACGACTTTAACATCTTAATTGCCCCAGGCGTATATAAACGTCACGCTAAGCCAAAGCGTTTATTTTCCTTCAGACAAATTCTGGGGTAGAATAGCGTTAGCTATCTCCCTTATTGGGAGAGGCTCTCCTCTCTCCCTGGAAAATAAAGTTATCCTTTACAAGCAAATTCTGCGTCCAACAATAACGTATGGGTCCCCCATTTGGGGGGGGGCCGCGGCCCCGACCCACACAAAACGCATTCAAATTATCCAAAATAAAATTCTTAGAATTATTGCTAACGCACATTGGTACGTTAGAAATAGTGTCATTCATCACGACTTACATGGAGCCGATCGATAATTACATCACTAGAACTTCTAGAAATGTTTTTACTTCTATTCAAAATCACGACAACCCAGTAATTAAAGCACAAACACACTTTTCACGTATCCACACTCTAAACTAAATTTTGCTTACAAAACTAACAAATGGAATCTGCCCTTGAAACCGCCGTAATTACAACAAAAAACACTTAATTGCTACACTTAACAACATTCATATGCATTTGCCTTACATCAGAACTGGGATCAGTGTAAAAGCTGGCTCCTGCTTCGATTTCAACTACTGTGCCCCGTCTGTAAGTTTCCCTTGCAGACTCCTTCCATTTTTCACCCCAGCTGCAAAAAAAAAAAAAAAAAAAAAAAAAAAAAACCAGCATTTTCCTTCCCACTGCGTTTTTGGTGCTCCTCGAACGCGTTTTGGGGCTGTTAAGCCCCCCCTTTTCCTCCGCTCTTCCATTCCTCGCCCTCGTGACGTACTTCAGTTTCGTTCTCGTTTGGCCGTTTTCTACCTCCAGCCTCCCCCTGCGGGGGAGTGTTTTCAGATATCGATTCTCTTTGATACTTTCTCTCCGCGAATTTGGGTATAAGTGATTATTTCACTGGCACCCGTTAAATCTAATTTTCGTTTCGTCGCGTTTATTTTCCCAGATGTATATATACGTCTTTCCGAAGTAGAATCTTTTCTGTGCACTGCGAACCATAAAATTATTTCGAAGGCTTTGGAATGCAATTAAAGAACCTTGGTAATGTCTACGATGGATTTACTTATTTCAGATTTTTTTGCTTCTTTATTCTTTCTCCTCGCTATACATCATATACGCGCGCATGCGTGGAAAACGGTGGCACTGGGAAGCGAATCGTGTTAACTTTTAATCGGCAGTTAAGGGATTAATTATAAAGCGTATAAATTATCAAGATAAGTGTTAATTTTTGTTTTTAATTATATATATATATATATATATATATATATATATATATATATATATATATATATATATATATATATATATATATATATATATATATATGACAATCACTGGTAATTAATAAATTTTTTTCTTAACTTAGTATTGTTAAATTAATTATAAAATACATTGTGTAGCACTGATGCATTTATAAGTGTGATGTATCAGTGTAAATGTATATTTTATTTTTTATCATGTCAGAGTGTATTTTGTTTGCTTACTTTCAGTAATTTAATAATTTTTTAAATAATGGTTTGTTTTCGACTTTTCAATATGCTCGCCCCCTCTTGTAGAGTTATCACGCCCCCAAGGGGGGCGCACCCCACTGTTTAAGAAACCCTGTTCTAGCATAATAAACATTAAACATCTGTAAAAATAGTCACAGGTTGAAATAAAAATGTGTTTTTAACAAATAAAAGAAGCTGCAAAATGTCCGACTAGTCTATCAGGTAGGAATTAAAAAATGAAGGAAAAAAGTGACGTTATATATATATATTAATAAAGGCGACTCTCAGACATAGCCGAAGATTAAAAATAACTGACGTTGGTGTTCCGCTGCAGTTCATTTGGAACGAAGTTAATTTTTTTCTTTGCAATCATTTCAGGTATTAAATAAGTAGTATGAAAGTAATATTTCCTTTTAAAGTATAGTGTTTTCCTTTTTTTTTCTGCCATATAAAATCAGTTTATGTATTAAAAGAGTTATATTAATTTAACATGTAATTTCGTTCATTGGTCCTTGAAAAGATTATTTTAAATTTCTTAGCTGGCAAAAATATAAATTAAATATAATAATATATGTTATATGTAATATCTTTATATTCAATTGAGATATAGATGAATATCAGAAAACTTTTCCGAGTTACATATGAATTCAATATTCTAGTTGAAAAACGTAAAAGCTCTAAAACTTGTATAATATTTGTTTAATTTCTGTAAATCGTGTGCAACTTTTTATGTATATATATGAAATGATCCACCAAGTGGAATGATTTTCTTTATTTAACTATTGATCATTTCGCTGAGAATGGATGTGGAAGATGTTTGACATGATGAAGGAGACTGGTTGCTGTTGATCCCCACATCTATTTTTAATGGAAGAACATTCCCACATAAATAACAGACGTGCACACGATAAAAATACGACACAACGCAAGATGCATAGCATGACGGAGACAAAAGGCAATGGTAGGCGAATTTTCCATGAAATATGCAAAGGTTTATATGCAAAGCACCAACTCCAATTCTTGAACAGCTATCGTACGATGTGGTTATACAATGACTGATCTAAATTCACTGACTACATAAAGTGTTAAAAGTTACGGCTAACTAACAATTATTATGATAAGTTCTAGAGGTTTCAGAATCATTACCAGTTTAAAAACCCTCCAGAGAAATTTAACTTGAGTTATATAACGACGCACCAAGAAGGAGTTGCCTGATTGTAATGAAATTTCGAATGCAAAGACATTTGTACCCATCATGCAAATGATTAAAATTTGGTGTGTCCAATGAATGAAAAGCGGGAGCTACAGCGCATCGGAACTGCGCACTCAGCAGGTGTCTATAAGAAGCGATTCTCAGTCTGATGGTCAAAATTTCGGTTGCATTGCAATTTAGGATACCTTTCAATGAATTAAACAATGCCTCGCGGAGGGATTCGAGCTCATCCCGAGCAACTATCAGAGTTTGAAAGAGATCGTATCATTGAACTGAAAGAGGCAGGTTGGGCAAATCGGAGAATCGCTCGTCATATGGGTCGAAACGATGCGGCCATTAGAAGATGCTGTCAAGAATGGGTGGAAAATTGCAGATTTCAGCGTCATGATGGTAGCTGTCGACCTAGATCCCCAGCAGATCCGGAGGACAGATTGATTGTCAGATCAGCTGTCAAAGTGCATTATTCATCGTTATCAACAATGAGACTTACCCCCCTTCCGCGCCGAAGAGTGTCCACAATGATCATTCACAGACGGCTGATAGAGTGAAATTTGCGTTCGTACCGATCACTACACCACCTGCCACTCACGCCTGCACACTGTGGAGCCAGATTACAGTGGTGCTTGGCTCGATTATGTTGGAATCATGCTAAGTGGGGACCTATAGTGTTTAGCGACGAATCCCGCTTCAAATTGTGACCTGACGATCATCGAGGATGTGTCTGGAGAAACCCAGGGCAGCGTACCGATCCTGCTTTCACTATTGCACGCTACACAGGCCCTCAATCAGGAGTTATAGTCTAAGGTGCCATTTTTTGACAGCAGAACCCCTTTGGGCGTCATTAGAGCACACTTACCGCACAGTGGTACATCGACGACATTCAGAGAACTATTTTGCTGCCGTTCCTTTAGCAGCACCCTGGCCTCATTTTTCAGCTAGATAACGCCAGACCACATATGGTACGTGTTTCTATGAACTGTCTTACAGCTATTCAAACACTTCCTTTGCCAGCCAGATTACCAGATCTCTCTCCAATCGAGAATGTCTAAGATCTGAGGAGAAGGCGACTGTATCTAACAGGGAATGTTCATGACCTGGCTCGACAAATTGAAGAAAATTTGCCAAGAAATACCGCAGGAGACCACTAGGGTGCTTTATCACTCTATTGCACGGTGTGTGATAGCTTTCATCCAGGCTAGAGGTGGGTCAACACCTTATTGCAACGTTTCTCAAACTGTGGGGCACGCCCCCCTGGGAAGCGAGACAACTCTACGAGGGGGCACGAGCATATTGAAAAGTCGAAAATAAAAAAAAAATGGTTAATTTACTGAAAGAATACAAACAAAATACATTCTGACATAATAAAAAATAAAATGCACATTTACACTGATATGTTTTACGTATAAATGTATCAGTGGTACTAAATGTATTTGATAATTAATTTAACAATATTAAGATAAGAACAAGTTTAATAATTACCAGTGTCCCCATGGGATTGTCATATATAAAATTTCTATACAAAAATTAACACTTATCTTGATAATTTGTATGCTTTATAATTAATCCCTTAATTGCCGATTGAAAGTTTTGTGATTCGATTCCCAATTCCAACCGTTTTTCACGTAGGCATGCGTATGTGATGTATTGGGGGTGGGATGGAATAAAGAAGCAAATAATCTGAAATAAGTAAATCCTTCGCAAATATTGTCCAGGTTCTTTTATTGTATTCCAAAGCGTTCGGAATAATTTTATGGATAGTACTGCACAAAAAAAGATCGCATTTCGGAAAGACTTATAAATACGTCTGGGGAAATTAACGTTTTGACTGAGCGAGGCGTTTATATACGCTGGTGGCACTTAAGAGGTTAAAGTAGCATGGTAGTTCTAGCATCACAAAGCATAGTACTATTCAATTCAATACATTGTTATTGTATGAGGAGGGGGCGCGATGAAAATTATGATTAAATATTGGGTCGCGAATATTGAAACTTTGAGAAGCACTGCCTATTGAGTTTGTTACTCTGAAATAAACCATTCAGTTTTTCTGAAATTTTACCATTTTGTATTAGTTGCATAATCTTCCTACCCACCAATTTTGTGTCTATCAGACGACTCGTTCTTGGTGCATTGTTTGTTTTTGTTATTGTTGTTGTTATAGAGTGTATATAGATACACAGATTATAATTTTAACTTGAAATATGACTCGAAATATATTTAGAAAGTACTAATTTCTCTTGAACAGCATAGATTTTTCATTTTATCTAAATTATTACTACTTCTATTTGTTTCGTATTAAATTTTGATTATTTTGTTTCCACCATTATCTTTTATGAATATATGGAAATAATTGTATGAAGTAATTAAAATCAAGCAGCAGTGAAAAATAAATAATGATCTCCGTGTAGAGTTAGAATTTTTTTATTTTAAAATTTTTACTTTATTATTATCTGAATTATAAAGATGATTATATTGCATTGATTAAACAAAGGGACTTTATCATAGAACCTGCATAAGGAAATCATTTCCTTAAAACAAATTTATTTCTCATTTCAGGGAACTTCAAGGCTATGAGCAGAAAATCATGTCAGGATTCTATAGGAAACGTTGGAACTTGTATGTTTAAGTACGATTGTATAAGGCGAAAAGGAATCACTTTATCGACTTGTGTAGATGGATTTTTATTTGGAGCGTGTTGTTTGTTGAAAGAAGATTCCATCCAAATTATATCTGACGATATTTCAAGCAATTCAAATGAATATAAAATTCAAAATCAATTAATACTTAATTCATCGCAACTCATAACTGATATTGAAAATTCCACAGAACAGGCCGACTTTTCAGAAGAGATCCCAAATACTACTTTTTCATTTCCATCAAGTAAAGATTTCCAAGTTTATCTTTCAAAAAGTTCATCTGAAGATAAAATTACTTCAGATGCCCCAATACTGAATTTCGAAACTGTAAATGAATCAACGATTGACAGCTATTTAGTAAACACGGAAAAAAATCATAATAACCATGAAAATAATTTTTCAAATACTATACTAAATTTTCCCGAGCCTTCTGATACAGAACCAACAACTTTAACACAATCAATAGTTTCTAAAGAAATTGTAGTAATAAGCAAAGATTCAATACCTGAAAATGATACTGAATCAAATAACATTAAAGATATCTATGGTTTCTTAAATACTGATAATCTTTTTCATAAAGTACATTCTACAGAATCAAGAAATCAACCTACAACATTTAGTAATTTAGAAGTTAATATCAACGAGAATATTAAGATAAATTCTACAGATTATTTTAACACAGACAGTTATGAAGGGTATTTAAATAAAACCGATGAAAATGAACTTGTGGAGTCAAGCATTACTGACTCAGCTTCAAGTTTTGAAAACTTTCAATACAAAAATAAAAATTCCTCCATTAAAGAAGTAATTGAATTCCATAGCTACAAAAACGACTTACCGGGAGTTAATTTAAATTATTCAGATGAACATATTTATTCAAAATCAGCTGGCAGTTCAATGGATTTTTCAACTAAAACCAGTTTCTCTCCCATTTCTAAAACAGAAAACAATACAATTAATTATGAAATTTTAAATGAGGAGAGTGATCTTAAAAAGAGAATTAATGTAACAATATTTGCTGAAAATATTCATACAACATTTGCACAAAATGTAACGATCGCTAATACATTCGAAATTTCAACTAAGAACACAAATTCTGAATTCGAGAATCCTGAATTTACCATGCCGTCTGATTCTTTGACGTATTCGATATCAAACAATCCACACAATCCTGAAGAAATAGATTTAATCGAAAACATTTCCACTCATGGGGATATCTTCGATGAAAGACCCTTCACAGATCAAGAATATTCACCAAAGCTCTCCTCTGTAACAATGACAAATTTTAATTCAGATTCTAGTGCTTCATTTTTGGAACTTACTTCTGATGAAAAGAAAACAACAAAAATTGCTCTTCCTACTTTACCATGGTTGTCGAATTCTATATTACCTGAAAGTTTACAGTCTGTTATATCGCAACTTACAGTTCCAGAAATATCTAGTCCTGCACAATGGAATTTAAATTACGAAACAAAAGCGACTCCATCTATTGAAATAAATACATTTGGTACACAAGACTTATTTTTGGATTCAGGATATGAAGAAAACTTAGAGTTAAAGAGCAATAATAATTCTGGACCTTTATATGATGAGGAAGGAAATTACACTTCAAATGAAATCAAGCAAATAATCAATTCCCCAATATCATTACCAGAGAATTTTACTGGAGCATCGTCAGCTATTTCTATTCAGTTTTCAAATAATACTAAAGTAAATGACGAAGGAGATAAATTGTTGCACACTACGAACTCTTCAATTGATGATGTATCTATAAATGAATTTAACTCAAAATTAACAACAATTCATTATACTGATAGTTTTTCTGGTTCAATGTTGGATGAAAACGTATACAACGAAACTTTTCCACAAACTACGATTAATACAACAAATATGTATGAAGATGAACAAATGTTAACAGAGAAAACACAAATATACGTTTTAAATACAACTATAGACAATCATATAACTAGTGAACCTCTCAAACCTAATATATTATCAAATTCTGAATCACAGGATCAAGAAGTTTTTGTTTCTTCTAAAAATGAACTTGATACCTCTTCAATTACATTCTTAGATGATATTAGCAATAATTTAGACTCTGAAGAGAAACATAATGCAACCTTATCAACAGTTCCTTCATTAGAGAAAATTTACGATGACGTACAAAATTTCGTTCCATCTGTACAAAGCTCAGTATGGGATACATCTTTCAATGTAACAGAGTTCACAAACACATTGTCTGAACAGACAATCCCAGGAAGTTCACCTACAATAATTCAGATAATAAATAACCACACAGGTAAAAATCTATCCGAAGTAAATATTTCATACAAAGTTAAAGATTCAAATGAATCGCATGTAAATATCAGTATTTTTCAACCAACAGAAGACAAAGCCATAAGAAATGTCACTATTCTTCCTACTGTAAATAGCACTATAGAAAGTAATAGTGATTTGTATGATAAATCAACGCTGATGACTACACTCTCTCCTGTATTACAAATCACAGAAGGAAATAATCAATCCCATCCATCGATACATTCAACCGTGAATCCATTTGCTCCCCCCTTTTACAATGAATCAGAAGATTCTAGTCAAAACATCTTACACGAAACTACGTTTTCATTCATAGATTTCAATTCAACGACTTTTCTCACTCCAATATCAATAAAAAACAAAACTAGTCTTTTTCTGACGTCTGTTGAAGCAGGAACAACAAATGCACAGTTGTATTCGTCTGATTCCAATCAACAGAATGCCTTTAATACAGATTTTGAAGTAAATACTGAGGAACTAGATGAAGATAACGGGGAGAATAATTTAATTGGATATGAAAATTACTCAAAAGAAAATACTGAAGATTCATTATACTCTGAAACAAACAGCGAGTCAACGAATGTGCAATTATTAGAAATAACTGATGAAGGTTTTTCATTTACAGTTACTGATATGCCTACAACGTCAATGATCAATAACACTGATATACCTTTAAAAGCAACTCAAGGAGAGGAGGAATTTTCGGAATCTATCACAGTGTCTATAACAGATTCTTATAGTACTTTATCAGAGACAGATAGTTTTTCAACAACAGGTTTTGTAAGACCTGCAGAGACAAGTACTCCAGGTACTTTAATCACAATTTCAACTTCAGATACTGTTTTATACAATTTTTCGATAAACTCATTTGAACCAGATTTAATGACATCTGATAATGAACTCTTTTTAAATACCTCATATGACAGCTCTAGCAATATTTCTGTAGAAGATTCAAGTATTTCAACGAATGAGGTATTGATGTTGACCACAGAAAACATTTCTAGTACTGACCTCACTAGTCAAGATGGAAACACTGTAACAATTGTCAATTTAATTGGCACGTCAACACAATATTTGACAAAGCCAGATCCAACAACAACTATTGCGTCGAAAACAAATATTGACGTTTGGAATTATAAAAAAGGTAACTGTGTTCCTTAAGTATATTTTTATATATTTATTCTAATTTGAATTGTTGAAAGATTTTTCTTAAAAAACTAGCTTTATACAGCGGATAATTATATAGAATTTAAAGTAACAATATAGTTACCTTTAACAACATGAATTTTATCTTTCGTATAAATTGTACGTCTGCACTCTCTCTCTCTCTAATTTTAGTGTGTTTCAAATTCAATTACAATCTATAAAATGTAAATCAAGTTGACTTATAGACATCAAATACAGAATGAACTCATTTACTTTCAATGACAAGTACTGATATTCATTTATGGGTCGGCTCGGTTGCTTAGAGGTGGCGTGCCTTCTTCATAAGCCCAAGATTGCAGGTTCGATCATGGCTGGGGTCCATAGATTTCCTGGATGCAAAAATTGTAGACATGCTAATTATGCGGCATTTAAAAGACCCCTGAGTATCAATTTGGCTCGGGTACTCTAGGTAAAAGTAAATCCCGGCAATATTTAGCATCCGACAAAGACTTGAATTAAAATTAATGCAACGGTCAAAATTTGGTAGAGAGAGCCGCCGCTAGATGGTGCCACCATGAAATGGGTTTCACATTTTGGGGACATGCCAGGTCTGTAAAGGCTTAGTTGCCGATATATACTGTCCATTAGAAAAAAAATCATTCATTTTGGATTAAATGAATATCTCAGTTTGTTCCATATTATCGACATCGAATTCATTTGGCTATTCCAGAGCCTTAACTGCCTGCTGTAGCATAGTGGTAATGGTCACGAACTCGTGACCCGTTCAGTGTAGAGTCCTAATGCCACAGAAGATTCCCCGTGTAGAAAAGATGATTTTCGTTAAATGTCTTGTAGCTTAAGTTATCCGACTACGTTCAGAACCGTGATTTTCAAAAGCGCATAAATGGATAGTTTTCATGATATTTAGTGTCACTTAAATTAGAATATATGCATAAAATTGTTTTAAGGACATTTTGACAAAAAATATTTATTTAAATACAATATTTTGGCGAAAAATTAACTTAGAATAATCTTTTTCCAAATGTGAAAATTTTTCCTCTTGTGAAAAATGCTTCTATTAGAATAATATTTTGCCTGTATATAGCTCAGACCTCTGTTCACAGGCTCAACTAGAATTTTTGAAATGTATAACTTAGAAGTGGGTTTCTCCATATTTTACGACAACAGAGGGGAGTAATTTTAAGAAAAAAACGCCGATAATTATTTTAATTGGTGGTAACTCTGAAAATAATGTGAATTTTTACAAAATCTTAGTTCAGACTTCTCGAGAAGTCTTTGCTTTATATAAGCGAAATATTGTTATTTTAGAAGCATTTTTTATAAAAGGAGAACATTTTGAAAAAAAGATTATTCTAAGTTAATTTTTTGCCAAAATATTGTATTTAAATAATTTTTTGACCAAAATGTCCTTAAAACAATTTTATACATGTATTCTAATCTAAGCGACACTAAATATCATGAAAGTTATCCATTTATGCGCTTTTTTTAAAATCACGGTTCCGAACGTAGTCGAATACCTTAAAGTCTTCCCGTTGGCGGGGAGTGGAAATTATGAGAGAGGGGTGCCGACTATGTGTCATCCTTGTCACATGACCACAGTTCACAATTACGAGGTCCATATCCAATAACTATCGCGTTGCCTTAAAGTGCGATGTTATTAAACACTCATTTCAGAACCTTAACCAAATGGAACATAATGTCACACAGAGGAGTTTGGGGATGGAATTAATATTAGCACTCATTTTACGTCAAATTAAAAATGTTTACATATGTGTGACTTTCAGAATGGAATATAATTTCTAAGTTGTAAGAAAATTAAGCACCTTTGGAATTAACAGTATTCTTAAAATGGCATTTTTTCATATTCGAGAAACGATTCTAATAAAATCACAAGTTAATTGTGAAATACACAAAAGCATTAAATTATGTAAATGATAATTTTTTCAAAATTTTATAAGTTCAGCAAAAAGTGGTTAAGTCACCGATATTAGTTTTAGTATGATTACTTTTCACATTTGATGATGTGTGAAAAGTTCACATTTATAGTCTTATTCTTATGCGTTTATGAAAAGTTTTTTTTACTGGCCGTTATACTTAAAATGAAACATAGTTCTTGTACTATAAATGTTACTTCTCATTATACTTAATATCTTTAAGAAAATGTAATCTGAAGAATGTTTTACATACTTTTATAGATTGCGGTGTGCGGCTAATGCAAGCAGTAGGTAGAATTGTGGGTGGAAAAAATACTTACTTCGGTAAATGGCCTTGGCAGGTAGGTATTTTATTTACTCAGTTACTGATGCATGGTATGTAGAAATTCGTTCACACTTTATGGAAACGATTTTGATAGTTAATTTTTATCAATGAATACCGTATTTTTTTGCGAAAATGTGCTTCTATATGATAGCCATGATTCTTGACAATAGCTCTAGCTCGAATTTTTCATGAAAATAAACTTTTTCTTGTTATGCAAATTTCACTCCATTTCTCTTGAACCGTTTTCCAAAGTCAGTTCAGTGTTCTTGGGTGCCGTTTTATTAAAGCTTGTTTTAAAGAACTGGAAACACAAAAGTCCATTGCAGAAGCGTAGGGTAATTTTGCACGTATTTCAAATGGGATACACTTTATTCCTGTTTCTGATTCTCTCTTTGCTAAATAAGTGGCAGTTGACTTAGATGTGTAACTAGAGGCTTTGTCTTTATGAAACTCAACTTCATCAATGTCCTTTCCATATAAAGTAGGAATTTCTTCTTGAAAAATTAGTTCTAAAATATTCTGCTGATAGTAGAGTTAATTAATTTTGACTTTACTTGAGACTTTTTTTATTTTTAATTTGATATTGTTAGAAAATCATGGAACTATCTTGAATCCCTTTGAGAAAACTTTACTGTACACTGACAAAGCCATTTCCTTCGGTCATTGCCGTCAGATGAGAAAAAGAAAATTGATCTTCTCCTACTACAGTCACTTAAACATACCCATGGCTCATTGAGAGTTACCACAAATTTCTATTTTTCAACCCTTCGGAGGATCATTTCATATATATATACGAGGGTTGGGGTAAAAGTCATGGCAACTGTTTTTTTTCTTGAAGATACCAGTCCGGTTGGAAACTGTGACATATACAGAGGAAAGGACAAGGTGCTAACTACATGTGTGGACAATGAATAGCACTGAAATATCGTAACACACTAATTTAATACGGTAGTATACAGGGCAATATGGTCTTCATGGTGCAAAATAATGACAACACAGTACACCCACCGTGCTAATGTACGGTATGGTAAGGCATTATTTCCAAGGGCTTCCACTAATTCACTGTGATATTCCATCGCATTTTTCCCTCGGAGAATGGCTATTTTAATGTAAGAACGCTGCTCAAAACGGGTTACTTCCATCACACGACACTCACCAACTGACTGATTTCAAAGCCCTCGCTTCACCACTACCAGCTATCACAGAGCCATCTGTTCTTTTGTATACACACTATGCCGGCATAACTTCCACATGACACATATACGTTTGTGATCCATTCACATATATACAAGAAAAAAAAACAGTAGCCATGACTTATGCCCCAACCCTCGTATAAAACAAATGAAAAAAAGTTTAGTGTGTTAAATATTCTACATGCAAATAGATTTATATGCACATATGCATATATATGTAATATTTTAAAGGCACTTTTCGGCAAATAGTTTGAAATTCATTCATGAAAAGACATCTTTGAATAGTCTCACAGTAAAGCAAACCATTCATAGCTGTCCCTGATTGGGAATTGGATTGTATATTTATTTCAATAACTGCTAAATCATCATGTTTTGGATGATGTTAATCATCATAAGAGATGGGATTGGAATTTGAGGGTTGGATACTCTTCTCTGAGAAACAATTAGCTTTTTAATTTTATACGCGTATATTTACGGTGAGAAAATAAATATTATATATATATATAGGTGTGAAATATAATTTTGGTTAAGCTATGATTTAATTGTCCTTAAACATATGTATAAGGAAAAGATAAATGTAAAATAGAAAATTAGAAAAGATAGTCAGTTGTATATGCTAAATGTTATTAAACCAATTTTTGTAATGAAAACCAGCAAAAAAACTAATTACGATATTTCTAAGCAATTACGATACAGTTACTATGTACAGTATCCTCTGTTATATAGTATCCTAAGTCATTCAAATGCGAGATAGCATGCAAGAAATGTCCAACTGATAAGAGTATATTAGTTTTTTAGTAAATATTTTTTCATGTTTTAAAAAAGAAAAAAGAATTATGAATAATTTTCTTTTGTAATTGTAGGCTTTGGTCAAGGAAGCTACATGGCTTGGACTTTTTGTTAAAAACAAATGTGGAGGAGTTCTAATCACTTCGAAATATGTACTAACTGCTGCCCATTGTCAGCCAGGGTAATGTAATACTGAATGAATAACACGTATAACATTTGAACACACAATAAGTAATATTTTACATTCGTAAATAATACTGAAGCAGCCAAAACTTAAATTTTTTATCTGTTTTTTTTTTATGAAATACTTTACAGATATTGTCTTAAAATTGTTCCCAGTAAGCTCCTTGATATTGACTTAAACTTATCTTTGTTATAGATCTAGCAGGTTTTAAATGGGGTAATTAGATACTATGCTTAAATATAAAATTTGTAATTCTCATACTATAATTAGTTTTTTTAGACTGTTGAAAGTATTTTTAAAATATTTACAATTTTATTTATTCAACCTCAGAAACTTTCTTAAAATTGTTCCATTTTCAACTCTATGATTTACTTCATCATTTTGTACAATTTTCTTACATCATGTTCAAAATTCCAAGGATAAATTTTAAGAATGAAGGGCATTGTTCATTATTTTCAACCTAAAATTCACAATACTAAAATACAATTGTAAAATCTGTTTGAATAATTATTATTTCTTGAAAACAACACAAAACGTTAAGCACTGTTGTTTTACTCATAATTCATATCCATAAGATATTTTAAAAAGTTATAAACTGAGTGATTTTTAAGCAACTAACCAATTTCAGAATTAAATTTAATAGCTGAAAAGTTTTTTGATGTATAATAATTAACACTTTTAACTACTTTATTATGTTCTTTCGTCACATTTTCAAAAGCAACAATTCCTTATATATCAATAGAATTAGGTTTTACTCAATAAATTTATTATTATTATTAAAATGGATTTAGTTTGTAATGAGCATTTAAATAGTTTCTTATTTTTTAGGTTTCTTGCATCATTGTTAGTGGTTTTAGGAACACATGATCTTGCAGAAACATTTGACAACAAAGCCTCTGTTATACGAAATGTGAAAAGAATGGTCGTTCATCGCCATTACAATGCACAAACATTTGAAAATGATTTAGCTTTATTAGAAATGGAATCTTCAGTGGAATTTTTACCGTATGTAGTACCAATATGCTTGCCACATCGAAATGAAGATTTTACTGGAAAGATGGCTTTTGTGACTGGCTGGGGTAAACTTACCCATGGTAGGCTTTTTACTTAAAAGTTTTAGATCTGATTTACATAAATACATTTTATTTTTAGAATTTTCCGTAATCTTACAATTTTTTAAAAAGTTTTATAAATCCAAATAACTCTAACTAAAGAACATCATGTAACATTTTCTAACTCTCATCATTGTTTAATTGTGTAATTATTAACTTTATATACGAGTTTAATATATTATTAGAAGAACAATTAAAATGATAAAATCATACAATTTGATACGAAAATATGTATTGAAAAGTGAGTAATTTGTTATTTTTACTATTTCGTCAAATATGAAACTACTTTAAAAATAAAGTTGAGCACTTAAAATGTAAACGGAGAAATTAATCAATTTATATGGGATATGCTATAGGATAGCTACATTTAAAGTATTTTGCTTTAAATATTCCGTGAAATCTTAATGAAATGTGTACGTACACTCTCTTTAAACGTACAGTGCTTTTATTATTATAAAGTACACTAAAAGTAATTTGTTTGACTTTAAATATTTTATATTAAGTCGCAATTTTTGGTCAACAATACGGTCAAAACATATTTTTTTTATAACAAACTGTTCATTTTTGAAAAAAATTGATAGAATAAGGAATTAAAAATTATAAGTTAGAATAATTGCAAGTGCTATTGACTATAAGTACATGCATACACACACATATGCGCTGTGTGAAAAACTTAAACAACAATGTACATTTTAAACAGATAGCTATGAAATTGCAGAGAATTGTTTTTGGTTATTGCGATCAGTAAAATGAACACACAAATCAGAAGAAATTCGATGTGTATGCAAATGTCAAGAACAAAACGTCATAGGCGAGGTAAGTGTACGCTAAACGCGTGCAGTATATATGCTTCATGTGCAACTGAGTTTTTTGTGAAATACGGCTAGAAGAGATCCCACCTGGAAGAATGATTAGAAAACTGAATAGTTTGACCAGTGTAACCGAAGGGTTCGGAATCAACAAAAGTGTGCTCTTGGAAAGCCTTCCAAACCATAGTTACATCTGTTAGAAAGGTTGATGGTGGTCGTCCTAGGGAAACAATTTCAGTGGAGGGCTGATATATCGTCCTGCAGGCGAAAAGAACCTGATATCAGTCAGCAAGTGCCATTACTCAGCAAGTGTGTAAAGCAACAGGCGACATGTGTCATAGTTTACTGTGACCAGACGCCTTCACAAATGTAGCCTATAAGCCCACCATCCTGAACTCTGAATCTCTTTGATAGTTGGCCATCGGTGGCCCAAAAACTAGACATCTCTTCAATGGAGTAATGTCCTCTTTACGGTTGAGCATTTTTTCAGTGCCACAAACCATTCTCAATGTCAGTTGATTTGTAGCGAGGGTGTGGCACGGTTTCATCCTAGTAATATCACGGGAAGAGACTGTTACGATGGTCGTGGAGTTGTTGTCTGGAGAGATATTATGCTGAACGAGTGAACTGAGTTCCATGTTTTCAACAGAGGTTGTGTAATCGTAAATAGCTATGGTAAGGAGGGGATCCTGTCCTATATGCGTCGGTTCCGAGATGTTATTGAACCAGAATTCGCTTTTATGAATAACAATGCATGATCATACCGGATTGCTGATGTTCAACAGCTACTGGAAATTGAAGATATCACTTGAAGGGATTGGCCAACGTTCTCCCCTGATTTAAATTCCATAAAACATGTGTGAGATGCTTTGTAGAGACCCCTTCGACTCGATCACGTCCTCTGGGAACACCCAACAACTGTAACAAATGCCGATTGAGGAATGAGCACGCTTACCTCAAGAACTTAAGTACAATCTGTTGCTGAGTATGAAGAGTCGTTTCGAAGCAACCATTGCAGTAAGGAGAGGGCATATCCCATACTAAGGAGCATCTGCTTGCTGTTCTTCCTCTTGAACAGAAAATCATGTGTAACGATACTATGAGTTCAATAAAGCCTTTTTTTTTGCTTGTGATTCCGTACTATATGCATAATATACATTATGGCGCAACTATGATATGCCCCAACTATGCTTTTTGCACTTAAACGTACAAAATGCTGTTTCTCATTTCTAAATTGCATGTCTTTTAGAGGATTTCTCGTGGAGTTATGGCAAAAAAAACCCTGTTGCTTAATTTTTCACACCTGTGTATATACATAAATGTATACGGAAATGTATATGTATAAAATTTAGAGAACATTACTTCCTTAATATTCATTTTTAATTCACATCTTAATATTTGTTAAATGTTTTACTTAATAAGAGATTGCACAATCACCTTTCTGGTTAGGTGTTATTTTCAAATTCAGATAGTCTATTAGCTTTAGTTTCTACAATTTTTCTTCTTTCAAAAAAAAGTATTTACATTTATGTGTATTGTTATTATTTTTTAAGTACACAATACTGTTTCTTCCTTTAAAGAATATTTATAAACAATTTATATTTAAAATGCCAACCTGTGCTCCCCATTGTTTTCAATGTTTATATGGGAAGTTTGTACACTACTTTTTGTTACTTTTATGGTCGTTTGCTGTTAAATTTTACAAATTAATTTTTGAATTTTTAAATTGCTTTCTGAATTTCAAGTAAATTGATTACTTTTTCATGCGATAAGAATACAGCAATTTATAATTTTAGAAATTAGTTTTATTTTTAAAGAAATCTGTTTTTCTTTAAGTTTTCACAGCCCAAGATATACAAGCAAACAAAGGGCAAGGTCGAAGCTTGAAACTACATTTAATCGTGAAATTTTAATCCTATACCATAAGAGTTTGCTATTCTACGCTGACATGTTCTGTCTTGCTGTATTCTTGCATGTTGTTTAGCATTAAGTTATAATTGTAGAAATTAAGTATATGATTCATGATTATACATGCTCATGTAATGATTCTCTACTTCATTTTTCTTGAGAAGGATTTTCTTCATTTTATTATGGTCCCGAACCTTCCAAAATATCACCTGGTAATAAATTCATTTTATTTACTCATCTAACGGGAGATAAAGTTTTGACTGCAATTTTAGTTCTTAAAACAATGCCTTGCCGTTTAATTTTTGTGGTCAGATGTTGTAATATTGCATCAAAAATTGCATCATTGTTTTGTTGCTGTTTCTATGCTCGCTTGTTTCAGTGCCGATTTAAACATATCGGGCCCTGGGAATAGAAGATCTACAAGCCCCCTTAGCACTGGTGGATCGAAATTTATAACCATATAATCTGGTTAAGTCCAGCTTATTCCGGCTCCTGGGTGCCCACCACAAGTGCCCAATGGATAAACCGCCACTGGCTTGTTTGCATAACGTATCGTCAAGGATCGATATCCAAAATAAATTTCATCAAATTCAAAGCACTTGTGGAATTTTAAAACTCATATATATATACACTGCTGGACAATTGCTAAGGACGGATCACAAATTGCTATGTAGCATAACATTAAGCGAGACATGAGGCCTAGTAGGATAAAATATAGTTGCCACACTGTTCAGAAATTAGAATAAAGAATATTTATTGTTCTGGAAAGTACAAAAGCTGTGAAACATCTGAAAGAAAAAAAATGTTCATTTGATCTGCGTACGGAGAAATGGAACAATGCATCTAAAAGTCAGCAGGCACCTTAAAGAAAGGTATCAGTACGGGATATGTCCACCGTGGAGTGTGATGCAACATTCCACACGTCGTACCATACTTTGCACAACATTATCCAGCAGCTGTTGAGGCAATTTATCCCATTCCTCTGTGAGTGCACGGATGATGGTGTTCTTGTTTGTCGGAGGATAGTTTCGACCAGCAACTTGCCTCACCAAAGCATCCCACACATTTTCAATGGGGTTTAGATCTGGAGAACGCGCTGACCATACGAGACGTTGAATTCCCTCGCTGTCTAGACAATCCTGAACAGCGAGTGTTCGATGACATGTTGCGTTGTCGTCCATAAAAACAAATTTATCACCGACAGCACCACGGAAAAGACGAACATGAGGAAGTAGAACTTCATCAATGTATCGTTGGCCCGTCATAGTCCCATTCGCAACCACATGTAGGCGCGTGCGGCCATTGATCATGATGCCGGCCCACACCATGATACTGCATGTCGGATATCGGTCCTTTTCCTGGATATTTTCTGGACGATAAGCAGTACCACTCTCGCGCCAGATCAGTTGGCGTCTACAATCCGATGACAGACTGAACCTAGTCTCATCTGAGAAGAGTACGTATGCCCAGTCCTGTTCAGTCCAATTGTGATGCTCACGACACCATTGCAAACGGGCAGTACGGTGCTGTCTGGTGAATGGGACACACACAACAGGTCTGCTTGCGTATAGTCCTCCTCCCCTCCAACGTCTGGCAACAGTTTTTTGGGAGATCTGCTTTCCTGAGGCAGCAAGAAACTGATTTGCCACCTGCTGAGCTGTGGTGCGCCTGTTCCTTTTTGCTGATAGGACAATATATCTGTCTTCTGCAGGCGTCGTGCTTCTAACACGACCTCCCCCGTGCCGTCTACTACACATTCCAGTAGTTTTAAATTTCTTCCACAGCCGTGAAACAACGCTGTGAGCGATGTCGAACTCCCTGGCAACATCTGTTATTTTTCGCCCTTCGATCTTTCCAATAATTCGGCCACGCATAAAATCATGTATGTGATGTCGGGAAGACATCCCAAAAATTTTAAGTTCGTCTATTAAATCTTTCCTGTAAAACTTTGACTTGAAACCACAACTGTCCACACGCGTCAAAACCTTTAAAGCTCTTATGAACGCTATCACGTGATGAATAGACGTGGAAAAAAAATTGCATACACCTACTTCTTCTTACTAATATCCCGCACTTATTCTAATTTTTCACATTTTGCTTCCTTTCATTTATGGATGATAGTGTTATCCGTCCTTAGCAATTGTCCAGCAGTGTATATATATATAGTCTTATTCTCTACAAACAAGAGATAACATCCAACAATTACATTCGAAAAATACAAAGACAGTAGGAAAATGACACAATGAAGGACACATGAGCAACCGAGATTAAAAATTATAAAATGGATGCTGCAGTATTATAAACATTGCTGACTTAGGACAGTTAATATATAAAATAATTTATATAAAAGTGTTGTGTTGAACTTGTTTTTTGGCCAGCCAACCTTTCCCCTTTATGTAAATAATACTGAGCAAAAACCTATTGAAAGTAATGGATAGGAATATCTAAATCCATTACAAGATAGAGGTAACTTACCTAAAAATTGCACTTAAAAATGCAGAGCTCTCTATAAATCTGAGTGCAATAAAAAATTTATTGCCAGATTTTGGACCCTAATGTAGATTTAAATCATGTGAATGACTGAAATGTATAACAACAAAAGTGTAAAAATAATGGAAATAAAAATTAATAATAGAGTTACAAATCACCATAACTTTAGTAACACTAGAGTATGTATGAATAAAATTATAATAAGTAATTTTTTTATATTAGAATATGGAGATAACTATAACTATGAAATATGCAAATTTATAGTAATAAACTATTATCAATTTCAAAATTTTTAATCTTTACTATTTTGAATAGCTTTATTCATATAACTATTAATAAAATTAATTGGGTATTTCTGATTTAAGCAATATTTAGTAAAATGTTTATAGTTATTTATTATTTCTGATTTTTTTTGACACCAGAAATTTATGGCGTTGTATATAGTTAATAACAATATTTCTGAATATAAAAACATGTACATTTCTCTCCTAATGAGGAACTTTTATAATATTGAAATTAAAATATTTTCTCTTTTATCATAAATATTAGAAACTATTACAGTATCTTTTATTTTGATATGTACCTATATCAAGAAAAGTTGTTTCATTGTTGTTACTATTTGTCTGTATTAAATTAAGATATTGTGGATAAAAATTAATGTTAGGTATAAAATTGACTTGTTTGCCAAAAATGATTATGTCATCTATATAACGATAAATATAATATTTAGGTTTATTAATGTAACTACTTTCAAAATAATGTAAGTATAAATAGTTAAATCATAGAATTCAATATTTTTATATACTTTAACTGACTTGCGTAGCTAGTTCATGAAATACCTAGTTATTCTATGAAATAACGGATTTCATACTTTAACGGTACCATATATATACATACGTATATTATATAAAAGTATCATTTTAAATTCGAAATCACAAAGAAAAACTTAAATGTATATGAAATGAAAACTCTATGAAAATTTTAAGGATTCGAAAGGTTATGAATGTTTTAAAACAGTTTTAAGCTGAATTTTATAAAATTGAACAAAAATTTGTGATTTCAACATTGAGTATTCTATTAAGATAATTTTTTTTTCTATCAGGAGGAGATGTACCCAATATCTTACAAGAAGTGCAAGTACCGATTGTATCAAATGGAGACTGCCAGAGAATGTTTTACCATGCAGGTCATGATAAGGTTATCAGAAGCAACTTTGTATGTGCTGGATATTCAAACGGGGGGCAAGATTCATGTGAGGTAAGAATTTTAAATAATTTCAGAAATTCAAATGAGATTATTCATTAATATTTCTCAAGTGATGATTAATTCTTTTGAATTAAGATTTTGAATTATTAACTACACCGAGGAAAAAACAGCTTATTCAAGGTATTACTACTAATAATACTAATTTAACAGTCATGTCGCGATTTAAAGGCGAAAAATCTATACATAATCATAAAGTTATGCTTGATGGAAATTGTTTTTATTTTAAGATCTTCATTTTTAAAGTTATGTCCACTTAAAAGCTACAACTACGGCTGGTGAAAATCTTTAAAAAAGGGTATAGTTAAAAAAAATAAATCTCATTCCTACTGTATCCAGCAGTATTAAGTGCTAAAATATGTAGAAATGCTGCTTATTTGGTTGTTTGAAACTTCAGAAAATGAATGGGGGCTTGTTGAAAGAAGAATTAGCTAAATCCAATAAAGTAAAATTTGAGAAAAGAAGCAACTAATAAAAAGGAACGAAACTTGCTTGAATTCCCATGATAAGGGTAGCAAATGAAATTTATGATTGTTGAAAAATTTAGTGTTTCATTATAAGTAATGCCTTTCTCTTTTTAAAAATCATAATTTGTAAAATACCTAAGATCGTGAACTCTAAAACAAATATTTGGTATCATTATGTGTTGTTCTTATCTCTTTGTATAATACTTAGAATTCAGCATCCTATTGAAGCATTTATATATATTCCTTTTAATAATACAAGATAAATTCTATACAAATTAATTATTCTTTCATTTTCGAATGTTGATCTCTAAGTATTTTCTGTGTCTTAATATCGATGCTTTTAAGTAGAGAGAAGTGATATGTCCAAGATACACAAGTTTGTGAAATTCTGAGCAAACATTTTGCTGACTTTATTACAAAAAGATTACCATTTCGTATTTACATTTTTCTTCTTTTACTTATGAATTTAATTTTACGGAACTTACTACAAAGAGTTTCACAAAAGAAAATACAAATATATTATTCACATTTAAAGAATGTATAATGTGTGTGTGTGTGTGTGTTGAGTCAAACAGATTATGAAAAACGCAGTCTATGTAAAGGGTGTTTTTTTCAGAGGTATAGAACTTTAAATCGCAATAAAACAACGATGTATTATTCGATTGACATGATTTTTTTTATTCGAAAGATAATCTTGTGGCATTACATTTTAAATATGATTTCTGGCATAGGACTGCCACGGCTGGCTCGGATGTAGTCCAATCTGGACGTCCAATTTTCGATGACTTTTTCCAACATTTGTGGCCGTATATCGGCAATAACACGGCGAATGTTGTCTTCCAAATGGTCAAGCGTTTGTGGCTTATCCGCATAGACCAATGACTTTACATAGCCCCACAAAAAATGGTCTAGCGGTGTTAAATCACAAGATCTTGGAGGCCAATTCACAGGTCCAAAACGTGAAATTAGGCGGTCAACAACGTGTCTTTCAATAAATCGATTGTGGCACGAGCTGTGTGACATGTTGCGCCGTCTTGTTGGAACCACAGCTCCTGGACATCATGATTGTTCAATTCAGGAATGAAAAAGTTAGTAATCATGGCTCTATACCGATCACCATTGACTGTAACGTTGTGGCTTTCATCGTTTTTGAAGAAGGATTCCACCAGCCCATAAAGCGCACCAAACAGTCAATTTTTCTGGATGTAACGGTGTTTCGACATACACTTGTGGATTAGCTTCACTCCAAATGCATCAGTTTTGTTTGACGTAGCCATTCAACCAGAAGTGCGCTTCATCGCTAAACAAAATTCGCTTATGACCAATCTGTGTACCAAGTTTCACGACTGTACATCTAATAGTTTAGTAATGGAAATAATTATCTATAACGCCCCTTAAACCACCGTAACGCCCCTTGGGGTTCGAACTTTGCAAAATCTGTTCTTAGCTGACGTCTACTCCATGAGGGGAACCTACGTACCAAATTTCAAGTCTGTAGGTTTAATAGTTCCAGAGATATCGTGATTAGTCAGTGAGTTAATTAACAGCTATTAACAGCTAGTATTAAAAATGATGATGTATTTTAATACCAATGCACCATAAATAAAAACAGATGAGGGAGTTGCTGATGACGCACAAATGTGAAAACATAGTTGCTAAGGTATCGCATTAACGTTGACTTGTGAAGGATGATGTCACACGTACCACAGGTTTAATTTCATTCCCAGAAGATAATGATAGTGGGGTTTCTTTCTCAGGAAATCATAAGATTTTCAATTCTTTTGTATTCCCTGGAGTGGCACTTGATTCCTGAGAGCACCTGAGAAGGTGAAAGGAGCAGGAAATCAGAAACCCTATTAGAGATATTATACATGAAGCTTATATCTCTATTAACAATATTACTTTTTTTTTAAATTAAACTTCAAGTTACTAATGAAATTTCAACAAATTTAAACTTAGGAGTACGGGGAACATTAAGTACTAAGCATCAAGCCACATCCGTTGCATGATGCTTGATGCGTATACAACACTTAAAAACAGTCGATATTTTCGCATAAACGTTCATATCAATGGAGGTAAATTCTTCAATTTAGGAAAGTTAAGAATTAATTGGCATTTTTCAATAGAAAATTATGTTAAAGATGTAAAGATTAAGTTAAATCAATCACACTTGAAAAGAATATAGTGGCTTGCATTATTTTGATGATGGCTAAAGTTTAGAAAAAATAATAGGATCTGATTATATATATCACTAATATTATGTACATATCATATACGTGTATGACTGCATGTGATTTTTTTACATGAAAATTGTAGTTTTGGGAGAAAAACTATTGGATAAAAAAAGCATATCATGTGAAGAAGATATTGTCCTGGGGTGCTATTTGAAGATTTAACCAGTTGTTAGATTTAGAATATGAAGGTGGTATAGCAACAGAGAGATGATATGCTTCATAGTTTTTATGCAGGAAAAAGGAATTTTATGACTGGTATAAATTAAAATACAAAAAAAGGTGAAGGGTATAATAAAAATATTCAGAAAGTCACCTTACAAGAGTGATATGATATGTTACAAAAATTATGTTAGTACACAGTTTTCCCTCGAAAAGATGGATTGCTTAGGCATCGAAATATGCTGGAATAGTTTGTTGACAAAGCTTGAAGTATTTTTAGAGATAAAATCTGCCATTTCGGAAGAACTTATTGATATTAAGGAAAATAAATTGTGGCTAATTAGTAAATGAAACTGACTGTGAATATAGCAGACCTGAAGCCAGTAAAATTTGACTTAGAAAAACTATGCAGTCGAAATACGACACTTAACTGCCAAAGACGGTTTTATTATCGTTATTGGAGAGTTGAACCACAAAATATAACTCAGAGTTTGCAAATATGAAATTTACTGTGGTACAAAGAGTTAGTGAGAGACTTAGTGTTAGTTAAGTTGGATTAATGCATCTAAATTTTGAGAGGAAGTAAGATGTTGCTGCATTTATTGTTGTTCTCTCTCTCTCTTTCTCGTTTAACAAATAAAAACTATTTGATTCAACAACCAAAATTAAATATGGCAATGTATTTTGAGAGGAAGATGAATCACTGTCCAACTCTAAACCCTAAGAAGAGAATTCAGAAATTTAGATAAAAAATATATAACGTTGGATGAAGGATTGGAAAAAGCAATCCACTCAAAAACAAAGGTTTTACGTTGTTCAGTAGAAAGATTTCTAGCTTAAGTAGGATGGTGAAGCGAAAATTATTTGACAACAAAATATCAATCATCAAATATTATAAAACAGGATGAAACTTTGAAAGCAATTCTTCAGATAAACGGTTAAAGCTAAGAGGGCACTTTTTGCTGTTTGGCTAGTTAAAGTAAAAAATTAGGTTGAGATTGTTGGTGCTTTCTTAAATCATGCTTCCAAATCATATGATTATTATATTTTATTTAAGGTGGAATTAATTATTTTTCTTTAACAGTTAATTGTGTTTATTTTTCTTTGAAATTCGGAAATGATTAAGGCATTCGTGACTTTTTTTAACAGAGTAAATGTTATGCTGAATATTATGTTAATATAATCATATAAACTTTATATTTATTTTATGCTCCCTGACTCACTCAAGTATTTACCATACATGTATACGCATATTTTCAAAAACGTCAAAATAGCTCTCTTAACATTTCATTCATTTAGAGAATATATAATCAATTTCATATCCTTTCCATGGTGGTGAAATCGAAGTGAAGATGATAAGTTTACTCTTGAAAGATTTCCTTAGTTTTTGAACAAAAAGTTTACTTACTTTAAAAAAATATCCCTTATTGCAATTGAAAAAATGTAATGTTTGACTTATTTAAAACATTGAATGAAAAAAACACATAAACGAAGAGCTTAAATTTTTTTTAGTAATTATACCTACTTATTCGTGTTAACAATTGTTACTTATCACAATACTTAGTCTGCTGCAAATTATATCTGAATTGTTTGATTTATTAGTAATATAATACTATACAAAAATAATATCATTGTTTTCTTCAATTGCTTCCGTAAACACAAGGGCATGCGCTGTTTTTTTTCTCTATTATTTACTTAAAATGGTTTGTATTGGTCCTTTCTTTTGTTTGTATCAAATGAGCTGCATTTTGGCATCTAAGCCATTTGCAAACACGGAGCCATTTCATCGTTAGCATCATCTATAGAGGCGGCTTCCGCTACCAAATTTTGAGGTTTGAATTTTTATTCGTTACAAACTCTCGTTGGATGCTAAATATTGCCATAATTTAATTTTGCCGATAGTACCCGAACAAAATTGATACTCAAGTGATCTTTCCCATGGCCCATAACCATATGACATACATACAGGCTTTTTTCACATCCAGAAAATCTATCGACTCCAGCGAGGATCGAACCCGCAACCTTAGGTTTACGAGGCAGGCATGCTCTCTTACAGCCATAATACCTTTTCTTTAACAATACAAATAATTAAATTGTAAATATTTTGTGCTGCATAAATATTATTAATTTTTACATGAACTTGTATTTTATAGGGTGATTCTGGAGGCCCTCTTATGGTTCAGAGAGAGGACAAACGTTGGGTATTAGTTGGAACAGTATCGCATGGAATTGGATGTGCTGATCCAAATCTTCCAGGTGTTTACATGAGAATGTCCTCCTACAGACCATGGATTGATTCCATAATTTACAAATAAGAAAAGATTTTAATCACTGTTGGGACATTATTATATATAATTACGTGTGTTTGTTGGAAATGCTAGTTATGCACACACTTTAACACAATTTATTTATGTTTTTGAAGTGAAAAAAACCGAATCTGCTTTCGGTATAAGAGAACTTTGTTATATGTGCTTGGATTCATCTTAATGAAAGATAAAAATCGAATGAAATAAAGAAAAATGCTTATTTGAATACTTAAGAAATTTTGTTTCCTTTTTAACATTTGATGAATTGAAGATTAGAAGAGTTTTATTATTAATATTTCAAGAATTTTTGTATATAAAATATTGAAATATTATACGAATATATTTATTATAATGAATATATTGTTGTATAAAAAATGAACACCATTACATTAAAAATTTTGCATCTACAATTATGCTGTTTTGCATACATGAAGACATTTATAGATCAGATGAAAAGGCCAAAAAAATCTGTTGTTATTCATAGAAATAGTAAACAAATATTAAATCATAGCAATTAAATCAAAACTTTTATTTGTTTTCCATTAAAATGAATTTATGATGTAAAATAACTGAAATTAACTTTCAATTTTTTTTTTTTTTGCTAACTCTGTCTCAATATTTTACTTTACACCAAAATTTCATGTGAGTTGATAGATAATTTCATTAAGATGAATTTCTTAGAGCTAATGATTATTTAATATTTATGTATTGAGCTGAATTATGCACAAGTTGTATTGCGCATTCATTACCCTGTTAATAAATGTATGTTTAGTAATTTCTGTCATCTTTGGGACTCATAATGGAATGTAACATAAAAAACAGCTCTTTTTGCCTTTCAAAGCGTAATAAAAACAATTGTATAAACATTTTAAAATTTATTACTATAAGCTATCTTAATTTATTTATGCAATTTTATAGTATTACAAGTGTAAAATATTTATGGAAATTCAAATTGACAAATTTATATATCATGATAAAACTGTTTGAAAGATTTTGGAATAAAGTGTATCTTTTTCATACCATTTATATTATGTTCTTTTGTTAGTTTTCTTTATCAGTTTTTAACAACAAAAAAAGATGTATCATGTACTGTTTATGGATTTCTCCGGCTAAAACATTTGTTTTAATGTTACAGCTTATGAACATAAAATATAAGATTCTAAAGTCTGAAATTTGAAAAATAAATGTTTAAAAGGTATATGAGAGACTTCGACTGGAATTAATGTTATAAAAGTTACTTATGGTACAGAAAGAAAATTTATTTACATGGTTTATAAATAATACATTTTTAATCTTTATCGGATTGCAACAAAATCTCAGTCCACTTTCTTAAAAAGTCAGGTGAATTGATTCTTAGTTTTATTAGCAATGTATTTAGAAGCAAGGCAAGAGTTGTTGGAAATGAACCTGTTAATTTTGAATCACAGACAGGTGATGAGGACAACACCTGAGCTAACTTCCCACTCTCGAAACCTTTCACACTACACTGACGTGAAGACTTTGAATTGCGTCGGATTTATCATGCATCAGCCCTTCTTTACGATGGCTTTTTGTGGCACCCAAAGTGAAACCCGTGAAATTAAGAAAAACAAAGCTGGTCACATATTTGAGACATGACCACTCAGCAGCTGCAGCCATAAATAAGGGGGAAATTACGTAAAATAACAGTAAGAATCTACAACTTAATGGTATTTTTTTTCGTAACTCTTCAGGCTGATTCTAATAGAAAATTAACGATTTCTTAGTTATTCAAATATATAGGTTTAAATCACAAAAAGACTATATACATTCAAAAGTTTTTAATAGCCCATTTGCCTTTATCATACTTTTCAAACACGCGAGTAGAGCACGCGCGTTCCAGCAGTAGAATTTAACAAGGACTACTGTTACGGTTGAGTGTAACATATATTCAAGTTCGAATTCAAAAGTGTGTGGACTGCATCTACCCGATGCTGGGTGCTGTTAGTTTTCTTAAGAGATCCGGTACAAATGCTTTATTTACACTGCAAGGCAGTAGGGCAAAGACCTCACTCTCTGCCTGCTAAGTTCGGACTGCCCGAAAAAAAGGGCATTACATCATAGGGGTGGGGGCGTGACGTCACTCCACCCCAGAGCCATTCAAAGCAGGACTATTTTCACAACAGCTACTTACCTGATAAACAGCTGGTATTAGTCTGACAAACAAAATTTCACCGGTATTGGATACTTCTGCCTCAAATAGAGGAAAGCTGTCGTCTAACAAATATACGTACGAATAATCAATTTGCTAGAAATGATACCCGATATTCTAGATCGTTTTAGAATGTTTTGTTTCCAAACGGAACTGGGATCGATGCAGAAAAAGCCTTTTTGTGTGATGCTGTCTGTTACTCCTAAAAATAGAGATTTTATTGTAATATTCTTCCAAGCAATGGAAACACAAGAAACTCATCGACATAAGCGAGTTTGGTTTTTGGTTTATTGTGGATTATGCAATATCTATTGAACGTACTCTTAATACACACACAACTTTCGGAAAATTCTCATCCTAAACATAATGAAATTACTCAAAAAATGAAATCAATGTATGTAATATAAACATTCATTATAGCTCAAACGAAAAAATGAGGGAAAAAACACCTTTCACGCACCACACAATCAGTGGCGCATACAGACCACTTTTATGTGGGGTGGGCTTATAATAATAAAACAAGTAGACGAAAACGCTTCGAGCAGTAAACTTTATGCTAAAAGTTAAAAAAATCCCTTGGTGTATGTGAGGGATTGAACGTCCCTTGTGTGTACGCTTCTACTCATAACAATACTAAATAACTACGAAATCGTAAAGTTCACCTGTAATTTACAGCAACTAGCACTTACAAAAGTCTTATGTAAATTATTTGATTATTATTTCGTATAAAAAAGAGTTGCATTAATATAAAACCGGATCTTTTGTCTCCCCCTCACAGCTGGTGCCCGGGGCAGGCAGAAACTACCATACTCACCTTCTTACGTGAACCATAAGTGGGAGAGATAGTTTTGATCTTGGATGACAATAGAAAACACTCATTTTGGCCAATGACAAAAATTATTAAGTTGATTCATAAACGGAATGACAAGATTCCCACCATTAAACTTAAAACATAACATGAAATAGTTCTGCATCAACATATACATTCCATGGATATATAAGGAAGTGAAAAATGTGTAGATGAGATTAATGCTGATAAAGTGGAATATTCAAAGATGGTCATTAAAATTGCTATCCCAAAAGGGAATGTAAATAACAGAATGATACTTAAAGGACACATACATTATAGTAGGAAGGGCAAGTGAATAAATTTCAGGAAATTTGGAGGTATAGATCTAAGAAATCAGAGTACCCAGAGAAGCTATTCCTGGCAGCAATAACAATACTTATACACCTGGGCGTGGATTGAGCAGTGATTGGATTATTATCATAAAGCTATATACAGAACTAAGATTCCTCTGAAGAGACGACGTTACCTCATTCATGCATCCAGGTTCGTCGTCAATCTCATCATTGGTGGCGCACTTATTTGTGATGCAGCATCAAGGGCAGCCGAAGCCATATTTAGCGTATTCACAATTCATGTCGCTGCAAACGGCGTCACACTGTCCACGTAGATATTTGCTGTCATGGAAAAGACCCAATTTCCTGTCTCAAGGTTCATAGTGTCTGTACAGTGCCTTAAGGTTATGTGGATTACATGGCTATATTCCCAGCTGTTAGAGATGAAGAAGGGGTTTAAGATATATTCTAAAGCTTTCTTGAACTGATAGATTTCATGTTCTGATTACAATCATGGAATATCAAAGAACGCGAGCAGCAATATACTACCAAATTATAAAGGAAACACAGTTTATTGTTTATTTAAAACGCAAAAATTATAAAATGTTTAAAACAAATTAATATATTACATATTGTTCATACGAATCTAAAGAATTAATAGACTTCTGTTGAACTAGTGCAATATAAAGATTTGTTTAAAAGCATGCTTTAATTGGTTCTGAGCAAAACTGGGCCGCACCAAACACATACCGGTACTAAAACTTGAGTTGTGACTTTACTCAAAGAGGTGGCCCTAGTCCCCGAGAAGTCATTGTCTTGAACTCATGTCCGACGTTGTTTCTATTGGGTCATGATTCGACTCCTGGTATCTCTGAAGATCTGCCATGCACGTGTGTCCGGTACAAGGCTACTACTTACCTCCAAGCAAAAAAATTTCAAGAATGCAATGATGAAACGACAGATTGGGATGGGTTATTCCAGATTGGAATAATGGACTTTTTTAAGAAATTGTTGTTTTGCATTTCCTCCAGGTATCAGAGCATAGCGTGTTTGGCGGGGCAAACATGAAGTTTTATTACATATCGATTGAAATTCCTTGTTATAATTTGAGGGAAGGGATCTGAGAGTTCAGAATTTAGGAAAGTTACATATTTTTATCGGGTGGAAATGTTATGCAGTATTTCTATGTAGAAGTATACACAGTGGTACTTCAGCATTTTATGGTTACAACATTGGATGGTCTATTTGAGGATTACTTTATTTTCCAACAAGGTTCTGTATCCAACTGCATCATCAGTGCTTGTCTTAAGAACAATAAAATCAAGTTACTTCTGTAGCCATCCCATTCGTCTGACTTATAACATATGAAGAATATGTGGGACTAAATGAAAGAGTACCTTTAGGCTCTAAAAGACACAACTGAACACCCGGAAAGCGTGAAAACGTGTACGCAAGGTCAAGGAAGGTGGCACTAAATACTAATTATTCCCAATGATCTTCGTTTAAATCAGCAATACTCAACCTGTGGCTCGCTGGGCTTTTTTGAGTGGTCCTGTTATGACCCATTTTTCTAAGAAATACAATAATGTAAGAACAATGCATTAAAATGTAACAATGTATTAAATATTTTTCGTGGTATTTAGTACATTGTCTTTTAGTATGGTATTCCTCTAAAACTTTTGTATAGTTTCGTGATTTTTTTTATCTTTTAAGCTTCTCAAGTGACCTTTATTTATTTTGATTAATTCTCCAAATTTTAAATGTCTACTATTCCCTTGGTCGTAAAACGTTTTTTTTTCATTCTATTAATCCTCTTGTTGTAGCCCACGTGAAATAGCTATCACATATAGTATGTGATCCGGAAGGGGAAAATGCTGAGTATGTATCCTTCCTTCCTCAGAGGCTCGACAGCCCAGGATGGGGCTTCGCCTTCTCAAGAAGTCTTTTCCAAGCCAGCCTTTTCCCTGCTAGAGTTCTCCAATTTTTTCTCAAAGCTAGGAGATCTTTTTCTAAGTCTTCAATTCATCTTAGATATTTGACCTGCCTTTTCTCCATGTGTCAATTGGTTGGACATTGAAGACTTTTTTACTGGTTCGGTCTTCGTTTATTCTGACAACGTAGCCTGCCCATTTAATTCGTTGTACTTTGATGAAGCTAACGATGTCAGATTCTTTATACGAGTGATAGAGTTCTAAATTTGATCTTCTTCACCACGTGCCATTTTCTTGAATTCCTCCAAAAATAAATTTTTAAATCTTCCTTTCGTAGGTATTTGTGTTCTAATCTGTTCGAGACATGGGCCAAGTTTCGCATGCATAAGTTAAAACTAATCTTAAATGACTTTTATGCAATAGTACCTTTGTTTTTCTTTGGATTAAAATCGAGATTTCACATACTTTCGTATTCCATTAAGACATCTATTAACCATAGTAATTCTCTTTTCGATTTCACTTTGTATAATAGTTTCTATTGTTAACTTCCGAACCTAAGTGAAACTGTCAACAACTTCAAAATTATACTCTTCAATTTTTAAGTCGAAATTGTTAAAACATGGTTTCGTGCATGCATTCAGTCTTATTCTCATTGATTTTCAGTCCCCTCCTGAGGGCCTTTTTCTCTAAAGATAAGAAGGCTTGTCTTAGTGCGGTGGGTGTTCAAACAATAATATCAATGTCATCAGCAAAAGCCAACAGTTGTGTTGATCTATTAAAGATATTTCCTCTGGTATTGATATTGGAATCTCTTACCACTTCTTCAAATGCTAGATTAAAGAGAAGACCCGCTGCTGCATTTCCCTGTCGACCACAATTTCTTATTTACAATGGGTCCGAAAGATCATTCTGCACTTAGACCATGATCTTTGTTTCACTTAATGTCATGCCTATCAGCATTCATATAACTTATCAGAGGTTTTAAACACTTTCATGGCTGCAATAAGAACCTTTCTACTGATGCTATCATAAGCGGTTTTAAAATCAAAAAATAGGTGATGTGTATCTATTCCAATTTCCCTTAGTTTATGCAAAATCTGACGGATGTTGAATATCTGCTCTGTAGTGGATCTTCCTCTCCGAAATCCATTTTGATAATCTCCAACTGTATTTTCCACAAGTGCAGAAAGTCTTTTGAATAGAATATTTGAGAATACCTTAAAACTTGAACAGAACAGACTGATTCCTCTATAATTTGAACACTGAAGTATGTCTCCTTTCTTATGTATTACACAAGTAATACTCATTTATACTCTCTCAGTATATATACCCTTGGTTTAAATTAACTGTACAATTCTCTTTTGTGTGCTATTCTAAGGCTTTACTCCATGTTTGACAATTCTGTTTACCAAATTAGGCTTGGTTAGATCAGGATATGAGTTAAGCAGGTTTAAATACTTGGAGGCTCTATTGTGACCGTGCTGAGATCATTATTTTCTTGAATGATAGCAACTTCTCCTTTAATTCAAAGATTTGTTACCCCATCGATTAATTTTCTGTTGCTCAGGTCTATCAGTAACTGGAATTTTTGAAGGAAATCAGCACCTATGATTCCTCGCTTAACTTTGGCCATAATAAACTGCCACTGAAATGGGCGTCTTAGGCCTAGAACCAGCGTGAGAATTTTCACACCAAATGTTGGAATTTTAGAGCCATTAGCAGCATACAGTTTATATTGAGAAGCTTGGTACTCAACTTTCGTTTTTATCCAAGGGAGGATCGAGACGTCTGCTCCACTATCCACAAGGAATTGACAACCGGTTTCTCTGTCCTTGACAAATAACCGGGATTTACGGCCTAAAATTTCGGCAGCAGGACTCACCGCGGCGTCTACTGCTGGGATTCGTTTTCCGACTCATTGAAGCTGCATGGCTGTACCCATTTGCCCGGGAGGCATTTCTTCCCGAATTGGAAATGGTAGAAGCAGTATCTTCTCCTTGAGGCCTTGATTTGCTACGACTTCTACTCTTCTGATGGTGATGAAAGCTAGGGCTCCGAAATTTCCATTGCAGCTTTAATGAGGCAATTTGGCCTTCAAGGGTGGCTATTTTAGCCATGAGTTGATCCACTTCTACGGAATCCTTCTGTACCACTGCGACATCTATTGTTCTCGGCGCCATCTCCACGATCTTGTCTGCTATCGCCGCTATTTTGTCGAGGTGTTCTTCACTGACAATGACAATGCACTTGACAGAATCGGGCATTTTATCCAGCCATAGTGTGCGCAACACCTTTTCCCAGACATCGGTACCAGCGAGGGCGCGCATTTTTCTCAGCAGTTGACAAGGCAACATGTCACCTAACACAATCCGCGTGAGAAGTTGTTTGATTTTTTTGTTTTCGCTTTCGACGAATATCTTAAAAAAACGTTCCTTTGCCTCTGAATATTTGTTGGGGTTAGGATCTTTGACAATGTCCCAAATATCGTCTAACACCCTCGGTTCTAGTTGAGCCACGAGGTGACTAACATCGTCTCCTCCGAAGTAATCCGGCAAATCTTGAACTGCGCTTCAACCTGATAAAACCATATCTCAGGAATCAATTGTCGAATTTTGATGCTGACGCCGCTTGCTTCTAACTTTTCAGCTTCTGTCATATTGAATGATCCAGTAGGTAATTATAAATCAGGGTCACCAGTTATTAGGTGCTTGTTTAGTAGCTCTCTAATAAATACTCAACGTGTTTAGTTTTCAAGAAATTCAAAATTCAAACTTTATCAATAACTACTGGAAATTTTATCGAGCGTGTCCATTCGACACCGTCAGCAAAGCAAGTGAAAAAACGTTGTACAATAATGCCACGTTTCACAAAAAATACAGTTTCGTTACAGTTAAACATATGTATAATCGATAGAGGTGCACAAGTAAAAATATAAAACTGAAATATAAATTATGAGAATCATTTAAAAAATTAACAGTAATTAAGTGCATTTATATAAAATAAGTTTAACATTTATTAGAATAGAATTAATTTGGATTATCTCACACCATACCATCTATTTCGCTGATTCTGAAACAGCTGACAGATGCAATCATCTAGTGAGGGAAAATCTCCACTAAAACTGTCTTTTACAAGCCCATGTGACAATTATTCTAATTTTTTTTGTAATTTTTAGAAAAAAATTTATTACCAAAAATTTTGCAATGTGTAACACTAATTTTTTTAACAGTTAACTCATCCATTAAATGTGTGGAATGTAATATTAAAGTGTGCGTGTGAGAGAGAGATCAGAATTATTGACAATTTTTTTATATTCTAACCCCATAAAATTTTGCATCGATTTGAGTGACAATCTAATACGTGGCGCCATCTTTCAGGAACTTATAAAAGTTGCTTGAATATATATTTATAAATTATTTCAATTTTATAAGAATTAAAGAATTGTATCATGAGACTTTGATATTCTAAGAGCATTATAATTGTTTTGTATTTATAATTTTGCGTTTGAAAACAAAAGATCAGTAAGCAAATATTTAGTTGAATATTTTATTATAGTGCTCCTAGAATAATAAATTACTAAAAGTATTTCATATTTTAACATCAGTAAAGTTAAGAATCGAAATTTCCAAACTAATCATATACATAGTAATTGTATTCATTCCATGAATGACAATTTTTCTAACCTTTCGTCTCAGTTTCTTACCGGTCGTATAAGTTTCATATCAGCGTATTATAACTGCCAGAGTTACAAAAGAGAAATAGGCATAAAAGTTGTCCTTTGTCTCTCTTTTTTTCCTTCTAATAATTCTTGAGAAAATGAAATAATAACTAATTATTAGCAGTAAATTGTTTCATAAAAGGATTATTTTAAAATTGATTCAAATTTAAATCGCATCACAATTGAAATTGAGCAGATACAAAGCATCGCAAATTTTAAAATTCTCTATAACTATATAATATTTCTAATAATTAAAGGAAAGGTTTAAAGTGTAACAAAAATATACGCATCCTTTGAAATTTTCAAGAACAAATTATTAAAAAATGATTAGAATTTCGATTAGGAATAATACTGCGCTTTTCTCCTGTATTTTATTTTTCCTGAATAACTCAAGTAAAGAATAAAATAAATCATCGAAAATTGCTATCATATTTAATTTGTTAGCTGTGAATTTATATCTTGCTTTTATAAAGATTAACATCACAATGCGATTAATCGTTAGTAAAATATCTGTCATTTTAATTACAAAGGTACTCATTACATTACATAAATGTGCTAGGCTAAATATTTATGAAATTTAAATAGTAGTGTTTTCTCTATGTTGTGATGTTAATTATTGCAAAAAATTACAAATGGAAGCTTAAATAACACCTGAGTCTAAAGTATTCAAATCACGCATAAAAACTAAAAGTGGAGTATATTTTCTTACAAATGCAGTTTGACACCGCTTATTGATTTTTAAAATAATAAAATATTAAATTATATATATACACACACACATATCTATATGCTTGGCGGGGGAGTTCTGTTTAATTATCTATTTTTAATATTACAAATAAAGAATAACTAAAGGAATCTAGAGATAAATATGGTCTTCTCTGAGATGAGAATATTTTTTAACTGCAAGGAAATTATTTTTTTAACAATTCATAATACTCGTGCTTTCTTACGTATCACTTGTTCCAATCACCTCCGAGAAGTAATTAGCTATATAATCAGGAGGCAATTTCCTCATAAACTAATGAATGCAATTTAAAGTTTTGGGCGAATTTTGTTAAAATATCAAAGGGAATTATTCTGAGAATACTTTTTATGAACACATTTGTTGCATATTATCTAAAGTTATACTTATAAAAAAAACAACGTAAAAATTCAGTACAAATTACAAAATCTTGGGCCCCATATGAAATACAAAGTAGATTTACGTTTATGTTTGATAATGAAAATAACTTGTAAAATAAAAAAATTTAAATCATTATAAAACAGCAACTTGATGAAAATATTGTTCTTTATACCCTCTTTTTAATAGAGGTGGAATGACTCTAAAGTAGTTACACAATACGGCGTTAATAAAAATTAAATTAGTTTAACAGAAATGGATTTGAAAGAAGGGAAAAGAAACTCAGAGCATATATATATGTATTCAGATTCTGCCTAATGATTTTCTCGCTCAGTGTTCAACATTGAAAAATAATTTTAAATTATGTTTTCAAGTTTTACTTGCATTTTTCGTAAATAATACATAAGCAATTAGTTTTAAAATCTCGAATTTTCTTATCCACGTGTGGTTTTAAGTTAGACACGAAAAATGGTTTTTAACTATAAGGATAATCCAAATGAAAATGGCTCTACATTCGGTTTGATAAATAGCTTAATAATATTAATATATAAATTAGTATACACAAAGAAAAGAAATAATACAGATGTAACAGATGTGCTAGACAAAGACACCTTGTAGGTTGAAACAAGTATAGTAGTGGTCCACGTCATGATGGATACCTTGGGTTGAAGAAGTTCCAGTGCTGGTTGTGGAATCAATTTTCAACAACAACTTGGACCTCATTATCGTCGGGAAATCACCGTCCCTTCGGAGCTTTCTGGAGTGGACTGAAGATGTAGTATTCACAAAGTGAGAGGTCTAGGGTATAAGGGAGATGTTAGAGAACCGCCTAGCGGAATTGCCGTAGCAATGTTTGGCACGCCACAGCCACATGACTACGAGCATTATCATGCAAGATGATAACCCCGCCACACAGCATGCCATGACAGCGGTTCTTGATACTCTTTTTTCATTTCATGCAATGGAGCACAGTACGCCGCAGCAGTCACAGTCGTATTGTTTGGAGGCATCCATGATGCGAACGATGCCTTTTTACGTACTCCCACGCTATCACGCGCGCATCTGGTGGGACCTGACGATATCGCATGTAGGGGCAGTCAACTTTCTCTTCAAATTGCAGAGTTGCTACAGCAATGCCACTTTCATTTGGGTGACCCTTATATACGTATATAAAAAATTTTAACTATTTCAATTCCATAAAATTAAACAAAAAGGTGTTGCGATTCCCCAGTCGTTATAGCTACATGGAAGTATTCTACTCAAATTGTAAGTTCAAATCCTTGGCTCAATCAAAGATAAGAATTGGTACATGTAAAAGAAAATTAAGTTTGAAAATCTACACTAGCTACTGTGAAGGTAAGGAGAATAAAATACCACCTCAGGTGTCTGGATTGTTACTTCAATAAGAGTCGAAATTGTATGTTCAATAGCCAATATTCCATGCAGAACCTTTGGTATGATATAATTGTAGATCATCCCAATCAATTTTTTAAAGAAACTTTGAATATGAAGAAATATTATATATAAAAAAATTAATATGAAACAGATTTTATATGAAATGTAGTTAACTGATATAATGAAGTTGTAAAATAAGTTATTTTTATTGATTTCTCTTTATTTTCATTAATACCTTCTGGGATTCCGATACTGAAAAGAGAATTTATTCACTCGTTTTTACAGTAAAATAATGTCAAACATTTTTATCTCTCTCCCTCTAATTTTTGAAAAGCCCTCCTTCCACGCATACAAGAGTGAGCAAATACATTAAAAGAGTTAATTTATAATAAAAGAATTACCATCAAAATATTTCTTACTATACTCATTTCTTCTATAGGGATTACGAATAAATCAACAGCTTCCAAGATTAAGTACATTTTCAACTACCAGATGAAATGGGGCATGTATTTTATGTTTTTTAAAGTTATTGAATTTTAGGTTGTATTATGAAGTATTACAACACTTCTAGCCTTTAAAATAGCAACACCAGGAAGGAAAGTAAACAACAAAAATGCACTTATTGTATGTATAGTAGAATGCAAACATGATTAAATTTATAGGTAATTTAGGGTTATGCAAGGTCCGAAATCAGCACACACAGCTGCCTTTTCTGGCAACTAAAATGGTTTTAACCCAGTAAAGCATCAAACCCAACTGGTCTTGGATGACAAATACGGGCAAATCATTTCCAGCTGCTTCAAATTTATGCCCCACATCAATCGTAATGACAATGTCCTAGTGTCTCAACAACCCATGAACGGATATTTTGAATGGGTGAGAGATCTGGAGAGCTTGCTAGCCATGGCAACACGGGAATACCCGCTGTGTCCAGGTAGATCAGGGTACGAAGGGAAACATGCAGTCTTGTATTGTCGTGTTGAAAGGGGACGTTTTCGAGGCCCTGAAGAAAGGGCCCAGCTACCGGCCTTAATATCTCAGAAAAGTAACCTAGCGGTTCAGATTACTTACGAAGCGAAAGAAAAAGACTACTCGTGTACTCAGTGGCTGTTCATATTGAAATAGAGTGAAGTTAGAATATAGAAATAACCCAACTGTTTTCCAGGCATCTTTTAGACAATGTCACATGTATAAAAATAATACCAAAGCTGCAAGAAGAGTGTCAAAAACGACAGGTGTTACCATTGAATTTAACATCACGTAATGTATCTTTTTCAGGTACGACCAGCATTTTAAACGAATGCAATGTGCTGCAAGCAAATTGAAGGAGGTCTTCCTGGCAGTGAAACGCATCAAGAATATCAGTATATTCTTGTTTCAACTAAAAGGAACCAACCCCAAGGGTTTATGAATGGCTGATGACATATTGATGGCAATCTCTTTTCCTATATTCAACTTTTCCGAGCGATTGTCAGCAAAATGTTTCGTTTCATGCTTGATTACGTGACTTATCGTCTCACACAGGCTGCAGAAAATGGTCTTGTCACCAAAGATATCAACCACATAACTTGGCTGGCACGTTCTCCTGACTCTTATCCCATTTGGAGTGTATAGTAAACCTTAGGGAGACCAAATGGTGAACATCCTTGAAAAAGGAAACCGTCAATTTGCCTGAAAAACTCCTGGATCATGTTGTTCAAAGTATGTCACTTTGTGTTGAAAATTGCCTCACATTACTGCGCATTTCTGGGTGACAATACCCCTTGTTAACATGACACTCAGGATTATTTGTTGCAAAAATTCCCTGCGCAACCATGTATTAGGACAATATGTAACTCTTGTACAGTAACAATCTCTTGCAACACCCCCTATGTATATCCTTTCAACATAGTTTTTAAATTAAATCATGTTGAACATGCTGTCAATACTATTTTTGTCTCTTTTGGGCTACAGTCATACTTAGATTTTCATTTACATGTCCATTATTTCTTTATATATATATATACAATGCTTAGTTTGTCTTAACTATATCCATGCTATACCTGAGTTGAATTATATCTACACACAATCGTAATTTCTGAGATTTTAATATAGTAAAGCTAAAAATATTTTATACGGAATCTGTGGCACATAAAATAAACTCTAGATAACGTATTACTATCATGTTTCATAATGAAAGGAAATAACTCCTATCATTTTATTACGGCTTTTTATATTCATAATAAATAATCTGTTATTAAAATTCTTAATTTCAATACATTGTCTAATATATCACATAAAATCCGTGACATTTCTAACACACAGGTATTATAGGATCATTCTTTATTTGATTAACTGCACAATAACAAGAATTTTACTCCTGTTATTACTTTTCTAAAGTATTTTCTTAACGCTTATATAATAAATACCTTGTTAGTCCTGCTTAATGGAAGCGATGATAGATTCTTGACAGCATTATGAAATGAAAGAATAAGAACCCTATAATGAGATCAGTTGAATAAGGATACGTAAGGCATCGACCTTGATTATTTTTGCTCGATTTGTTTCCAATACACTTGCAAACAAGAGGAAAAGAATAGATTAGTAACCTTTACCTTGAAAGCCCACACCTACGTCTTCAACCTACAAACTCTATTGAATCACGGAACTCTCTCTCGCTCTCTTATCTAGCTCAATGAATGCAGGGAAAACATCAACCACCCTTTACTTTCTTGTAATGGTTTTATTTTCTATTTTTACTTTAAAAGAGCATGTCCACAGTTTGGGCCGTAATTACGCCTTTCTTTTGGGCATAAAGATTGGTAAATACTGCAATCTAAATCCTAAGAGTGGTCGATTACAGAAAACGGAGGGGGGCTTACTTCTACAAATATTGTGTTGAGGAAAAAATTGCCGTATTCGGTCAAAAAAATGCAAAACTTAATTATGTAATGGATTATTATATATTAACAGTACATATATTATAGATTCTAAGTTGTTTTTTTTTTATAAAAATTGAAAAACCAATGCTTTTCGCTTATGCCAAAATTTCTGCTTACAGATAGTTTGTACCATATCTGCCCGTAATCATTTTTCAAAATTGAAACGAAAGAGCTCTTTTAAAATAGTTGTCATTATTTAAAGATACTTAAAAATGCTTACGCAATTAAGAGGTAGCTTTAAATTCCCTTTGTGTGAAAGTATATTTAGCCCAGTGGGCTTAAAACGTGTATGTGGTACGTGAAGTTTTAAAATATTTATCCAAAAATTAGTTGAAATTTTCCCTTAACAATTAATCCTAGTTTGATAATGATTAAAACTAAGTGAGTGAGTGAAAATTAACGTCACACTGTTCAGCTACACGACAGCTTTAGGTGACGGACCTCGTAATTTTGAACCATGGTCAAGTGACGAGGAAGACACCTGAGCTAGCACCCCCTTTTCTAGCTGCCACACCACACCAACGGGAGGATGTTTAACGGGCATCACTGCCCTACACGGCTGGTCTTTAGTGGTACTGGGGTTGAACTCGTGACAAGCCAGGCACGATCCGATTCCTTAACCCCCTTGGCTACCGCGGCCACAGTAAAATTTCGAAGCAGCGTGGTGTGGAAAACAAAATATGAAGACTTGATTTCTGAAGTAGAAGGAAAACTGTGTGAAAGTTGGGCAGATAATATTAATCCCACAGTAAAAATTGAAAATATTATATAAAACGTATGGAATTCTTTACCAAATAATTTTATATCAAAGAAAAAACCCTAGTTAATGCTCTTTAAGCGATATTTGGGTCCGGATATCCGTAGGAAAAATTGTTTTCTTCAATGAACTTTGTAAAATCTTCTAATAGAAATAGACTTGACAGGGAATTAACTGCGAAATGCCTAAGACTAATGATTATAAATTATGAACCTAATATTAAAATTGAGATCTGAACTATTATTGGTTAGCAAAAACAAATATTTGAATGCAATACTTCTAAGCTTTAAAAGAAAAGTTGTTCATTCGGTAAATTTTTTTAAATAAAATTAAATGCTATATTCTTAATACAAACATGAATACATTTAAAATTTTGGCTTTTGATCTAAATTTATAAGGGAAAACCAGAGAGTAACCACAGCTTAAATATATGCAAGTTGAACTTCAATGCATCGGAATGAGCTGATAATTTTAACAAAAACGACTATAACATAAAAAACGACTCACCAAGATGTTATCCGAATAGAGTAAAATTGCGTATGCACACACAGTGGGTGTAAAAAAAAAGCGTTCCTGCACTTTCAATCTAATATATATTATAAATGTGAGGATGTTTGGGGGTCTTTCACGAAAAAACAGCTGGATGGATTTTAATGAAACTTTACAGTAATATAGCTTATACATCAAAATAACACATAGGCTATAATTTAAAGCATAGACTATAATATAAAAAGATATTGTATAAAGTGTCCAAAATAAAAACATATTTGTTAAGTAAGTAGGAAAAAATTCTGCCATCTGCAAGCAATTCTGGCGTGCGCTGCAAAAAAGCCCACCACAGCATATATCTATCTTTTGTTTGGGGGAAAAAACCCTTTTTATTTTGGCTACGCGAGGCGCTCGCTTCTAATTAATTCCAGTGATCAGCATAATGCCTATTTTTTTTATTTCAGAATAATACTAAGTTTTGAAGGGAGAGTTTGTTATAAATCTCTCTTTATTTTAATTTTTTTATGATTTTATTATGCATATTTGGTAGAAAGAAATTGATCTTTTTCCAAATAAATGCTTTTATCAGTTCTGATACTTAAAGTAAATAAACTTTCTCTTTCACACTGCATTATTTGGACAAATTTTCAAAATTTGTTTGTGGTTAGTAGTTAATTATAACGCTATAATTTTAATTGAATAGACAGATATTGCATTTTTAAGTATAAAAATAATTATAACTACAGTACTGTTTTTTTTTTTTGGAGGGAGTGAGTGAGTGAATGTTAACATCTACACGAGGGCTTTCGGCAACGTAATTTTGAACCATGGTCAAGTGACGTGGACGACACCAGAGCTGGCACCCCTTCTCCTAACTACCACACCACACCAACTTAGAAGGAATATTCTACCAATACTTAGCAGGAATATTCTTTAAAATCCACTCTTCCAAGATATATGGCAGCACGGCTTCTATGATGAGTTTCTTAGCGGGGAAGGCGAATGGTTTTTTAGCAGATATTGCGTTTTCAGCTGACGGCGTTTCCAGCGGATTGCAAAGATTATTATTTTTGTCCCGAAAAATAGTTTAGGTCAAAATTTAAGTGTCCTATGTTTTTGTATGTTAATGAAGACCTTGGAAAACGATTTGACTATTTATTTTAAGTAAACGGTGTACATAATTAATTTTACAGTGGAATATCTTTAATTAATTTATTAGCTCTAACGGAATAAATTTTTCAAAGTGGAGTATTTTGTTTATGTATATCCCTTAATTTTTTTAATGTAGTGATCCAAAAAAAATATTGTATGAAAAAAGCCGCAGTAAATCATAATGCGGTTGGATAAAGTATTAACGTGCATCGCTTCCCTACACGGTGGGTCTTACAAAGCTCTAATAAAGTTCGAGCTATGAAAGTAGCTAGGCATTTGCCAACTTGACTCTATCGTGAACATTTCGCTATGTTTTTCATCGAATCGCCATTATATTTTAAGAAACGGCGTTGTTTGCGAGTATTACAATTTTAACATAAAATTAATTCCACAGAAAGTAATATTAATATATTATACTCTCAGATATAAATTATTTACATTATTTTAAGCGTTCATTACACAAAACTTTTAACAATGTGTTACTTTTGGTGAGCAGAGAACTGCTTAGGGAGGTATTTTCAAAAATCGACCCTCAAGAGTGTTACGGGGAGTTTTATAAATAAAAAAAAATCCTTTTTATCAGCTATTAGATCTACATACTTAAAATTTAACAAAGATGCTTTTTTTTCTTTCTTTTTTTCAGCTGAGATATGCAAAAAGCTTTTTTTGTTTAATTTGAAATTCACGTAAAATTAACTCATTAAAAACTTCTTTATCCTTCAATCTGTGTTGTTTAATTTTTCAGTTCACCTCGGCGAAGAACGGGTATACCAGCTAGTTTTCTATAAAATTTAATGTTTTCGACTAATAAAAATTAAACATACTGGCAAAATGGGTTGTCACTTTCCACTTATTTTTATTTTTATACTTCCTCAAATTGCAACTATGGAAAATATTTATTAATATCTTAGAAAATGTACTTGTCAAAGAAATCGTCTCCATTATTCAAAGCTAGTATTTTTTTGTTCTAAGTTTATAATAAAAAAAGTAATTTTTTTATGATGATATCGAGAAAAGCAATTGGTGAGTTTAAAAGAGAGCAGATTGTTTCTATGCGACCAAATGGCGTGAAAGTATCTGAAATTCCAAAACAACTTGGAATATCAAACAGAAGTATAATGAGGATATATAAAGCATATTTAACTAAAGGTAGCAAAAACGCTTCATCATTTAGGGCAGTGTTTCCTAACTTTTCATCGCCGTGGACCGGTCAACGTTTGATAGTTTTACCGCGACCAGCTGAAGAAGGATGTTGATTGTTTATATTTTAGATTGTTTTCGTTTAATATTTTTAATTTAATTCTTTCTAAACATACCTTCAGAATGAAATACAGTTACACCGAAAAATGAAAATAAAGTGATTTAACATGGAAAGTCCCATAAACCTGAGAGAAATACACCATAGTGAATGAAATTGGAACAATTTAGCGCTTCTTGAGCGGGCAGGTGGTTAGGGACTACTGATCTAGGGGGACATAGATCCAAGAAAATGACAAAACGTGATGAGAGGAACTTAAAGCAAATTGTGAAGAAAATTAGGGAAAACACAGACATTGACAACTCTAGAAATTACAAAAAGGGTTTCATTATATATATACATATATATCATTATTATTATTATTATTATTATTATTATTATTTTTGAAACTTTTTTTTATTTAAAAAGATTCAATTTTGCATGTAGTGTAAATTACGTTAACGAAGAACTTTGGAAATGATAGGTCAAGGAATTGTTCCTCGAGATAGATATAATAGTCACTGAATTAAACAATATCCTTGTTTTAGTGTGATACATATTATACGAGAGTAAGAAATTAAATCCAAAATAACAGATAAAATTGTCTAATAGAAAATACATACAGAGAGATTTTCTCAATGTATAACGTGACTTTCCGAAACACTTCGGTTGGGAACAGTTAGAGTTAAATATATAAGTCTTTTTTTTATTTACTTGCACTTTATGAAAGTTTTCAATCCATAGTTGATGCATATAAAATGTTAAGAATGATTTTTGAATATTTCAAATATTTTTAAAAGTTTATCAGTACAGCTATAGTTATCATTATAGTAAATATCTAAGTTTTCATTAAATATGAAAACGATTCATCGCCTTTTCCACTGCTTATAATTCCCTTCTAATTGTTGTATAATCAAAGCAATCTGATATAAAGAACTAGAAATAAAAAGATTTAGAATTTCATGGTATATATTAAGCGAGCGAAATAAATCTACAAAAAATGGTTTCAACGATTGAAAATAAATATTTTTTTCCTTTACATTTTTAAATAGCAAACGAGGGTATTTTTTTTTAACATTAAGGATTATACAGGGTGTCCTAGGATTATTGGGACAAACTTTAAGGGGAGTTAAGGGACATGACAAGGATTCAGATTTACATAGCAACTCATGGTGGGAAACGTCTTCATTCGGCGTTAGGTGGTGTTGTTCACAACAGTTTTTAAGGGAACAAATCTACATTACCGCTATCATATAAAGAATAAAGTCAATCTGAAGATTTCCCTATGTCCGAGACAAACGTCTCGGAAGTTGCAAGAATTATTCAAAATTTTATCCGACTTAGTTAAAAAAAATGCCGAAACTTCTCTCTCAACTTCCTGCACTTAAAAACAGTTCTTATGATAAGCAAAAAGCGTTTCTAATAAAAGAATCGTTACTACATAACTAAATTGTTAACTTTTAATTTCTCGTATTCTTATTTAACTCTAATTATTTTAACTCAATGGTCCTTTATTTTTTCAATAGTCTTAAAAATTTTCTCTGAAAGGAGCAGTTCGGATCCAACAGCTTACTTTCAATAGCAAACCATGACCGAAGCAGCCCATTACTCCCTTACACCTGAAGCCACACCTCCTCTTCACCAATCAAGATGTTAACACCAGCCATCAGTCAGATCAAGACGGACAGCAGAGGGCTGCTGTTTGCAGCCCAGTCTCTTTTGAATTAATACAGTAAAAAATTACCGCTATCATTTGCGCTGTCATCACCCGCAAAAGAGCATGTTACAAACATGTTACATTGTCTTACAAACACCGAACTGGTGTTTCAGACGCACCTGATTTAAGAATTAACACATCACGATCAGCAGAAAGATTGTATCTTGAAAGGTACCCACAAAAGATGTACAGAACCCCCAGATGTTTGTTAATTTGCATCACAATTTATGTGTGTGTGAATATGGATCATTACGAGATAATAGGGAAAGGGGGGGGGGAATTGTGACTCGAACTCCCAACATGGTACACGGGTTTCTTTGAACCGTATCCAATTAGTTTTGCATGGAACAAAATGTGTTGAATATCGTAGTCCACTCTCCCCATGCCTATTACCTCGTAATGATCTATATCCACACAAACTTTGATGCAAATTAGCAAGCATTCGAGTGGCCGTGGTATCCTAGTGGTCAAGATAACGGACTCGTGGTTGGCGTGTCATGAATTCGAACTCAGTATCACTGAAGACCCACCGCTTAGGGGAGCGATGCACCTTAAATCTGTAGAAAGCTGAAACGTCCTCCCGTTGGTGTGGTGTGGTAGTTAGGTGAGTAGGGTGCTAGCTCAGGTGTCATCCTCGCCACTTGAGCATGTTTCAAAATTACGAGGTACGTCGCTGAAAGCCCTCATGTAGCTGAACAGTGCGACGTTAATATTCACTCACTCACTGGCAAACATCCGGTGGTCTGGTGCATCTCTCTGTGGGTAACTTTCGTGATATAATCATCTGTTGCTCGTGCAGTTCCTTCTACCAATCGTTAAATCAGGTGCATATCTGCCAGTTCGGTGTTTGTAAAACATTACATACTCCTCTGCGGGCCACGACAGCTCAAATGACTACAGTTTTGCAGGTCTGTTTCCTTAAATGCTCTAGGGAACGCCACCTAGCACTGAAAGAAGATGTTTCTGACTATGTGTTGTTATGAAAGTCTGAATCCTTGTGATATCCCCTACATCCACTTAAAGTTTATCCCAATGATCCTAGGACACCCTGTATGAATAGCTAAATATTTTTTAGTGTTTTCTGAAAGAAAAACTCCAATTAATCCTTCGTTTTATTTGTTTTGTTGTTGTTTGTTTGAATTAACTCACTGTGTGTGTGTGTCCTGTATTTCATTTCAAAACAGTTCAATACTCTTTTTAACACTTAAGTTATAAAAATAATGTGAAACCTAATTATCTTATACTTCCATAACCAATACTTCTTCCTTTGAAATTTTGCATAAAATTTAAAATTCTGATATTGGTAAAGGGCAATGGAGAAAAATTTTGAATTCAATTTTCCTTTTTTTTTTTTTTTTGTGAAAGAAGTAAATTTATTTAATTTGTTTCTTTAAAATACAAGTCCTTTTCAAGTAAAAGAAATGAAACTGATAGGCATAATATGGATTTTATGGAATATGCAGCTAAGGGAGGGTAATCTATGGTATTTCAAACCGTTGTTTTGGTAACTATAGAAGGCATGTTAGTTTATTTAAAAAAGAAAAACCTGAAAAAGCGCTTTCGAATTCTGGAAAAGAAAAGGAAATAGAAATCAATCCACTACATAAGCAATGGTTCAAAATGTTTTATGAAAATTTTTGATCATTATAAATTTAGTTTAATGTTTTCAAAATTTAAAGTCAACTATATTTAAATAAACAAACATGATTAGTAATATTCTTAGTAAATCTAAATGATTATTAAACAATATCATTTCAAGTAATCATTGTATTACTTCTACAATGTTGATTCTGATGTATCATCAATTTTTGGTCTCTAATTACTGTTCATGTTTAATATTCATTATGATTTTATCCTTTTCTATTCAAATGAAATCTTTTAATGAAAGGGTAAACTACATGTGGCCTTCTATCTTGGAACCACAAGAAGAATTAAAGATAAAAATTAAGTTCTAGTTCTAGCCTGTCTAATTACTGAAGCCAAATTAATAGTTACTTATATAAAAGTTATGAAAATTGGGTCACAAAATAACCTAAGAGATACGAAAAAAAACATTACGAAATGCTTTAAAATAATTGTATAAAGACAAGTTCAATAATGAATCATAACAGTTCAATATATTAGATTACGCCGTTAGAAAAATAAACTGCAATGAAGCAAAAATATTATTTTAAAGAACCTTGATGATGGACAATTAATCATATCTATCGACTTGTGCGTTGGTTTATGATTCAATAAGTAGAGAAAGCATTACTTTAGAGAACTGCCTATAAAACCTGTTTTAAAAGTCATCGCGACGAAAAAAGTCTTAAATTTCTGTAAAAGTAAAAACTGGCAGAAAATGACCTATTAAATACGTATTTCATAAATATGAAATCCATGTTTACTACTTGCGAAGAAGTTAGTAATAAGTACAACGCTTAATGCATAAAAAGTGACTTTTGTCATCAGTATCCAGACCTGATAAACACGAAATGCTAGAAAATAATGAGAAATTATCCAAAAGTCTTGAAATCAAGATGAGTTGTAAATATGTGGATTAAAAAAGATCCCGAAAGATCCGATGGGACAAGTTAAAAGAGTGCGAGGTTATTCAAGCCATTTAAATCAATTGCTGCTAAACCCCTATTTTCTCGTACATCACTTCTGGTGATTATGTTAATCAAATTGCTTAAGAAAATGCTACAGTAAATGAGTGCATAAGTTCATAAACATATTCTATCCCACAGGAAGTTGCAAATGAAAAATACATGTATTTTTTTTTTTTTTGAAAAAACGAAGGAAATTTGAAACAAATAAAAATCCAAAATATTGATAAATGAAAATATGGTTGATATATTAGATACTTTCTCTCTCTCTCTCTCTCTCTCTCTCTCATGTCAAAATTATGAAATCTGAAATCCTTCTCCAACAATCTTTCTTCTTGTAGCCTCTAGAACGACACTACTAAAAACTTTTCAACCTATATCCCATTGCTGATTATACAATACACACACGCACGCACAAACAAACAAATATATACACTCATGTCCATAAATTAAGGATAATTCAGAATCACACAGAAATTGAACTCTAAAATAAAAATTTCATCTGTAGAATTATCACACACATCTTGAAGAAGAATATGCAAATTACAGGAAATTACCAAATGGCGCGGACAGTACGTCACAATGACGAGAGTGTAAGAGAGGGGTACATAAGGAATGGTGGCAAAGAAGTAAAATTGTTCACAAGGGCTTTAAAAGATTTTCAGTGCAATAACCGCATAGTTATAGGAAGCATTTGGATGATTTTTACGTGGTAGAATTATTGGACGACTGGAATGTGGACGTACCCAGCTGGAAGTATCCGAGGAACTTGGAATCGCCCAGAGTGTCATCTCCAGGCTTTGGCAACGATTCCAAGATGATGGTAATGTGAGTAGATGTTACAGCACAGGTCGCCCCCGAGTTACAACGCCGAATGAGAACCGGTATTTGGCAGTTACTGCCAAAAGAAACAGACGGAGCACAGCATCAGACCTGTCTCGTCAGCTCTCTTCTGCTACCGGTACGACAGTTTCAAGGCAGACCGTGTACAGACGCTTAGGGCACATTGGTCTATATGCTCGTAGGCCTGTCAAATGTGTTCCACTTACCGCAACTCACTGTCGTATGCAATTAACCTGGAGTAGAGAGCATCCATTGTGGACACCACAAAAGTGGTCTTGTGTGATGTTTTCCGACAAGTCCAGGTTTAGTTTGCAGTCTGATTCTTGTCGGACATTAATATGGAGAGCGCCAGGTACCCGTTACCACCAAGAGAACACCATTGAACGACACCGTTACGGTGGTGCAGGATGGCTCGTTTGGGGAGGAATTATTCTTGGTTCCAGAACTGACCTGCATGTTCAGGGTGTAACGATGACAGGCCACATCTATCGGGATGTCATTCTGGAACAACATGTACGTTTTTTTCGGGGCGCCATGGGTGCTGAATTTCTGTTTATGGATGACAACGCCCGTCCTCACCGTGCAAACATTGTAGACGAATGCCTTCAATCGGAGGATATCACCCGTATGTATTGGCCAGCATACTCACCGGACATGAATCCATTAGAGCATGTGTGGGATATGCTTGGCCGACGAATTGCATCCCGTCAACCCCCTCCCACCTGTCTACCGGAACTTCGGAGGGCATTGCTTGATGAGTGGTGTAATATTCCCCAAGATCAGATTGATAATTTGTTACTCAACATGCCTAGACGTTATAAGGCCTGCATTGTATCGTCCGGGAGACATACTCCGTATTTACTATAATACTTACCATGTTATGCTGTTTTTTGTAAATAGGTTCTTTTTTTGAAATTTGCTCCAGGAAGTAAAAATCGCAATTTTTATTAATTATGTCAAACATATAGCATCTTTTTTGCTCTTTACCTTTTATTTAATAAATAGACATTATAAATAAGTCAAATTTGTTTTGCTTCTGTCTCTTTCTTTGCCTGAACTTCATTATCCTTAATTTATGGACATGAGTGTATGTATATGTATATATATATATATGCGTGTGTGTGATGAATCCCCAACCCTTCAAGTGTCAGAGCAGTTGGGGTAAAACCTACCAGAACAACTCAACCCGCCATCCGCATAAGGACTTTGACTTCGACTCCGTCGAACTTACGAAGAACCACGTGAACGAACGACTCACTGGCTCCTAATCGAGGCTAAAAATACGACTCGTTTTGTCATGGCTTGGAGAACAGACTGCTTTTCTGAACATTAAAGATAAAATATAATATGATAAACGGCTGCACGTTGTTTTTCTCCTGTCATTCTAAGAATTACTCCAATACATGATATACAAATATATATATATATATATATATTGCATCTACATTTTTATAACAAAGTAACTTAGACACCATTGTCTTTTGTCTTACCTCTGATATTGATTTAGAAAACAAACTTTATTTGGGTCGCAGCAAAAATTTGCAATCAGGTACAAATTTCTCAGATCTATCTTTTTCTTTATAAACATAAAAAAACAGAAACAAGGCACCTGAAAAGTAGGGAGAAAAAGAGAAAATGAAGATGTTCGGGCATATACTTGTATGATATGTATAATATAGAATAATGAAATGAAGATATGTAACGAAAAACATAATTCCTTATGAGATCCTTTACATTTTTTTTCTACTCTAGATAGAAAAATGAAGGGAAAAGTATATAAATTATAAGTTTTTCAAATACTCTATTGTGAAGGGAAAAAATGTCATTTATCTCGGTACCTTAAATTATCACATATTTTACTTTAATTTAGGGTTGAGATGAAGTATGCAAGATTTTATCTGTTCTTATGGGAATTTAAATAGAGATGAATTATAAATTTTTATTTCGGAATGCAATAAAAAGCAAAACTTTTGTGGCTGATTGAAGTCACTCTGATGCAGACATAAAGTATATCTTTCTCAGATCGCTTTGGAAGCTATATAAAAAGGAGATGAAAGAAAGATTTTATTATCCCACAGATAACGAGAGATTATCCAGTGATAAATGCTTTGATAAAGTCTCTAGAAGTACAGAGAAGACAACTTGAATTATATCCAAACTTAAGAGAGCCAGTTCTAGGAAAATAAATGGAGCATAAAACTGCAGAGAACTTTCGTAATTCATTGCAATTCTGTATAAAAAGTAGAATACAACATATACCCTAAAAATGCCCTTTTGACTTCAGAATATTGAGATGACATTAGGGAAAAGATTCTATCATTTAATCTCATTTTCTGAAAAAAAAATTGTTATGACAATAAAATTGCACAATGCTGACAGATTACAGATTAATGATTACATGAAATGTTCCAGATACTAACAAGAAGCCGAAGGTTAAAATAAGACATAAATTATAGAAATAATAGTAGAATGTGTCTTAAAAATTATGTATGTGTACGTGAGTTCACATAATCCTTTTTGAAAAAATAACTAAGAAGTTCTTATTTTTATTTTACATCATTACCATGCCTCTATTCCGCATTCATTTATTTGTACAAAAAATATAAACATAAATTTAAAATTAAATATTTCAGTCAACGGAGAAAATACATAAGTCAAACTTTTTGAATAGGTTAGTTTATCCCTTAACTGTGTGATTTGCCCGTACTTTGTACGGGTTACCGAAAGCTGGCCATAACCGGTTTTCCCGTACACTGTACGGGCACTGACTTTTTATTCTTTATATCTTTGATTTGCACCTATTTTTATATCCTATGTGAGATTATTTGTGCTAGTGTTTTTAAGAGATGCAATTTGTCCATGGTACTGAAATACTTCTCATTCATAATTATCTTTAATGTGAAGTAGGGAATTTTTCATTGAAGAAAACAATTTTTATTCTTGAAAATGCTCATTAAAGAACAAGGATTGGCAAGGCAATGTGCAATGTATTGCTTGAAAAGAAAATGGAAAGATAATCCAAAATTGTGTATGTGCATATATATTCACACATACAGCCATTTGAAAAAGAGGTATGGATATGAATATTTTTTGTAAGTATGAGAGAATTCTTTCAAAATATATGAAATATTCTTCATAACATGCAGAGTGCACTTATAAAAAGCAAACATTAAGCGGTTTTTGTGTTGCACAATTATAAAATAAAAAATAGTGTGAAAACTTTAAAACTGAAAATTAAATTAAATTATTCTATTTTCGCATTCTGTTAAGTAATATGCGTAGTTATATGCAATAAAAAATGTACCTTTTTTGGAACATTTTGGGCAAAAAAATTACCCGCTTAAGGAGAGAAATTAAGAAATTTAAAAATTCACTTCATCGTAATTAATAAAGTTTTAATTATATAATTTCCTCGAATTAATAATTAATGCTGGAAATTGAAAAGTATTATGCATAATTTATTCTATTATGTTTTTCTCCTAATTCGCAACTATGCTTAATTGTTTGTTGCTCAATAAATTAACAGAAAACAATGCGTAACAAACAAGGAATTTTTTCAGCATTATTCTGTTGTAGCATGTTCTGTTCTTGAACTAAAGCAAGAAATTGAAAAAAAGGAGTGTTTAATTTTTGTTGTAGATATATAATGAAATCAAAAGAGCAAATTGTTTTTACGTTTTAGAGAAAATTCGCCTTTCTTTAAGTATTTCATTAATATATGTGATACAAGAGTCTTCTTTCAGTTTTAACATTAATCTACCAGTCAGTTTGTCAACTTTGGATATCTGAATTCAAAGAAATTCAACTATGAACAGTAAATACATTATTTGATTATTCATACATTTTTCTTTATTTTTTAGATTTTAATTCCCACATTTGCTTAAAAATATATCTCACCATTACACTCTTTACAGAAATATGGGGTTCTATGGAGAAATATTTCTCACACAAATTAACATGAAGCGCAATTATTCTACAAGTAATGCAGCAAATTGATTATTGTACAGATTACTGGATAATTCTTGTTCTCATGTGTCTAAACATCAATGAGATTTACGAAGTCAAATGTAACGAAAAAATGAGGGAAAAAATAAACTAATTTATTAGAATATTGCTTATAATTTTGGAGATTACACAATCTGAAGTTCGGTACCTGATCGAGAATCATTCTGAATTTTGCAGTCAAAGCCATTTCATTTATTTTTATATTTTTTGTCTAAATTTTTAACAGCTATTACTATTATTATTATTATTTATTAACAACATTTATTTTTAACTATTTCTCAGAAATTATCATTAGGGTGTATAAACTGCAAAAGAAGATGAAGCGTTTTATTATGAAAAAATTGAAAATACACATTAAAATATTGATGTCGATTGCATCAATATCAGTGCAGATATCCAAACAAATTCAAAGCGAAAAAAATATGGTAACCCAACTTTTTTAAGAAAATGCACATGCTTCTAAAGTCAATTCTCTCCTAATTGTAAACATTTACTTTTATATAAAAACAAAAAGTGGCTTAGAAGTATTGGTAAAGAGCCACTTAATAATTTCAAGAGTTTACCATTATCAGATTGAGAAGAACGTCCCTCCTCACAGCACTCTTAAGGTCACAACCTTGTTGATTTGAGAAGAAGTCTTCCTCTTGATAGAGATTAAAATCTCAAGGGTTGGTAATTTTATCCGGGCCATAAACGAAGTACAACAGAGATGGAAGAGAAAAACTGCCACAGAACTAAATCTGAACTGGGTGGTCTAAAAGGTTAAAGATTCAAGTTTGGAGACATGTAGCTCTTTTTTCTCAAGCATGTTTTTTTCCCTGCCGTTGAAGATAAACAACCTCGGTCAGGCATAGACCTCTGAATTAACATAAAAGGCAGATGATTTAAAATGATAGATATTCAGCAATATCGTGACAATAAAGGAACGTTGTGTTAAATGAATCAGACGTACAACAACTTAAAGAGGATTTGAGACATTCATGACATCAGAAATATAGAAGGCAGTTGCCTGAAGTAGGCGATGGCAAGGATTTATCATAATTACTTATAAACTTGGAAGGTGTTATTAGAAACTATTTTGTAGAAATTTGGTGTTTAGATAAGAAAAAGAAAAGTTCTAAATTCCTCAATATATTTTTAAAATACATTAAGTTATAAACAGTGTACAGCAGGGACTGACAACCTGTGGCAAGCGTGCCAAATATGGCACGCGGTACAATTCTTAGTGGCCCTCTTCACCTCTTTACAGATTAGTCAGTTTTGGAGAAAAGTTGATAGTTTCGAAATGGAGCCTATTAAACTAATACCTTCAGAATTATTGATAAGAAAATTTAAGGAATTATTAAAAAATTGATAGCTGTTTTAAATTTTTGGATGTCATTGCTGGAGATAATTAATTGTAGAAGAGATTGCATGTGTGTGTGCACTGCTTTCCGCTTCGGGTTCTACATATATATGTGAACAAATCTTTTATCATATGAAAAATTTGTTGAGTCCGCAAGGAAATTATTTAACAATTTAACGTTAAAATCATGACAGTTTGAAAATTATAAATTATATCGTTAATATTGCAAAATGAAGTAGAGCTGGGCGAGGATAAGGTTCGCATTAAAATATTTTTTTATTTAACTATTATGAAGGAAAACAATTGTATTTTTTATGTTATTTATTTTCTTATTTGAAAAATATGTTTAAAAGATACGCAATACACACATAACACGTGTACAGTTTTAATTATGTTGAAGGAATAGTTACATTTCCTGTGTTGTTTATTTTTATGTTAATAAATATCTTTTTATAAATGATGCAAAATTAATATAATAAAACTGTTAATCTGTACTTTTTACTACTGTTCCCTAACTCTGCATGCATTGTCACGGGAATCCAATTGTTTCAAATATTTCCACACTGAATCATGTTAGTAGATTGGTTTGGCGCGCCACAGCTACAAGGTGGCCGACCACTAGCGTAGCTAGTCCTCAGCAGACCCCGTATCAAAATTTCTTGCACGCCCTTTAGAGGGCCCCTTGATATATTAACAAATTTTCCTCGCATATGTTGGAGCCCCTGTAACTTGAGGGCCCCATATCATTGATACGGCAGTAGCTACGCCCCTGGTATACAACCTATTGGCTGTTGATATTTGCCTAAAAAGGGAGGAAACACATGCGGAATTAAAACAAAAGGATAGAACTTAAAAATACTCAAAAATTTAGTTTTTGAAAATCTAAATTTCTTATTAAAAAAGACAATCATAAAAAAATTAAATAAATGTTTGCTTCTAATAATAGTTGAGAGATGTAAACAAACTTTTTTAAAACACGAGATTTTCATCTACATCTTATAATGTATTAGTATTAAGCGTTATATTTTAAAAGAGAGAACAGCACCGCGTGCCGTCATGCGCAAAAATAATTATTTGAATTTTTTTTCTCTCCCTCTTTTGAGTGAGTGAATATTAACGTCGCACTGTTCAGCTACACGAGGGCTTTTGGCGATGGACCATGTAATTTTGAACCATGGTCAAATGACAAGGACGACACCTGAGCTAGCACCCCCTCTCCTAACTGCCAACCACACCAACGGGATGATGTTTGATCTCTCATTAGATTTAACGTGCATCACTCCCCTACACAACGGGTCTTCAGTGGTACTGGGGTCGAACTCGAGACCATTAGGCTACCGCAGCCGTTTCATTCTTTTGAAATGTAGGCCTCTAAACTATAATGCAAAAGTATTTCTAGACGATAGACAAAAAAAATTTTTTTTTGGTTTTAAGTTTAGTCAAAATTAAAATTTAGATTTGTGTTCACACAACAAGAAAATACCATCTAATCCGGTTTTCGTTTGCTGAAAAAAAGAAGTGAACATAAACTTATAAAGTTATCCACGACCTTTGATAAAAAAAAAGAACTATCCTTCTTTTTCACGAATTAAGGTCTTATAAATAATGCATTCTACATTTAAATTGCGGTACTTTTTTTGTTTATAGATTACTGTAAAAAAACTTGAATTTCAAATAAAATTCGAATCACCGTGTGTGTTTTTAAAATGCAATTCACCATCATCATAAGTGCATTATTTGTATTTTTAAGATAAATATTTTACAATATCGAGAAAAACAGAACATTCCGGATCTAATCATTTTTTTTCAATACGAAAACGAGAAAAAGGCGTTTCCAAACCAATAACGCGACAGAAACCATTTTCAACTTGACCTAAAGTGCATTTCCTGGAGTTGTTTAAATGCATAAACGTGTCTAAATGACACCGGGCAAACACCTTACTACTTTATTACTTCATGCATGCACCAATAGGATGCAGTGACCCAGTGAAACAATTAAAAGGGATGTAATATATCTTACATAAAAAAATGCGTCATTTAAAAGTTTGTTTCTAAATAAGTAAATTTAAAAAAATGCATAAGATCTTGGCAAACGGACTAAAAAAGATGGATAAGTTACATTTTGGTAACTCCCTTTTGTAAATACAGAATACGAATAATTATTTTACTATCCCTACATTGTTTGATTGTCTCTTTATTGTGAATGAAATAATACAGAAGTGGGCTTATACTTTAAATTGAATGGATTATACTCTTAACTAAAAAATGTTTTGTGTGTTGATGAGTTGCAAAGCACGTTGCTCAAAAGAGAGATTTTAAAGCAAATAAGACCTATTGATTATATATATACTAGCTGGTATACCCGTTCTTCGCACGGGTGAACTGAAAAATTAAACAACACAGATTGAAGGAAAAAGAAGTTTTTAATGAGTTAATTTTATGTGAATTGCAAATTAAACAAAAAAAGCTTTTTGCATATCTCAGCTAAACAAAAAAAAGAAAGAAAAAGAAACACCTTTGTCAAATTTTAAGTATATAGATCTAATAGCGGATCAAAAGGATTTCTTATAAATTTATAATTCCTCGTAACACGCTTGAGGGTGGATTTTTCAAAATACCTCCGTAAGCTGATCTCTGCTCACCAAAAGTAACACATTGTTAAAAGTTTTGCGTAATGAACGCTTAAAGTAGTGTAAATAATTTATATCTGAAAGTGAAATGCATTAATTTTATTTTCTGTTGTATTTATTTTATTTTAAAATTGTAATATTCGCAAGCAACGCCGTTTCTTAAATTATAATGGTGATTCAATGAAAAACATAGCGAAATGTTAACGATAGAGTCAAGTTGGCAAGTGCCTAGCAACTTTCGTAGCTCGAGTTTTATTAGAGCTTTGTAAGACCCGCCGTGTAGGAAACGATGCACGTTAATACTTTACCCAACCGCATTATGATTTACTGCAGTTTTTTTCATACAATATTTTTTTTGGATCGCTACATTTAAAATTAAGGGATATACATAAACAAAATACTCCACTTTGGGAAATTTAATCCGTTAGAGCTAATAAATTAATTAAAGATATTCCACTGTAAAATTAATTATACATACCATTCACTTAAAATAAGTAGTCAAATCATATTCTAAGGTCTTCATTAACATACAAAAACATAAGACACTTAAATTTTGACAAACTATTTTATCCGCTAAAATACTCGTCATGGAACCCGTGCTGCCATATATCTTGGAAGAGTGGATTTCAAAGAATATTCCTGCTAAGTATTGGTAGAATATTCCTTCTAAGTTGGTGTGGTGTGGTAGTTAGGAGAAGAGGGTGCCAGCTCAGGTGTCGTCCACGTCACTTGACCATGGTTCAAAATTACGTGATCCGTTGCCAAAAGCCCTCGTGTAGCTGAACAGTGTGCGACATTAATATTCACTCACTCTCACACTCCAAAGAATACAGTATAGTAGTTATTGCGTTTCTAAGTATAAAAATAATTATATCTGGCTATTCAATTAAAATTATAGCGTTATAATTAACTACTAACCACAAACAAATTTTGAAAATTTGTCCAAATGATGCAGTGTGAAAGAGAAAGTTTATCTTCTTTTAAGTGCCAGAACCGATAAAAGCATTTATTTTGAAAAAGGATCGATTTCTTACTACCAAATGTGCATAATAAAATCATAAAAAAACATTAAAATGAAGATAGATTTATATAACAACCTCTTCCTTCAAAACTTAGTTTTATTCTGAAATAAGAAAAGGCATTATTCTGATCACAGGAATTAATTAGAAGCGAGCCCATTGCCTAGCCAAAACAAGAAGAGTTTTTCACAAACAAAAGATAGATATATGCTGTGGTGGGCTTTTTTGCAGTATAAGCCAGAATTGCTTGTAGATGGCAGAAATTTTTCACACTTACTTGGCAAATATCGTTATATTTTGGACACTTTTTATAAATTTTTATAAATTATAGTCTATGCTATAAATTATAGTCTATGCTATAAATTATAGCCTATGTGTTATTCTGATGTATAAGCTATATTACTGTAAAGTTTCATTAAAATCCATTCAGTTGTTTTTGCGTGAAAGACCCACAACGATTTTCACAAACTTTCACATTTATAATATATATTAGATAATACACTTGTGTATAAACCTAAAAAGCATTTTAAACCCTTAAGAGGTCATTTTTTGCCCAAAACATTTGCAATGAAACCTTTTTTTATTGCATGTAATTAAGCATAATACTGAACAGAATGCGAAAATAGAAGAATTTTATTTAAATTTTCAATTTTAAAGTTTTACGCTATTTTTTATTTTATAATTGTAGATCCCAACATAAACCCTAAATGTTTGCTTTTTTATAAGCACACTCTTCAGGATATGAAGACTGAAAAGAATTTCTCTCATACATACAAAAAATTTTCATGTTCGTACCTCTTTTTCAAATGGTTAAGGGTTTTGTCTATGTGTGTGCATATACATATGCACACACCATTTGAAGCATGGTGTAATTGAAAATCAGACAGAGATATAATATCGGCTTTGTTGGGATTTACTTTCTATTTTCCTTTCGTCTCAAGCATAAAATTACATTTTATATTACCATACTTTTTTTATGGAATATTTTCAAGAATCTTAAATAAAATAAAATTTTTCCTCAATGAAAAATTCCAGTCATCAATTCAAAGGAAATCCCTTATGAGAAGTAATTCAATACCATGGACAAACTGCGCCTCTTAAAAACACTAGCACTTACAATATCACTATAAGAATTAAGAATACGTGCAAATCAAAGATAGAAAGTAGAAAATATCAGTGCCCGTACAGTGTATGGACAAACCGGTTGCAACCAACTTTCGGTATCCCGTACGGTGTACGGGCAAACCAGTTCAGGGGGTTAAAATATGTGATTAATATAGAAAAGAGTTTTGAGAAACTAAAAAAAAAGGTATTGCCGTAAACCAATTTTGTTTTAATTTTCAAATGTATTGAAATGTTATTACACTTTTTATGTGGGGTTACAAAAAGAACTGGCAACAATGAAAAGAAAAATAGTTTATTACTAATGAACAATATTAAAACAATAAGTAATATCCTGCTTTTAAATTTTCTTCAATTTTTAAACTTGTTAATTCCCCAGATTTGTTTTCTTCTCATTATCTCTCAAATTTTATTTTTAAAATTGTTAAGAGGAAGAAAAATTTAGTTGTAAAATGAATTTTTCATTCAGCAGACTAAAACAAAATTTTGAGTTTGAGTTTTTGAGTTTCAAAAATGACAACATTCGAATCTTAATTTCGTCAACGGTTTTTGCATAAATTAATAGAGGTGCTTCCTATTAAAGAAAGTTTGACTCGAGTCCTCACACGTAGCGCATGTAAATTTGAAGATACCAACTGAGAGAGTTGTCCTTAGTCACTAACTGTTTTTCTGTTTCCCTAGAAAGTTGTTAATTCAATTCAGCTACGAATTATGTTAACACTAAATAATGAACAATTATTTTTTTTTATACTTTAAAGCTTAAAAAAGTTAAATGGAATTACCGTATTTACTCGAATCTAAGCCGAACCCAAAATTCTCAAAATATTTTTTGTGAAAAAATGCTGTCAGCAATTCTAAGACGCTCCCCCAATTCTCTATCCGTTTTTGAGAAAAACATTTTAAAAAATTGTGTAAAAGGTCCATCGACATTCGATACTAGAGGAATTTTTTTAAAAAAATTTAATGAGAGAAGTAATAAATTATAATAATTATTTTATTTTACTAGCAGAAAATGATTCGTCACTCCTATAGTCACAATTGACTTCGGAATTGCCTTTTCGGCGTTGCCCTTTTTCAACACCATTCTTCCAAGCCATCCAATGCATTTGTTATGCAACATTTTTTTGAAAGAATTTGTTATAGAAAAATGTAAAAGAATTATTAAAGTCTATTGAACATTTACAAGCAAAAAATATTTCATTTTATTTATGCCATCGACGTATATTTGTTTCATCCGTGTCAAATTTTCAATAGTTGCTGCTCTTTTTCTGTTTTCTTTCTGCGAATAGAATTGCTTCCCTTTTCATACTTGCGACATAGAGAATTCGTCTTGATGCTATTGCCAATATCAAAGCTAAATACAAGCAGACAAGGATGTTTAAGATAGACTCAAATTGCGATAGATCAAATGCGGGATGGGTAGGTCATCGATGTAAGTGGCCAGAACGGACGGTTATATTTTTCCTTTTCAAAGGGTTGAAAACTCAATTTCTCTCATTCAATAGAAATATTTTGCCTCCGAATCTAAGCCTCACCTGATTTTCAATAGCACGAACTCTGGAAAAATGATGCCCCTTAGTAGATTTGATTAAGTACGGTAACTGACAAAATTTATTTCCTTTTTTTTCCAAAAAGGAAAAAAGATATAATTATATATATATATATTATAAAATTACATGATTTTTAAATATCCTTATTTCAATGCTTCCCAACTTCAATATCTGTGAATCGATATCTCTGCTGTTTTTCAAAATTACGTACAGTTTTGCAAACATTGCAAAAAAGAATCACCATGCCATTTTCTAAGTTTCTGGAAAATACATTTTTACTTCGGTGCAATATAATAATTTCACTAAAATTAAAAACTCAAATTTTGTTTATCTTACATTACAGCCTCCATCCTCATGCACTTCTTTTCTTCCAATAATGCATAGGCTGTGAAAGGATTTCAAAATATCAAACTAACTACAGTGGACACTTTGTGAAAATATCATCAGTTTTGGCCAAATCTAGAGGTCAATTTTCTCTGAATGTTTCAATTATATCATGACAAATTATTGATTGAGAAATTCAGGAAAAGAGCATGTCGTGATTCTTCGACCGCGGGTGTGAGAGGGTTCGAGTAAGAATCAGACATTTCTCAATTTAAACATTTTTATTTCCTTTTTCCACTTATTAGACTTCATAAGAATATGGATAATGCATTCTAATAACTAAACCCGAGGAGCAATCAAACTTATTAATCTAACTGTAACATAAATAACAGCACTTATCTTTCTCCTCAGAGCCTTTGCTTCAACACACACACACACACACTTGCTCAATCTTACCTTCTTGAATTAACAATACTAGTGTGACCACCAGTCGTTCACGCCATGCATTCTTCTTATACTCAGTTTGCAACCATCATTCCGCCCACTCTACGACTAGTACCCAAATAGAAACCCGCATTAACATAAGATCAAGTCATCTACTCAACCCAAGGTCACAGTCAAAAAGAGCACTTCACCCAAGACTATCAGTAGAAGCCCGAATAGAACCAGTTACAAGTAAATGTTTCAAATGCCTCATTACCATTAAGAACAATGAACATGTTCAGTGTATTAAGGATTTTCAGAATGAGTTCTTGATTTTAACTATACACTGAAAAGCCATTACATCATGTCCACTCCTCATCGAGAGCAATGAGCTCTCCCGAAAACAAAACCACGGCACACGCATGGCTGTAAAGTATATTAAGAATTCATGCAATATCTTTCCACACGCAGAAAGTGCATAGAAACATGATGGGAAAAGATTTATCAGATTTTCTCAGCGCTTAGAAAAATCAGCTTCAGAAACGGGCCTCTTACGTGCAGCAGTTATGTGTACCTACCAAGAGTGATGTAAGGATGGTGAAACAACAAGTCACCGAACAACTGTCTGTCAGCCACGCTGCATTAAGAAGAATAGATATTGTTACTCATTGTTCACGATGACCAAAATCAGCTGCAACGACAGCAATGCGATCCAAATGGTGTGTCTCAAAACACAGTGCCACTTACATTGCATGGATCGACCTACTCAGCTGGTGCTCAGATTGTATCCCTGTAATAACAGCACGTCCTCGCCAACAGTGCATGCTATGGGCCATGGACCATAGAAGAATGGAAGAAAATCGCCTGGTTTTTTCTGGTCAATCACATTGAAAGCGAATTAACAATGAGGCGTAAGAGAGAGAACGAACACTAAAATTTCAATGAAATCTCTTGCAACCGGATGTACAGTTGGCCAAATACTATGTGGTTGTATCGGTATTATAGTGTGGGTGATGTTTTAATGGGGCACAGGACTCATTATCCCTACAAAACAATCTCTGACAATTGTACTCTGTGAGAACATCATTGCTCCCTCAAGTCCTGCAGTTTGCCTCAACGTTGCGAGGGGGTGTTCCTGGGCGGAAGGGGTGAAGTACGTCGAGAGATTTTTTCTCCTGGTAGGGTCATCCTTGGCGTAAAGGCCATTTCACTATGCCCAGCTAAAAACTGCAGGTGAAGGAGCTGAGTCAGCCTTCTACCTCTTGTGGTGCTCCGGTCTTTGTTGATCACAGAAGCTGCACTTTTTTTCTTCATCTACGACTTCTTCACTCTCTGAAATTCATGCTGCATCGGCCGTCACGCAGTCAGGTGGTTCTCGTTTCCTTCAATGCAGTAGGAAGGAACAAACTATTCTAACACGTTTTCGGAGTAGCCACCTCCGAACTTTTTGACTTTTAGGGATGGAAACAAAGTTTTTCCAACTTGTGTAAGGTGATCTGCCTGCCAGGCATCTCCCGAACACATTCTTGACAATCTGGGGTTTTCAAAACAAGATCTATATGACGACCTTCTAATAGTATTGGACTTTTTGAGAGTGAATGAGATCATGGACTTGATCTAGCTTGGCTAGACATGGAGATCAGCAGCAACAACAACACATCATTGCAGAGGAGGTTTACCCCTTCATATGGCAGCAGTGTTCCCTGCAGATGACCACGTTGACCTAAAAGATAATGCACCCTGTCACACACATAAAAGCCGAATTGTCAAGGAGGGGTTCGAGGAAAAGTCTGCCGAATTTCAAGTCATGTCTTGACCTCCGAATTCTCCTGACATGAATCCAATGGAGCATTTGTAGTTCCTTCCGCAAAACCAAATTCATGCTGCCAGGTTACCATTGCAGAATGTGAAGAGAGTGAAGAACTAGTAGGTGAGTGCCTTGAATTAGACACCTCAGACTATCTTTCAGCACCTTGTCGAGTCAACGCTTGTTGAAAGGTGGTCCTACTTCATACCAAACAAGTGGTCATAATTTAATGGTTATTCAGTGCATATATATACATAAATGCAGTAAGTAATGACCTCATTATTGTTTAGTTTAATGTCGCCTTTTATTTCTGTTATTTTAGATTTGAGTGTTACTGAATTCAAATATAATATTTTTCTAATATTTCAGGAATTTTTTTTCTCCCATTTTTCTTGAAAATTTAATTCGTAAAACGATAACCTGAGCTAGGTCCTATCTCAAATGAGGATTATGAATGTCATAAATTTAACAAGTATTGATATAAGAAAAAATTTGGGGAAAAGAAACCTGCTCATTTTTTTAAAAAAAATGCAATCATTCCGTAAATGAGTCAATCTAAAAAAATAAATAAACACAAATTTTTTAAAAAAGAATACTAAAAATCGATGGTTTGATCTATAAATAATTTACAAGGGCAAAACATTTCGCATTTAATTTATGAGCAAGACTTCATAAAAAAAATAATAATAATAATAACCACTGTACGTTAAAAGTAAATAATTTTTCGTAGTAAATAAGATATAAATAGAAGCCTTTTTGAAATCGTTCCTCTTCTTTCAGTTCCACCATAACGCAGAAACTTCTTTTCTTCAGTTTTGTTGTAAGTTGAAAAAGAGCACAAAGCACTATATTAAAAAACTAAACGATGAATTTTATTTCTATTAAGAGTAAAGTTTTGAAATATGTTTAGAATAGCATATTTGATAATACAGTTCATGAAACACCTTGCTGTTAAGAACTACTTATTGTAAATACCCTGAAAAGTTAGGTCACATAATGCTTCTAAAGACGTTCTTTCTCAGTTTAAGTTCTTGGAAAATATGACTCATAGTTTTTAACGAAATTATTTTTTGAAAAAATAGGCCACAAACGCGAAAAAGTCAAGCACAATCGTATTGTATGATTATTTTTCTTTTTTTTTAAAAGGTTAAGTCCTTTTTATGACCTCTAAGTTATTTTTAATATTATGGAGAATTTCGACCTTACACGCTTTTCTCGATTATTATTGAGCCCACCTATCTACACCATTATTGCTCAGAAAATCCTATCCTTCATCGTCCTTGGCTTCCAACTCAAGGTTGGAGAAATACTAAAAAGAGCATTTAAAATCAAGTTTTGAGAAGTTACTTATCGTTTCGCCCTATCTTCTATGTGAATCTTGAATTAGTTGCTACTAAGGTAAAGCTGACGACTGACCCTGTTTTTGACACCACCGCTCCCAACCAAAGAGGTATATTGCAAGAACAAGCGTACGTCATGCTTTTGTGAAGTGACATACCTGCTCTTCAGTTTGACCTTGCCACCCAATAACACGGGCGGCTCCAGGTCAGAAAGGTCTTCTTTAAATCCTGGAGTAATAAAGGATGTATGAGGGAGAAGGAATCAGTTTTTCTGGAGCATTTGAAAGAGTGTGATGAGCTTGGTTGACCTAAAACGTATCTATTAAGCAACTTGTTGCGCTCTTTTGATTTCATCGCTTGTAAACATCACAGGAATCTTGCTTATCCCCTTGTTTACGTTGCAACACTTTCGTCTACTATCGTGGTTAATGCTCTAAATAAACGTTCCAGGAACTTTCATGTAGTAGATTTTATCAAATACACATATTATATATATATATATATATATATATATATATATATATATATATATATATATATATATATATATATATCGTAATAGAGTTACATATATATAATTTCAATATGATTTTAAGCTTGCAAGTGCATTTTGTTTTACTAATATGTATTCGATGATAAGATCAAAGTATAATCTGAAATATTAAGTCACATTGTTTGTTTTAAATGCTAGCCAAAAAAATTATGAATTATTTCTCCCGACAACAGAGGAATGGTAAATTATTTATGTATAGTATAGCGCAAAATTTAATATTTAAAACAGTCTTATAATTTAATTGCTATTGCTTCATATTTTATGAATGACATACTTTTGATATTTGTTTCAATTTAATATTGAAAGTTAAAACTTATATAAAATAGCTTTTCAACCTTTGAGATGAAAATATTTTGTGCTTTCAGTACGCATTTGCCAAAATCAATTAAATTTCAATGATATTTGCATTGTATTGTATTGTATATTTTCATTGTATTTTGTTCCGTTTTGAAGTTTATTTCTTGCTAATTATTCTTAATTATAATGAGAAAAGAAGCAATGTTCTTGTTATACATTACTTACTTCCTGTTCATTTCTCATTCGGATATATTCATAAAACTCATACTACATACAGAGGAAATCAAAGTATTCGTGTATAACTACTACAGTAAAAATATTTCCTAATTCGATTGCTTTATTTCTTGTTAAAATCATGAAAAAAGCATAATTCTCGGAAAAATATTGAAACACTTGATTAATAAATAAATATAAATAAACTGCAAAATAGAATTAAGTTCTGAAATATAATGACAAGACATTCCCAGCAATTTACAGAATTCGGATATATAATTATTTTCCATTCTATCATTAAAATGTGAGAAGATACTTTTACCTTCCCACTAGCAGCTTTAATTATTATTCCCTACAGTTACTATTTATTAAATCAACGGATTGTCTTTAGTTTAAAATAAACTGAAAATCCGCATTAAAATCCCTGTGAGCAAAAAGAATGTAAAATTAAACTAACGAAACTATTATTTGTTTCATGATATATAAAAAGTGTTTCCCATTTACTGTTGAAAATTATGACATAAAATAATTACAAGAGATTGATGTATACAGAGTCTTCATTAATAAATAATTTTCTAATTTAGAAACCATTTCTCCTGCTGTGAAATGAGATAGGTAGAAAGTTGAACGCCCTAAGGATAAGAATTGATTGACTTCCAGAAGATGCTAAGAATACAAATGAAGATAATTAATTTCACGCGAGAAAGACGTGATAAAAACAAAACTTACATTGTTCAAAAGTTAAGGAAGCGATAAAATATTAAGGAGAGAAATTTTATGCTTTTTTTCTCTCTCTTTCTCTCCCTCTAAATTTTCTTTTAATAACTTTTTTCTGTTCTGCAGATTTTTCAAGATTATGAATACCTGTACTTTAACTTCAATTCAAACTACATCCAACTTTTTTTTACACCGTCTTTTTCAATTCCTACTATTAGTTCACTCTCTCCTATATATATACACTGCTGGACAATTGCTAAGGACAGATAACACTATCATCCATAGCAACCACAAAATGAAAGGAAGCAAAATGTGGAAAATTAGAATAAGTGCGGGGTATTAGTAAGAAGAAGTATGAGTATGCAAATTTTTTTCCCCACGTCTGTTCATCACGTGATAGCGTTCATAAGAGCTTTAAAGGTTTTGACGCGTGTGGACAGTTGTTGTTTCAAGTCAAAGTTTTACAGGAAAGATTTAATAGGCGAACTTAAAATTTTTGGCATGTCTTCCTGACATCACATAGAGGATTTTATGCGTGGCCGAATTATTGGAAAGATCGAAGAAGGGCGAAAAATAACAGATGTTGCCAGGGAGTTCGACATCGCTCGCAGCGTTGTTTCACGGCTGTGGAAGTCATTTAAAACTACTGGAATGTGTAGTAGACGCCACGGGGAAGGTCGTATTAGAAGTACGACGCCTGCAGAAGACAGATATATCGTAATATCAGCAAAAAGGAACAGGCGCACCACAGCTCAGCAGGTGGCAAATCAGTTTCTTGCTGCCTCAGGAAAGCAGATCTCCCGAAAAACTGTTGCCAAACCTTTGAGGGGAGGAGGACTATACGCACGCAGACCTGTTGTGTGTGTCCCATTGACCAGACAACACCGTACTGCCCGTTTGCAATGGTGTCGTGAGCATCACAATTGGACTGAACATGACTGGGTATGCGTACTATTCTCAGATGAGAGTAGGATCAGTCTGTCATCGGATTGTAGACGCCAACTGATCTGGCGCGTGAGTGGTACTGCTTATCGTCCAGAAAATATCGAGGAAAAGGACTATCCGACAAGCAGTATCATGGTGTGGGCCGGCATCATGATCAATGGCCGCACGCGCCTACATGAGGTTGCGAATGAGACTATGAAGGGCCAACGATACATTGATGAAGTTTTTCTTCCTCATGTTCGTCTTTTCCGTGGTGCTGTCGGTGATAAATTTGTTTTTATGGACGACAACGCAACATGCCATCGAACACTCGCTGTTCAGGATTGTCTAGACAGCGAGGGTATTCAACGTCTCGTATTGCCAGCGCGTTCTCCATATCTAAACCCCATTGAAAATGTGTGGGATGCTTTGGGGAGGCAAGTTGCTGGTCGAAACTATCCTCCGACAAACAAGAACACCCTCATCCGTGCACTCACAGAGGAATGGGATAAATTGCCTCAACAGCTGCTGGATAATGGTGTGCAAAGTATGGTACGACATGTGGAATGTCGCATCACACTCCACGGTGGACATATCCCGTACTGATACCTTTCTTTAAGGTGACTGCAGACTTTTAGATGCATTGTTCCATTTCTCCGTACGCAGATCAAATGAACATTTTTTTTCTTTCAGATGTTTCACAGCTTTTGTACTTTCCAGAACAATAAATATTCTTTATTCTAATGTCTGAACAGTGTGGCAACTATATTTTATCCTACTAGGCCTCATGTCTCGCCTTATGTTATGCTACATAGCAATTTGTGATCCGTCCTTAGCAATTGTCCAGCAGTATATATATATATATATATATATATATATATATATATATCTTGTTCAAATTTTCAATCGTTAATAAAATACTTTTTACTCATCCACTCAAGTTCAAATACATTTTTTAAAACTTGTAGTGGATGACACTTGATGTTAATACAGTTTTTTCAAATACTAATTCATTAATGAATAATTAGTAACAAGCAAAAATAATAGTCCAACACCCTATATAAAAAGGAAAAGGCTGGCTGTGTCTCTGTATCGCAATGGATAGCACGTTGGATCTCTAATCCAAAGGTCGTGGGATTGAATTCCACTTGGGAAGGCCAAATTTCTGAGAACGTGACTTATTTTTACTATACTATTTTATTGGAATAATTAAATTTAATTAATGAACAAATTGTAACAAACAAAAATAATAGTCCAACATCATATATAGAAAGAAAAATGGGAAATTCGCTTTCTATTTTGCCACTTAATATTTGTGATTCTGCCATATGTATATACATGTTTTTATTAATTGTAATTATTTAATAAAATGTAACTAAAATAAATTTTTTCTTTATTGACCTAAGTAGGAATTGACTTTAAAGCAATTTTTTTATATTACTTGTTTTACACGATTTTGAAATCACACGGTACACGAATTTAACGAATTATTATTTTTTTTGTTCTAGCACGAATCCCTAAGAAATTTGAGGATTCGTGTCCTTTGGAAGAGAATGATTTCATCAAATTCAAGACTGTTTATAATAAAGAAGTCGAACGGGAAGTTTAACTATATTAACACCTGATTTAATTTACGAGGGCTTAAAATTTGCAATAAGTACGGAACAACATTTTCTTACTCATGATCTTGACATAGAGCGTGCATTAAAATTTCAGCATTATCCTAAGTTTCATGTAGCAGGATACCAAGAATTATATAAGCAACTAGCTGGTATACCCGTTCTTTTCACGGATAAATTTAAAAAATTAATCAATACAGATTGAATGATAAAGAAGTTTTTAATGAGTTAATTTTACATTGCTTGCAGATTAAACAAAAAAAAAAGCTTTTTGCATATCTCATTTGAACAAAAAAAAACCCTTATTTGTTAAATTTTAAGTCTGTAGATCTAAGCCGATAAAAAAGAGATTTTTTTTATATTTATAACGCCCCGTAACCCTGATGTGGGTCGATTTTTGAAAACACCTTCCTAAGCTGATCTCTTCTCAGAAAAAGTTGCACATTTTATATACTGAACGCTTAAAATAGTGTAAAAAATTTATATCTGGATGTGTAATGTATTAATATTACTTTCTGTTGTATTTATTTTATGTTAAAATTGTAATATTTACAAGCAACGCCGTTACTTACATTACAATGGTGATTCAATAGAAACATAGCGAAATGGTAGTGATAGAGCCAAGTTGACATAATTTTTGGCGACCATGTTTGCAACTTGGCGATTGATTGAACGGTGCAGAAGTTGATATACTGTAGCACCACCTGGTGGGTAGCTGCAACAAAGAGGATAGCACAAAAACCTTCTCCACAAAAGAATACATATACATGACAATTTTCATTTTCATAGTGATTGATTGAACGGTGTTGGAATGATGCGATTTCATATATACACACAAACATTCATTTATATATATTCGTATTATATATTTCATAAAAAAAAAAAAACATTAACTGAGGCTGTTAACAACAAACAAAATTTTTTATTTGAACCAAAACTGACCATTGTGCTAAACATATCTAACACATCTACTGATGATTGCATTTTTAATCCAATTTGTAATAAACGTGCACACTTGTTATCAAGTAGAGATGAATATTTATTAGTTAGTAGTTTTATTCCTAATTTCAATTTGAATTTTTATATATTGTATGTACTTATAGACTGAATTTTCACACAAAACAAATTTTAATTTTTTTATATATAATAAAAATGAATTGTTTTGTTTTATAAATGTGTAGGAGGAATTTTATTATTACTTTTTTTGCATGGTCTTTTCAGAAAATATTTAGAGTCTTTTCATCTTACACGATTTTTTATAGCAGTGTAACATATCCCCAAATTTATCATATGTCGCATGTATTTTTTACACGATTTTTTAACGGTTTTTTAAAAGTATCTACTGTTTATAAAAATAGAGTTTCGTGTATTATAAATTCTTTTCTGATTCGTCTATTTATTGGTAAATGTTCCAAAATAAATTTCTCTTTTCTTTCTGAAAGCTTAAGCTAAATGGCATAAATGTAAAGAAATGCATTGATAAACTTTGGGGGTGCATTTTAACACATACGTAATGAAGCCTTTTTCTAACAAACCAGTCATCGGCAAGTAAAATTTTTCAAATGATAATAGAAGAAAAATTAAATAAGTTGGTTAATAAACTCCTATATATAAAATAACCCCCAAAAACACCGAAATTAAGTTGCTTCAAGATGTGTACCGCTTTTTACGTTAAATAAAATAATAAAAATGTTTTATTATATATATTTTATTCAGTAAATTTTCTACGCGTTTGTAATGATTAGACGTCTTTAAAGTTAAAATTTCCAACGCATAGCAACAATATTATGATACTCATTTTAGTTTTTGTTACTACTCTATATTCACTGTCAACCATAAAAAAAATCTTATAATACTTTCAAGTTCTATAGAATATTTAATGATTACAGAACGCCATTAGTAACATTAAAAATGTCCCTGAAACAACTGTATAAAATTGTTTTAGTTGAAAATATATTATTAAATGTAAAAAACCTCAAATGAAAGTTTGCTTGTATATAAATGTGTTTTGATTAGTACATATCGTAAGATTTTACTTAAAAAATATTTACAATGTGATGATCTAGTTGTATGTCTCATCAGGTAAGAGATATATTTACGTCTTATATTTTCAGTTATTTTTAAATTTATATAATATATATAATACTTTTTAAAATAATAAATTAAATTATATGTAAGAAAAATTTATCCCATGTGATGGCATATGAAATGTAGAGAAAACAAACTTAACACATGATATTCATTCATCATTCGTTAAATGGAAAAGCAATTATTTTCTTATTGGATATACAGTTTGACCCTAGTTTAAAGAATTCATCGAAACCGAACATTCTGTTCGTTAATTCGGGGTTATTCGTTATATCGGGGCCCAAACAAAATACAAATCTTTTGCACTTACCTTTTGGAGATTCTGCTAGCAACTAACTACACAAAAATATCCATAATTAAAAATTTGACACTTTTTATTCAACAGTTAAAAACATTTTTTAAAAAAATAATTCTTAAATAAAATAAGTTTTCAGTTTTAATGACCGGGATGAGTTTTAGATATTTATGGTTATATAAACTTTATAGTGAACGTGAATCCATTTTGTATACACATTTAGAATTTTCGTTCCCATTTTTTTATTGTGATTCGTGGAACCCCTGAGTATATCTTGAGGAATCCCAAGGCTCCGTGGAACACAGTTTGAAGACAACTACTGTAATATAAGGCATAACGCTGAAGTAAAAGTTGTTTGCTATCTAGATAAATACAGACGAAAATCATGTATACAGTTAAATTCTATTTACTTATTCTCAGCCACTTTTATTTATTTATTTATTTACTTTATTTTTTTAAAAAAAATTTAATTAACATAGAAAAAGGATGTAACCTACTGACAACAAGTTAATATACTTCTAAAATTACTTCAATTAGTTCACATTTTGTATTGCATTTCTTCTTACAACGAAGTATTAGTAATACGACATTTCTGGAGAAGTATTCTTATACGCTCAATTAAAATCTTATTTCGTGCTCCCTGTTGAGAAGCAAGTGAATGAAGCTCTGTTTAATTACCGAGAACAGATCTGAAAAGGATGATTATTTACTCTTTGTCCTACATACATTTGTAAATTCTGGAATTAATTGCATTTCGTGAACTTTCGGGTGTTTTTAAAAAGCCAATGAGACTTATTCACATGATCTATCATCCACGAATTCCATGTTCTTTAACAGGGGATAGTTTCTTCTTTAATGTTCTGTAACCTGTAACAAGTTATTGGGGTTCATATTACACTAGCTTTCCTCATTGTAGTTAATCTAGTGACATTTTTGCAAGCATGTGATTTCAGTAAAAATTACTAAAGGAATTAAAAAATTTTACTACTAGAGAAACCAGCAAAAACATTTTGAAATTATTTCAAACTATCCACCCCCAGTCAGATTTTAATTAAAAACTTGAAAAAATTTCTAATTTTTAAAGAAAAAAAAACAATTTTTAACAAACGTTGACTGTGACTTTTAGCAAAAAAATAACCTTTTCCGAGTAAATAATTTGATAAAATATCAAAGGAGATTCTAGATGTGATAAAAGTTCAAAATATTAGGTTGGGGAAAATAAAACCATTATTTTCGCATGAAATTCAAAACTTTATTTAAAATGTTTCGGATTGTCCGATTTGGATAAAATATATACCGTTTTGTTGTATAATTTGTTGCCATTTTAAGAGTAGCTTTATATTGCCTCTCTCATAGAAGTCTTGGTCTTTATTAGCGAAAAACTCGAGTAATCGATTTTCACACAATCTTCTCTTCATCCCAATTTCTTATTACTCTGGAAGTTTTGTAATGCGAGAAAAAGGTGTTAATCGTTTGGTGCCAGGTCCGTACTACATGGTGGATGCATTAAAACTTTCCAATAAAGCTCCCAAAGTTTCTGGCGAGTCACTACAAGCATGTGTGGCCTGGCGTTGTCCTGATGGAACACAACACTTCTGTTGACCAATTCTGGCCGTTTCTAGTCAGTCATTAGCTTCAAACGGTCCAGTTGTTGATAGTAGATATCTGAATTTAGTGTTTGGCCCTATGGAAGCAACTCATAATAAATGCTTCCTTTCCAGTCCCACCAAATACACAGTAGAACCTTCCTGGATGTTAGTCTGGGTTTGGCCACCGTTTGAGTGGCGACCACGATCGTTTTCACACAATATTGTCGTATGTGACACATTTCTCATCCCCAGTCACCTCTCGCTTAAGAAATGGGTCAATTTCTTTCCATTTAGAAACAGGGATTTGCAGATAAAAATTCGATCCATCAGCTATTTGGTGTGGCACCCAAACATCGAGCTTCTTTTTGAATCCAACTTTGCTCAAATGACTTAAAACTGTTGGATGGTCCATCTTTAGCTCCTGGGTGATGCTACGATTACTAACATGCCGGTCAACTTCGATTATTTCTGTGATTTTATTGACATTTTCGATGACGGGAGAGGGGCAACTTTAACATCAAAAATGCCTGAACGGAATCGACGAGACAAAAATTGCACGTAATTAGCTGTTACAGTATCGGCATCACAAACACCATTCAGAATTTCAGCCACCTGGCTTGCATTTTCGCCTTTATCAAAGAAAACTGTAAAATGTACCGAATTCTCTCTTTGTTGACTTCCATTTTTAACACCCTGTAACTCGCAATTGAATGGACCAAACAAAAAACCGCAAAATAATTTTTTTAGTGTAAAATGTCACCTTGACAACGAGCATAAATTTGAAATTGTTTGATCGATACTTCACGAGATATCGACACTACAGCCCATCTACCGAAAAAATAATGGATTTCTTTTTCCCCAACCTAATATAAAGATTAAAATTAACAGAACATAGATAAAAGCTTTGAAACAGTTCACTAAAAGACTCTCTCTAGTTATGTCAGTATATACCAGGGATGGCGAACTATTGGCAAGCGTGCCATTCATAGCACGTGACACAATATTTTGGGCACTCCAGCGATCAAAATGGTTTGCATTTATTTCAAAATAACAAAGTTCACTATGAAGTATTATGAGCAAACTTGAGTGAGAGATCGGTCGCGGTGCGGTGGAGAGTACACTCGTTTGTTATTTTCTTGCCTTAGTTAGGTAGTGGACTACAATTGCTTGTGATGCAATGCTGTCTACGCATAGCGTAGTCAATTTCATTAACACAACTGTATTTTTAAGTTTATTTGTGTCATATTTACAATTTTTAATTGTTATTTTACATGGCTAGTTCAACAAAAGAATAAAATGGGCAAGAAAGTAAGTGTAACACAGAATTTCAAATTTGGTGAATCTAGAATTATGGCATTATTAGTAAAGGCAACAAAAGTAGTGTGTGTTTATGTTCTGGAATAGTCATGTGCAGAACATCATCTATAAAACAGCACTTTGAGACAAATCGCAAATCCTCTTGTCAAAAAAGTGAACCACAAAAAAAAATTAATTGCTTGAAGACCGATTGACAGATAACTTCGATTGAGCATCATTCTACTAAAAGTAACATCTTACAATCCTAATATAAGTTATTTTTCATCCACACAATCTGTAACAGCATCACTAATGTTACATTAATTTGAATTACACGCATAACTAAAATGTTTACAACTATACAGTGAAAAAGGTATTTTATCGTAGTAAATAAAGAATTATGTGTGTTCTTAGTATTTAGTTTTATTAATTTCTAATAATCACTAGTCAAAATTATTTGAAGGAACATACACTGGTGTGCAAAAATTAAGGACGAGACGGTTTTTTCAATATAACTTTGTACAAAAGCTTTCCAACTCAACACATTTAATACCGTAAGATCCCCAATACGTAAGGACGTGTGTAATGTAAGCAACACTTACTAAAAGAGAAATCAGAGGGATAAAAAGAAGCTTGATTGAAAAAGTAGCATGGAGCGCAATGCGACTGAAGGCCGAAACAACCCTGTGATGGGTGTCCAGCAAGAAACATCCGGTCTTTAGTAGGGGATATGATCTCCCCTGACTGCTAGGCAGGTTTCACAGCGTCTGCCCATGCTGAGAATGAGGGTGTCAATGAGTTGTTGAGGCATTGCTGCCCATTCGTCTTGCAGCGCCAATCGAAGCTCCCGAATCGTTACTGATGGTAAGGTACGAGCTGCCAAGCGTCTGCCTTGAAAATCCCATACATGCTCGATGGGATTGAGATCCGGAGATCGTGAAGGCCAATCCATACGTTCAATATCCTCACTCTCTAAGAGCTGTTCGGCAGCTACTGTGCGATGACATGGTGCATTGTCGTCCATGAAAAGGAACTGCAGACCCACAGCGCCTCTAAAGAGACGCACATATGGAAGAAGAATCTCGTTACAATAACGGGTCCCGTTGACTGAACCTGCGTCGAAGATGTGAAGGTCTGTACGACTACCAAGCATGATGCCTCTCCAAACGAGAACACCGCGACCTCCATACCTGTCCCTTTCAATGATGTTCGAGGGATGATTGCGGCTTCCCCGCTCTCTCCAGATGAGTATGCGATGAGAATCGCTACTCAAACTGAATCTGCTCTCATCTGTAAAGAGTACTCGTCCCCATTCATTGTCTCTCCAATTCCGGTGTTCCCGGCACCACAGAGAACGCTTTCTCCGATGGGCAGGCGTTAAAGGTACACACCGTACAGGGCGTCGTGCAAACAGACCACCACCGTGCAGTCTTCTGGCCACTGTAAAACGCGATATCGGTCGTCCAGTCGCCTGTGTCGTGTGTCCAGCGATTTCTCCCGCTGTCTGCCGCCTGTTTCTTCTGGCCTTTAAGACAATGTACCGGTCATCTGCGGGTGTGGTTCCTCGTGGACGACCACTACTGAACCCCCGGATAGCTGTTCCTGTAGTTTGAAATTGTCTCCAAAGTCGTGAAACGATGCTGTGAGCAGTTCCGAACTCTGGAGCCACACTTGTCACACTGCGGCCTTCCTCCAACTTCCCAATGATTCGACCTCGGGTAAAAGCATCCAGATGTCGTCTTTCAGATTGATTATTCGCCATTTCTCGCTGAGGCAGCAACTCGGTGTGATTTTAACTGCTATACGACGTGCAATCTCTTTGCCAGAAATACTGATCTTACACCGACAACATGCTTTATACTACTCAGACACTCCTCCATTACGTCTACCTGCATATCTGCCCATGTGCTACCGTACATCACCTTACTTAATCTCCTGATTGGTCTTTCTGTCCGCTCTGCTTCTTCGTTCAGCTGATATGCTAATTTTTCGACTTCGTCCTTAATTTTTGCGCACCAGGGTATATACCTCATTAAACACTTCTTTAGGAAAAGGGGGACGTTGATTCATAAAGGTTCGCCATCCTTGGCATGTACTATATTAATAATATATTACTTTTCAAATACAGACGAACAAACAGTAAAACACAGCAATCATTCTTAATCAGTATTTATAAATAAGAATAACAGGATCCGCAGAATTGAACTTATTTAAAATATTCCAAGAGCAGCTGGAATAATTGAGGTAAAATAATTAAGAAAAAATTGAAAACTTAATCAAATTGCGCGTTTTTTGGAGATCTCTGGAATAAAATTCTAAATTTAGTAAGAAATCAAATATCTTGAAGCATAATTTCCGTTCTCGCAATCTTACCTGCTTATAACACACATCAGACTTCAGACTTCATGATCATATATTTTCACTAATTAAATATAATAAAATAATAGATCTCTAAGCTTCTCAAGTGATTTTTTTTCATACTTATACTTATATAACAGTATTAATAACGAAATATCATACTCGAGACTTTGTTAAAATGTTTACACACTCAACACGTATTTAAAAATTCAAATGATCCCATAATAATTCAGCGATATTTATACCAAAATTCGAAAGATTCCCTGGGGGAAAAATGTTTTGTCTGTTCGAAAAATTTAATTATGTTATCATAAAATCAAAATGCGCATTCAGTAAGCTTCCATTCATTCCCGTTATTTATAAATAATTTGATATATACTAGATATGTCACATGGGTGGCTTAGAGGTAGCGTGTCCGCTTTGTGAGTCTAAGATTGCGGCTCAATCCTGGTTGGAGTCGATAGATTTTTTTGGATGCAAAAATCGTAGGCACGCAAGTCATATGATTATGTGGCACTTAAAAGATCCTTTGAGAATAAATTTGACTATAGTACTCTCGGAAAAATTAAATCACGGCAATATTCAGCATCCGACGAGAGTTTGAAATGAATAAAAATTCAAACGTCAGAATTTAATAGCGAGAGTCACCACTATAGATTGTGGTGCCATTAGGAAATGTCTCTTACATTTTGGGACTAGTCGTGTCTTCAAAGGCTTTGCTGCCGATGTGCAGCTCATTAGCAAATATATACATAATATTAAACAATAAATATATACAGAATTTGCTGATCATGGAAAGTTTATATTATTTGTGTCTTTCGAGTAAATTCCTTCCTTAGAACAAATAAATTTTTTTTAACTAATTTAAACGAGAAACGCAAAAAATATTAATTGTATTTATTGTGTTTAAGGTGTATTTTTTTATCTACCTATAGTTTATTTGTATTGCATTTGAACTAATGAAGTACTTATAAAAATAAAGCTCTGAAATTATAGAGGGAATAAATTAAGGCTGTTTTCGGTTAATGTTAAGGAATAGGACTCAAATGATGAATATTTTTTCATATATAAAAGTACTCACACATTAATATTATATATATATATATATATATATATATATATATATATATATTCTGGCTTCACTATTCTGTAGAGAATCACTTTTTTATCATACTACTCATTTTTATACGAGTTGACACATTTTTTCTTTTATAAAATGTGTTTCACAATTTTTCTCCTATACTATAATGCTAAATGAGCTATCCTTTTACATGTTAAATGGGAAAACTAATTATTTATGAAATATTCTGACATTTTAAAAACACCATACCATAAACAAATGCATGAGTTACAATATCACAAATTTTTATAAAAATTGAAGCATTTTTCCTGTCCAAAAATGTGCTCAGAGCTAAGGTCACGCTCTTGTACATATGGCTAAAACAGCCTTAATAATGAAATAAAAAAAGGCAACTAAAATTATTGTTATCTATTTTATTTGAAACATAAGGAGAGCTGTTAGAAATAATCGGTTGGGAGACGTATTTTTGTGATAAATATCTGATGTACAATAACCTAAATTTCCCAGAAACTGTTTACCTGGGCTTTATTAAGTCATATATATATATATATATATATATATATATATATATATATATATTTTATTTGTTGATTCTTTAATAACATCTCTCTTCAAAAAAAAGAGGGACAAGTCGTACCAAAATTAGAGCCCATGACTCAACGGAAATGACCACGAATTCGTGACTACGACCACTCGACTGTCGTGGTCATATAATTACAGAGTTATGAATTACTTTATCCTGTTATAGTTAATTTAAAGCTATGGTACTTTCATATTGTAGGATAAATGCATTTGTACTCTCTGAATATTTTACGTCTGTATATATTTATAATGTTTCCTTATTGTTTTTATAATTTATAACAGAAGTAATCATGTAGTCTTCAGCAGACTTTGATGAGTACTTGGCATTCATTTCAAAACTTTTTTAAAGTAATTCCGTTTCTCTTGAGAAGTTTAGACATTATTCAAATATGTTTTTCCTTTACATATTTGAATTCCATGAAAGACAATTAAGATTTTTCAAAGATACTTAGCATTTTCTAAGAATATAAAAATGTATAAACAGTTATGAATGTTTGTTGCACGTCCTCGAATTATTACTTTTCAAAATTATATATAATTTTGAAAAGCAGGACTATATATATATATATATATATATATATATATATATAATAAAGCAGGGCTAATCATAATTAACATTTTTTGTCGTAATCTGATAAGGAAATATTCATGCAACAAATTCTTGCACGATTTTGAAAATCCTGGAAATCTTCTGTGACATTTTTGTGATAAAAGTAAAAAAAAAAAAAAAAAAAGCGAAGGTGGTGTGTATTAAAATAACCGCAACTAAGAGTTTTATAGCATGACCTAATTACACTGGGCAGGTGAAATCTTTTCCTGTGTGGAACGTGGTTAGAAATGAAATAAGAGGGAAAAAAGAAAAAAAAAACCCGCTGTCCATAGAAATTCAACGACTTCTCTACAAAGCGGAGATATTTTTCATTTCTTAGGGAAAGGGGGAATTTAGAGTCTTAGCGACAGAAACTTTTTCTAAAGCTTCGAATTATCGAATTTTATAACATTTTTTATAAAAATGAAGAAAAGCATCGTTAACTTTTTGGGAATTAAGATTCATCCCTTATTTGTGTCTGATGTTTTATTTACATTTATGATCCAAACAGTTGTATATACGTTTTAAATGAAGAAATTTGCAATTTTAAAGACAAAATTGTCTATGCTTAAGCAGTTAAGAGAATAGAAATTTTTTCTTAAATATTTTGGAGTAACTTTTATTTGTCCAAATTAAAAAGGAAAAAAAAACTTTTTTTAAAAAAAATTATAGAGAGAAGATTCTTATTTTGAATCAAGCATTTGTCAAAACATCTTCACAAATAAAAAGATTTAAACAAAATAAATAAATGAATGAATGATATAAAACTTCGCTCATCCTGAATAAAAAAAAAGTAGAAAAATTTTAAATGTTGATTAAATGCAGTTCATAAAGTCTCTTTAATTTTTTTCTAGAAAGCTCTAATTATTGTATAAAAATTTAAAAAGGTATATTTATAGTAGGAAGCTTCATAGAAATATATAAAATAATTGAGTTAAGCTTTGAAGTAAACACACACATATATCTATACACAGGTACAAATAATGGACCTGATTTTTAAAAAATCATATTTTCGAAACTACCATATATTACAGTAATTGATGCATGAATGTAAAGAGAAATGTTCTAAGTTTTTTCTCAACCCGTGATCAACAGCACATTCAAGACCGATGGGAATGAAATCTAAATATGGCGACAATGACTAAGAGTAGTATGATTACACTCGGATATTTTTCAGTTATATTTCAGTGCAACATCCACTTAGAAACCGCTACGGAAAAGAAGCACCGATTAACAAGAGCATTCTGAGATGACATGAACAATTTTAAAAAGGTTTGCTTGCGAAAAAACCAGGGCCAGCCAAGTGTCTCGGAAGAAGCAGTGTAGAGGGTGTGAGGCAGAGTTTTGTTCGAAGTCCACGCTGGGAGAGTGGCCACATGTAAACTTGGAATGTCCCAGAAAAAAGTATGAAAAATTTTACGAAAAAAATTAAATTTCAAGCCGTATCATTTGCAATTGACACAACAAATAACAAAGAACGACAAATAAGCATTTGTGTAGCATTACGAACCACTTAATACAGTGATGCTACAAAATATGTGGAGTGAACTGGATCACAGATTGGAAGTATGCCGTGTAACAAGAGGGTCACACTTCGAGCATTTGCAACAGAAAAAATTTTTTGCATATTTCTCTTTACATTTATGTACCACTTATTCTTATATCCGCTGCAATTTCAACATGATTTTTTAAAAATGAGGTTCATCATTTGTTCTCACCCTTTATACGTATATATATATATATATATATATATATATATATATATATATATATATATATATATATATATATATATATATATATATTGTATATATTTTGTAATATTAATTTGTAAAACTGAATCCAGGATTCTGAATATTTAGTAAAATAAACATTCACCCATTAGACTCCTGAAGGCATACGATCATCATGCAGCAAATTTTTCTTCCATTAGATGAAACATAAGTCGACGATCATGTACCATGTACGAATTACTCTTTCCTCTCATTTTCTTAACAGAAAATGGTGCAGAAAGTATAATTAGCACAGATAGTATACAAGGTACCAAAACGGAATGGAAAAAAATTTTTAGGGGCTCAAAATGTATTACCAGAAACAAAACTACCATCGTTGGCGTCCGGCATTTTACTTCACAGCAATTTGATAGGAAAATATTTCACCAGCTAAACATTTTCGTCTTCATGGTATTATGTTTGAAAATTACAAGAATGTTTTTTCTATTCAGCTTACATACGGGTTTCTAATTTAGGGTAAATTTCTCAAGAAAACATGTACTCTCGTCTTATACACAGATCGGCTTTCATTCGGGAATATACAATACTCACTTTACTATAAGGAATCAAAACAAAGGATATCGTATGATTATAGTGCTGAGTAGAAAAAATTTTTTCACAAATATATTCTTTGAAGATATCAATACAGTGATACATGTAGAAAATGTGAAAACAATTTATAAAAAACTTTTTAAAAAATTAAGCATGATAAACTGTAACACATTTAGATAAAATCTAAACAAGTTAACTGGTAATGATATACTTTATTTGGTAAGGTAAATAATAAATATTAGAATGCGTAAATTATATAAAATTCAAACTAACTGTAAACTTATAACAATTGTAGGGGGATTGAGAAATTTAATAAGGTAAACATGTTCAAAACAATATCTTAAAAGAAAATTTAATATTCTTATATATAATTTTTTATCAGTATCTTCTTCTAACTAAATAAGATGTTGCAAATAGGAGAATACGAGAAATAAAATATTTTTTTTTTTCTTTTAATCAACAATTTTTCACACCAGTTTGTGTTTAAAAACGCAAGTTTTGTAAAAGAATTTTCTCTTATGTGATAAGAAAAAATTTCGCTAAATACCTATATTTGCTTAGAAGGAACATTCATGTAAAAAAATTCACTTGGATTCGATAGCATATTATAACAAAATGAAAGCACATTTTCCTCTTCACAACTATTTGAAGGAAGTACATAAAATCGCTTATTTATTTTGAATGGTAGAATTGCTTACAATTCTTAAAAGAATTCAGAACTTTTCTAAAATGTCAGTGTATCGTAGCATATTATTCAAAAAAAATCTTTTTTTTTTAATTTTTAAGTGAATCCTTATAGCTAGCTGATCTGCGGAATTCTGAATATGCAGTATCTAAACATATAAATTAGTCTGACAATTATTCAACATTATCTTATTGGGTCATCTTAACAAGATTATGTTACGTCTTTACGTTTGCTCCATAACTAGTGAGATAGACTGATTTTATTTATAAAATATATTGGAGATTTCATTCAAAGAGCTTTTTTTCGCCATCTATACTATTTACAGCCTATTTCCAATAAAAATTTCAATTTAAAATATATTTGCTTAAAATTCAACCCAATTCAGTACTCAGAAGTAATTGCTAAATAAACACCCTTTCAATAGAGAAGTATTTGGGCAGTTAAAAATTGCTTGTATATATTACAATCCATTGATGTGTTCAGCTGTAAATAAAAAGATGTAAATTTCATTGATGAGCTAGCTCCCTGGAGTAATAAAAATAGTTGAAAATGAATTACATTCGGACCATTATTTCACGAAATCGCTAAATCCCGAAAATAAGCTCATTATATGGAAAATTCATTACATAGAAATTCATCTTTCAATATATTTTGTAAGCCCCATAAAACAAATATTTTAAGTTCATAAACACTATATATTACTAAAAAAAGTAATTATTCACATCCTTTTGTTAGTTAAAATCTATTTATTTTATATATCTTATCCATCAAAAGAAATCTGCAAGGAAAAAACACATTGTCCAGAAATACACTATATTTCAACTTAGAAAAAAATAATTTTATATTATTTATAAGTTTTAATGATATTTTCTTATTTTATGAATATAAGTAATTTTAAACATAATTTTTTTACAACTAGTAATTTCAAGCATACCACGTGAGTCATTTAATTTAATTACTGATCAATTTTGTTAGTTTTGTTTGAGTTCTTTGTTTGAAAAAATGTTTTCTCTCATAATTTGTCTCGTATCTGTACAAGGCACCAAAACCATTCCAGGCGTATTTTGTCCACACTGTAAACCACATCTAATTGCTTAAAGTGATCTTAAAATATTTTTAAAATAGGGAGAGAGAAAATCGAGTCAAGAGAAATAGTGCGTTAAATAGGAAATGCACTCCGCTGTTTGGAGGTTATTTTACGAAGAAAGTTGTAAAATGTTCTTGGTTCCAGAAAAAAGCTCGCAAAATATAGAAATTTGTAAAATGGAGGTCTGTAAACTGGGGTCCACATATTTGTCTTCATTAGTCCCCCAAAATAATTAAAGCATTCGGAGTAATTTATCATCTTCTATACCAAACAAAATGTGCTAAATAATCTAAAAAACAACAGTTTCAGGTATCTCATGTCAGGACAAGAAAGATCATTCATTCTATTTTTAATGAGAAAAATCAATGCATATACTTTTAAAAAAATCTTTAAGTATCTTATATTTAAAGATATTTTCCGTCGTTTATACACCTCTTATCCATTTTGTTATTAATTTTATACAATCCATCACTTTCAGAAATTCTTTTACCTTGTCGTAATTGCTTGCAAGTATCTTTCTTAAGAAAGTACTTAAGAAGTCAGCATGTGGGGCAACTTAGCTACTGGGGGATCTTTCCTATTATGTGACAAGGCCATGATTTATGTTACATTGGATCAAAAGTGACTCCCATATTTCTTGCTCTTCATTCTTCCAACCCTACCCTCAATGTTAAGCGTGTAGGTCAAGAAGAGGCCAAAATGGGCCAAATACTTAAACACCTTCCGTCACGGATTTCCCCCGAATGTGACGTCACATGAGGGGCGCCTCTTAAGGATAACCTTATACATATTATATGGTTGTTCTTATCTGACACATTCCAGAGGTAAGTGCTCCTAAAATTCAGAGTCAAGAAGCAAAAGTGGGCCATGATGTTAATGCAAGTAATTCGTATAATCTTAATTCGTAATCTTTAAGAAAAAGAATTACCATCGTTTAAGCAACTAATAAATTACAGTAAAATCCGGCACATAACGCGCACTTATACTTTCAAGCTGCATTTTTTTAAAAATTTTTAGGTATATTCGCCATGTAACACGCACCCCTTTTTTTACGAAGAAACCCGAAATAAACGTGTGAGATGCTCTTATGTTTTGAAGTCATGTATTCGGGATATATTATTCCAAGCTTTCGAAAATATAGTACAGTTCTAGAACTACAACTTTTTTAGTTCATAAGGAATATCATTTCTTTTAATAAGGCAGTATTTCGATTGTAGAAGTCGAATTTTTTACTATGCTCATCTTCTTTATTTCATTTTTAATGCTCTCATTTTTATACCCGGCTTATGACGGCAATCCGTAAGTTTCGATCCTGTTTTTTGTGTTAAAAGTGCGCGTCATATGCCAGATTTTAAGGTGCTATTTCTCTTTGGACCTAATAAAATGGGGTTTTTCTGAATATTATCCAATTCATATTTATTTTATAGCTGAGTAATAAAATAAATTAAAACAAGTTAAAATCCAATTACGTTCGGAACCGTGATTTTGCAAAAGCGTAAAAACGATAACTTTTTTAAATACGTAATGTCACTTAGATTAGAATACACGTAGAAAATTGTTTTAAGAATATTATTTTAATAAAAAAATTTAAATGTGTAATATTTTGGCAAAAAATGAACTTAGAATTATCTATTTTGAAAACATTCTCCTTTTATGAAAAATGCTTCTTTAATAAAAATATCTGCTTACATTTAGTTGAGACAACTCCAGAAAACCCAAACTAAGATTTTTGAAAAAATTTACATTATTTTCCGATTTGCAATCAATTAAAATAACTATCAGTGTTTTTTTTATTTTAAAATTTCTCCACTCTGATGCATTAAAATATAGATAAATCCACTTCTAAGATATACACTGGTGTGCAAAAATTAAGGACGAGAAGGTTTTTTCAATATAACTTTGTACAAAAGCTTTCCAAATCAACACATTTAATACCGTAAGATCCCCAATACGTAAGGACATGTGTAATATGTAAGCAACACTTACTAAAAGAGAAATCAGAGGGATAAAAAGAAGCTTGATTGAAAAAGTAGCATGGAGTGCAATGCGACTGAAGGCCGAAACATCCCTGTGATGGGTGTCCAGCAAGAAACATCCGGTCTTTAGTAGGGGATATGATCTCCCCTGACTGCTAGGCAGGTTTCACAGCGTCTGCCCATGCTGAGAATGAGGGTGTCAATGAGTTGTTGAGGCATTGTTGCCCATTCGTCTTGCAGCGCCAATCGAAGCTCCCGAATAGTTACTGGTGGTAAGGTACGAGCTGCCAAGCGTCTGCCTAGAAAATCCCATACATGCTCGATGGGATTGAGATCCGGAGATCGTGCCGGCCAATCCATACGTTCAATATCCTCACTCTCTAAGAGCTGTTCGGCAGCTACTGCGCGATGACATGGTGCATTGTCGTCCATGAAAAGGAACTGCAGACCCATAGCGCCTCTAAAAAGACGCACATATGGAAGGAGAATCTCGTTACAATAACGGGTACCGTTGACTGAACCTGCGTCGAAAATGTAAAGGTCTGTACGACTACCAAGCATGATGCCTCCCCAAACGAGAACACCGCGACCTCCATACCTGTCCCTTTCAATGATGTTCGAGGGATGATTGCGGCTTCCCCGCTCCCTCCAGATGAGTATGCGATGAGAATCGCTACTCAAACTGAATCTGCTCTCATCTGTAAAGAGTACTTGTCCCCATTCATTGTCTCTCCAATTCCGGTTTTCCCGGCACCACAGAGAACGCCTTCTCTGATGGGCAGGCGTTAAAGGTACTCACCGTACAGGGTGTCGTGCAAACAGACCACCACCGTGCAGTCTTCTGGCCACGGTAAAACGCGATATCGGTCGTCCAGTCACCTGTGTCGTGTGTCTAGCGATTTCTCCCGCTGTCTGCCGCCTGTTTCTTCTGGCCTTTAAGACAATGTACCGGTCATCTGCAGGTATGGTTCCTCGTGGACGACCACTACTGAACCCCCGGATAGTTGTTCCTGTAGTTTGAAATTGTCTCCAAAGTCGTGAAACGATGCTGTGAGCAATTCCGAACTCTGCCGCCACACTTGTCATACTGCGGCCTTCCTCCAACTTTCCAATGATTCGACCTCGGGTAAAAGCATCCAGATGTGGTCTAACAGATTGATTATTCACCATTTCTCGCTGAGGCAGCAACTCGGTGTGATTTTAACTGCTATACGGCGTGCACAATCTCTTTGCCAGAAATACTGATCTTACACCGACAACATGCTTTAGAATACTCAGACATTCCCCCATTACGTCTACCTGCATATCTGCACATGTGCTACCGTATATCACCTTACTTTATCTCCTGATTGGTTTTTCTGTCCGCTCTGCCTCTTCATTCAGCTGATTTGCTAATTTTTCGACTTCGTCCTTAATTTTTGCACACCAGTGTATATTTCAAAAATTCTAGTTCAAGCTCAGCTCTGACAGAAGTCTGAGCTACACGTAGGCAAAATATTATTATTATGGAAGTACTTTCCATAAAAGGAGAATGTTTTAAAAATAAATAATTCTTTGTTAATTTTTTTGCTAAAATATTATACTTAAATCATTTTTTATTGTAATAACATTCCTAAAACAATGTTATACGTGTATTCTAATCTAAGTGACACTAAGTATTAAAAAATATGTATTCTTTTGTACTCTTTTGCAAAATCATGGTTCCGAAAGTAGACGGATGCGTTAATGTACATTTATTGTAACTTTAAATGCTAGTTTTGTTTAAAAAAACTAAAATATTTATTTTCAAAATTAAATTATTAATTTGTGGGATAATTTTTATATTTTCTTATCAACAAATAAACTGAATTATCACATGTTAAATCAATATTTTAATTTTCGCTTTTTTTTTTTTTTTTTTACTAAAGTAGTTCGACTCTATTTTATTTTCCACGTTTAATTTTTTGCTTCTTTTTTGTAAATAGAAAATCTGAAATCCAATTTTATATGAGGTTGTGCCATGTTCATAATAAAAGTTACCTTTTATGTAATGTATTATGCACTTTACTTCATTTTATAACGTTTTCTTTATAAAACTGTCCATTGCTTTACACACATTTAATTAATATTAAATGTTAAAACTTTCATAAAATACACTCATGTCCAAAGTTAAGGTCACAAACATAAAATTTGTGAAAACTGATGAACTATGTGCTTTGTTGCCGCGAAATTTAGCACAGAGACATATTATAGTGTGAGAAAGAATATAGCAACATAACAGCACGGAAAATATTTTAATTGTGGATTAAGATACAAGACTTGTCAAAAAATGTGATGTCATGAATCAGAGATGAAGCATTTATCCCGGAAAAATCTGTCTAATATGGAATGTGACCACCGTGTACTGATATAGAATAGAAGACTCAGAACGACCTGCCATACCGTTTATGAGGTTGTTAATAAGTAATCACGGCAACGTAGCCCATTTTCCCAAAAGTAGGACTTTTAACTCCTAGGGGGTCCTAGAAGGGGAGCTACGCTGAGAAAGGGCTTTTCCGACACCATCCCAAACATATTCAGTATACTTGTAATTCGGAGACCTCAAGGGTTAATCCATACAAGGAATATATGTTCTTCCATGAGATTCATCAACAATATCAGTTCTGTGTGGCCTAGCATTATTGTCCATAAAAATATAGTCCGGGATCAAAGTACCCAGAAAAACCTCACAGAAGCTTTCACGATCACATCCCTATAACGCTATGAGTTGACAGTACCTACATCGAAAACGTACAGTGGTGTACGACTGCCCAACATTATGCCACCACACACAAGGATTCCTTTGCCACCAAATCTGTCTATTTTTGTTGCATAGAAGGGATGAAAGTGATCTCCACATATACTCTCCAGGTGATGACTCGACGAGAATTACTTTTTTGGAACCTTTCACCTTGTCACTGAAAAGAACAAGCCACCATTCGTGTGGTCTCCACGACTGATGTTTTCAGCTGTCCAATCTCCAGTCTTTTCTGCTAAATGCAGTCAAAACAAAGGGGCTCACCAGACTGGACGCCGGATGTAAAGACCAGTCTCTGCAAGACGGCTGTAGAGTGTTTGCTAGGAAATTCTTCTTCCAGACACAACAGAAAGGTCATAAACAAGCCTAGGAGCCATTGTCCGTCTATGTCGTCGTGCACTTAATGCAAAGTAGTTACTCTGTGCATATGTCGATGCTCTGTGGGGACAGTATCACTTGTTTGGAATTGATTCCATAACTGGGAGACCACTTTCAGTCCACTTGTAACCATCTATCCACCTCCACTCGAGATTGATTGATTGAATATTAACGTCGCACTGTTCAGCTGCACAAGGGCTTTTTGGGGGCACGAGGGCCACGTAATTTTGAACCATGGTCAAGTGGCGTGGATGACACCTGAGCTGACACCCCCTCTCCTAACTACCACACCACACCAACGGGAGGACATTTCAGCTCTCGACAGATTTAACGGGCATCGCTGCCCTGCACGGTGGGTCTTTAGGGGTACTGGGCTCGAACTCGTGACAAGGCAAGCCACGATCCGATACCTATACCACTCTGCTACCGCGGCCACACCTCCACTCGAGACTTTCCGTGTTCAAGCCTGTCAACGACTCTTTATCTCAAGGAATCATCTAAACGATTATATGAAGTCATTCTCATGGTAAATAGACTAGCTTGTTTGTTTTAATGCGATATTCACAAAACTGGTGGCAAAATTCCCATATGCTTAGGCGGTCTCAATCCGGTTTTTCTACAAAAGCTAAAGCTGAATAAAGATATTTTCCTATTCTGAAGGTTGATATTGTGATATCCGTTCTTCAAAATCTATAAAATACAAGTTGTATCAGTTTTACTAAAGGCATTTTAAAATTATGACGGAAAACATGTTTGTGACTTTGCCTTGTTTTTGAACATGAATATATTAATAAAAACCAATTATCTTTTGATTAAACTCTTTTGATAAATCGAATTGAAAATTAAGGATTTTGTTTCATTTATTTACCTTGACAACAAAAATTTAAATATGTTTATAATGACTTTCATACAAAAAAGTCCTACTTCGTAAACACTATTTTAGAATTGAATTGAAACATATAATACTTGAACTTTTGTAAGGATTCTCTTGGTAAATAATTGCACCAAATCAGATTTATGGAATATAATGTATGCTTTTAGAAAATATTTAATATTTACTCATTGGTGGTAAAAGTATGTTGAACGATAAAAGTCAAAGTTAATTCATTGCTTAAAATACTGGATTACCAGCCACTGGAACCGATGAATAAAAAAGACTTAGTAAATGGCCTACTTTTACGACCGTAATTTTCAAAAAAATAAAGACAAGACAAACACAAGAGAGAGTGAGATTTACCGAATTTCACTAAAAACATTGTCATATAAGTTATGTACTATTTATTAAATTATGCATGATTATTTTTAAAAGGTATGTGCTGAAATTCGTAACCACAAACTGAATTTGCAATAATTATCCCCAAATAAAAATTGCTCAAAACTATTAAGTACCGTATAAAATTAGAATTTTTCCTTTAAAAACATTATATTTATAAAAGGCATTTCACACTGGATTGTATTTTCTTTCAACATAAACATGATATCAGAAAAATTATAAGGAATAATCATGTCCAATTTTCATTGACACTTCTGGTAACTTATTTTAAACACAAATATTTTTGAAAACATTATATTTTCCATTGTTTTCATTTGAAGAAAAGCAGATATCACAAAAACTGAATCCCTCAAACACATTCCTCTTCCAAACTTTATAGTAGCCAGTTAGAGAGAGTAGAAACAAAGTAAAATAAATTGTGAAATTCATATAAATCATTTTTTTTTTACCATTCACCACAAATATGCATCTTAAGTCTTTTCTTTTGTTAGTTCATTATGACTGAAGTAGGAGCCGGAGATTTCAGAGTATGATCATTCCTGTAAGAAAATACATATAAACTTTTTATTTCGTTGAATATAAACATAAACATATTTTTATTGATTTCATATTTTTTGCAATTAAATAAACCATTTAATTAAGCAAGTTGATGTAAGTGCGGTCCCATGCAAGTAATGTAAATGAACATCAAAAGGCTTCAATACGAATTTTGGTGTTGGCCTTATAAATCTACTTAGCTGATTGACCGCATTGTAATATATTTTTGTGTGTGTGGAGTATTTTATTAGAAATTCTCTTAAGAGTTGTAAAACAAATATCATCTATAAGTATCTGTACGAAAGAACTGTAAATATAAAAGTTTCAGTGTAAATACACCCAACTCTTTTTTAAAGGGTCTTTTTTACACGATTTTGAAATAACACAGTACAAGAATTTAAATCGGGGCTTTTTTACACAATTTTTTTGTCTTAGCATGAATCTCAAAAAAATTTAAGAATTCCTTCCCCTTGAAGGAGGATGATTTGATCGAATTTATGACATTTTATGCCATAAAAAGGTCAATAATAACGAAGTCGAAGGTGAAGTTCAGCTATTAAAAGTTGATTTCATTCGCGAGGGCTTGAAACTTGTTACAAGTACAGGAAAACATTTTCTTACTTATGATCTGGACACAGAGCAGGCATTAAAATTTCACGTTATCATAAGTTTTGTCTAGCAGGTTATAAAAAATTATATAAGCAACTTGAACCCCCAAAAAAAAAAAACGCTAATAACAGATCTTGTAACGACAAAAAAAACCAAACTGAAGCCGTTAATAATGAACGAAATCCTTCATTTCAATCAAAACCGACATTAGTGCAAGACATACTGTTTGACACATCAACTGATGATAGCATTTTTGATCCAGTTCGTACTAAACTTCCATTCTTGTTATCAAGTAGCTATGAATAGCTCTTAGTAATTTTATTCCTAATATCAGTCTGAATTTTTGTATGTTTTATGTACTTATATAGATTGAATTTTCCCTGTACACTAATTTTAATTTTTTTGTAATAAAAGTGAATTGCTATGTTTTATAAAGCTGTAACATGGATTTTATTATTACTTTCTTTGCATGATTTTTTTGTGTGGGGGAGGGGATATTTAGAGTTTTTTCCTCTTACACGAATTTTATCCCCAAATTTATCACAAGTTGCATGTATTTTTTAAACGATTTTTTTTGCATAATTTCCTTAGGAACGTATATACAGTATAAACAAAGAGTTGGGTACGTGATTCTAAATAAACTCCTAAAATAAAATAAAATATTATTATCTAAAATGAAAGAGGAAGCCTATGGGTGCTATTCTAAGCAAATTGTAAATACAAAATCATCTGGTTACACGATAATAATGGGAGTTGCTACACAAGTTTAATGAAATTGGGACCTTAAGCCCACGCATGATGTAGTATGTAAACTAAGGGTGAGGTATTGTTAGCTGATACCTGCGCCACTTGAACGTGCTTGAAAATTACTGTATCCGTGTTTTTACTAAAGAAATATTTATTCAAATCAACAAATACTGACAATGAACTATGATGTTATTTCAATACCATCAACGGAACAAATTGTATATTTGCACTTCCTACTCACATACTATAAATAGCAATGCATTCTTTTTTAGTATTTTGTTACAATAAAAAAACGTGCTTTAACACGCTCAAAGTACTCTATTGGGGGGGAGGGGTTACTCGTTTTTATTCCCTCCCAATTCTGTGCCCTCAAGATTATGTATTTCCTCAGTTGTTTCTTTTACCGTGTTTTAATAATCTCAAAGTAGCCTTTTGTCTTGCTCGGCTGTTTTTCTAACTAAAGAGAACGCATAATATTTTCTATTTTTTAGTTGCTTTTTTAATATAAGTAGTTTTTTTATATATTTCAAAAGTTTTCATGCATATTTTTCCTTTTTTTTTTCATGCCTGAGTTAAATCCAAATTAAAATGATAAGATCGAGTCATGAACTACATTTTAGATGGAGACTTGAGAATTAATTATCTTATCTGCAGTAATAAAGAAAACATGATTAAAAGTATAGGTTCTATTTTTAATAATTAATAGTTGTCTCTTTATCATCTCACGACAAAAAATTAAATTAAAAGCAGGTTAGTTTAATAAATATTTAACTAAAAACTGATATATTTAACATATAAATACACTCATTGCCAAAAAAATTTGCGCACCAAGAAATAACAGTGGGATTGAAAAATCAGAACCCCTTAGAAACACATTTAAAGTGAAATTTTGGTAACACTCATTCTATTCAATTATTGATCTTATTTAATTCTATATTTGACAGTACATCGTGCTTATATATGGCTGAAAACAGTTTCTATGTGTGTTTAAGATCAGCTGTGTATAGAAAAATATCATAAATTTGTTAAATGTATTATTCATTGAAAAATATAGAGTTTGAATTAATTCCCTTAAATCAGCTTTAACTTGATTTTTATCCATGTATTTAAACTCATTTGATCTCAATATAGATATACAAAAGGGAGTTTCAACAACTTAAACAAATTTTTTTATTAAAAAACTCTCCATATTGTTAATTTTAAGATCTGTCGATGTGTGTATTAGTTTGAAAAACTTTCAATATTATTGTTTATATTATTACAAGTGTCTCATTTCCAATTCCTAGAATGTGTTGTCCTTTATAAATATTAAGTAAAATGTACAATGATTAAATACAAATTAATCAATCAATTTAAGTTTTAGCTTTAATATTTTTAATTAACACAGTACTTTTCTTAGTAATTTTGAACTCTCGTTCTCTCTTTAAATGGTTCTTTTTAATTCAATGTAGAATGTCAAAAGATGCTAAAAACATTTTTTTAAATCAATTTAAGAATTAAATGGTAATTAAATTTATAAACTTGTAGTTAAAGCCAACATTATCATAACTCATTTTCTGTGTTTCATTGAAAAATCTCTAATTTTGCTTACCTTAACTCAGTGGTGCAACAGCCCATGGGGGCCAAAACCTATTGTGTCCCACTCAGTATACGCGACCTTGGGCCCTGAGGTGCATGAGCATATGTTATGGTCAAGTGGTCAGTCTGACGCGAAACCCCCAGTGTTAAGTCCCCAAGCAAGCTTGGTATCATTTCATCAACCCATTGAAGGGATGAAAGGCTGAGTCAACTTTGCCCAGCAGGGATTCTAATTTTGCTTAGTTTCATAAAATATGTGTTCACATGTACTTAATTGCTCAGATGTACATGCTATTTGAAACGTATTGCTAAGGGTTCGGTAGTACTTGCAAAGAAAATAAGAGCTGGGAGCAATAGATAATTTTTTTAAGTTATTCGACAACTCTACTTTGTTTGAATAAACACACAAAAACTCTTTTATCTTTACTATGCTGACATAAAAAAAACCCCAAAAGTTCGAATTTCCATTTGCATATTTAAGTGTACTTTAGAGGCAGAATATCAGCTCCCACTTTTTGCCAAGCCAAAAGTATGCTGAACGCATATATAATGGATTAGACATTTGAAATAGAGGTTAGATCAAGATCTATATAAAAACTAAGGCTGTCTCATGCCATTGTAGAGATATTTTAATAGAGAATCACTTTTTTAGAAGCGCACAAAATTCATCGTGCTAAACAGTTTGGTTTCAAATTTCTTTTTTACTCCTACGTGTCATTTTAGAGAACATGAAAAATAAATTGACAAGTTAACGAGATTGTAATTTAAAAAGGTGAAGTATTTCATCCATGAATATTTAACCAAATTCGTCAAAACATGAAGATTTGATTCGATAAGAACAGAGCTGTCGAGATATCAGAATAAAATAACCAAGTACTGATGGTCAAAGAATACGGATAAAATTATTTAATTTTATAGGTAAAAAAATTTTTCAAAGGGTGAAACTTTTTTTAATATAGAGAGCTAAATGTCGTTGATCTTTTATGTAGCATTGAATTTGAGAATAGTGATTTTAGATACTATCAAAGAGACTTTTCCATGAAAAAACGAAGTACATTTTTTACGAAACAATTACAGCAACAATTTCTCTTTAACTCCATCCGAACTTAAAAATCCCTTTCAAATTATTTAAGTGTACTTATTTCATCTCTTGAAGAACTGATATTATCGAAAAAGTTTTGGGAAAAAAGTTTGACAGCTCCTTATTCAAAGTCATACACGCACACGCTTATATATACGAATATATAAAGGTTGTCTCCACTAAATAACGACAATATCTTTTAAAATTATTGCACAAAACACGAAGTAGATTTTTTTTATTTTAGACACTAACTATCTACATGTCTCAAGGAATATACGCACCAGCATAAGACCATTTGATAACTAATTATTCTCCTAATTATTAAACTAAAATGAGCTTGAATATTAAATAAAAAATTGTGTTGTTGTTCCTAATAACTGTCCTTGATTGATATTTTTTTATACTTTAATATTTTATTCAATGTTAAAAATTATAAATAGTGTCTAATTTGCTAGAAACATAGACTATAGTAACAATGAAAACACTTAACTATAAATATTTAGTTTGCCTGTTTACGAGTATATTAAACATATTTTAAATTAGCCATACAAAAAATTTACTTTTTACAGCTTCTTGATAATCTTTTCCTGAATCATTATTTGATTTTTTTTAATTCCGACTATTGGTTCACAATCTCCATATTATATATTTATATACATATATACCTTGCTTAAATTTTCACTCGTTAATAAAACATTTTTTGTTCTTATAATCAAGTTCAAATACATTTTTTTAAACTTGTAGTGGATGACACTTGATGTTAATACAGTTTTTTTCAAATATTAATTCATTAATTTTATTTAATTAATCAATAAATAGTAACAAACAAAAATAATAGTCCAACATGATACATAAAAACGAAAATCGCGCGTTGTGTCCCTGTAGCTCAATAGATGGTGCGTTGGACTTCTAATCCAAAAGGCGTGGGTTCGAATCCCACCTGGGAAGGCCTAATTTCTGAGAATGTACTTTCTTTTTATTGGAATTATTAAATTTAATTAATGAATAACTAGTTTCAAACAAATATAATAGTTCAACACCATATATAGAAAGGGAAATGGAAAATTGCAAGAAAAATCGCTTTCTATTTTTCCACTTAGTATTGTGATTCTGTCTTATGTATATACATATTTATATTAATTGTAATTGTTTAATAAAAAGTAACTAAAATAAAATTTTTCTTTGTTGAACTAAGTAGGAATTGACTGAAAAGAATTTTTTTATATTACTTGTTAGAAATATAATTTCTTTAAGCGATGTTCATCTTTTCATTTCACTTTTGATATCTTCGGATTCTGTTCATTTAACGTAGAATCTAATGCAATCATTATGTATAACAAAGAGCGAAAATGTAATGCATTGGCCGGTTTACTGATCATTAATTTTTTTTCTTGACAATATCAGGACAAATAAAAATAAGTTCACTAAATATAAAACGTTTCACTTAAAAAATGAACGTAATTGCACCAGTTCTTTTAGGTCAAGTGCAATCATGTTCGAAGAACGGAAATAAAAAAATAAAGAAAGTTACATCCTCCGCCGGACAAAGGATCAAAGACCATTCTTCCTTAATGAACCTTGTTCGGGGGAAAAAATTGTAGCCCTCTAAGAAAGGAATAATTTCCCTCTTATATCTCGTAAGCTATTACGGACCTCATGCCTAATTGCCCTTGTACTAAGACCAGCTTTTCCCGTCTCTGCCCTTAGCCTATTTTACAAGTCGAAAGCTATCGAAGCTTGTGCTATTTAGCGCGGAACACACCTTTCCAAAAATACCTATAAACGCAGAGTAAGCAGTGTGACAGCTAGCGTTCGATTGCACGGATCTCTGAACTTAGGATGTGCTACATATCCACATATCCATTGATAGTAAAACCAGTCCACAAACAGATCTAAGACAACTTTAAATATGGTGGAAATCGAATGTGATAGGCACGCTATTTTAATATACGCAAAGCTTTTATTAGAAGCTAAAGATTAACAGAAATCTTTTTTAAAACTGTTTTGGAGAGTGGTTTCTTTTCTGTAAGTAATCAAGTACAGCGCAAACGCACTTTCTTCGTGATCCTAATGAACTAGCGTTTATTTTACCAGTTGATAGTAGTGTTTCATAAAATAGGGGTCGTGATCCAAAATGGGGTCGTGGGGCAGTGGAGTCACCAAAAATTTTAGGATTCTTCATATATTTGTTTGCATAAAATAACTTGTTCTCCATTAACAAGTAATTTAACACAGTGCTTCTCAAACTTCCAGTATTTGCGACCCAATTTCCAATCCTAACTTTTATTGCCCCCCCCCATACAATAACGATGTATTGAATGTAATAATAACGTACTTAGACGCTAAAGTTACTATACAACTTAAATTATACACTGTATAAATTTTGAAGATAAGTATTAAATTTTGTGCATGTTACTTTTAAGTAAAATATTTTAAATTCCTTTTAAATAATAATTTTTTAAAAAAAATTCGACTTTCGACCCCCTAGGGTTATCACGCCCCCAGTGGAGCACGCTTCACAGTTTGAGAATTGCTGGTTTAACGCGTTACATCTGAAATATAATAAAGGTATGAAAATACATACAACGAAGAAATTTTGACTTAAATTATAATAAACCCTTTTTTTTCTTTTTTGATCATATTTCATAGTGCTTATGAGGTCACACGAAATTTTCTGTACAAAAAGTGGGTGGTCACGATCCCGAAAAATTTAAGAGACCCTGGTTTATAGGATGGGGAAAAACAATTGCTGTTGAGGTTGAAACTATCTTCAAAAGGTATGACTCCACTCTGTAATTTAGTCAAAATTTTCAAACATTCCATTTCTTCTTTAAAATCAAAGATCTCAGTTAATTATTTATATAATACTAACCCAATGGTTACTCAATATTTCTCATAAAACATGAAGCAGATTGACAGTTATATTTTCTTATTTGCATGTGTATGCTGTTTTGAAATAAATACTAATTATAAAGCTAAGACAAATGCATTTTTTACAATAGCTTAATTTTTTTTTCCTTTTTGGTCATCAGAAAATTTATAACCATTTTTAACCATGATTTGTGGGATAAAACAAAAATTGCATACCTAAAATATTGAAAGTATTTAAAAATTTATAGATTTTACATTATTTCCATTTTGATGCTTTTCAGCATCAGTTATTCAGATGAAATTCTTATTTTTACATATACTAACGTAAATAAAGATACCCCCTTGAAAATTCAATTCATTTAAAAAGTTCAAAACATCGTTATACAAAACAAGCCCAATGTGAGTAGGAATTTGTGAAGTAACTTTTTGAGTTGTGTTAATAAGTATCGAGAAAAAGATGATGCATTTTTATGATGAACAACAGAAAATTTTGAATTTTTCAAGATATGGTTTCCTTTTTGCATACAATTACTTTCCAACTTATTTTTTTCATAAAAACAATTTTTAATCAGACTTTACTTTTCCACTTTAACTAACACCGTAGATAAAAAAATTAATTCCTAAAGGGGTTTTAAATTGTATTTATATTCTTTTTTTTATTCTCTGTTTAATTATCATACTCAAGTGCCTAAACTTCTTTAAATTAAGTACAGGTGTTCTTTTAATTCAAAATAAATACTTAACATTTTTTAAACTTTTATGTGAAGGCTTCAACAACTACATTAACATAAGATTTTAATCTGTTTCAGCATACCATTGAGTAGATCTTCAAATAATTACAATATAGGTTAATTTGGTTTTTCATGAGTATCTTCGGCAATGAGAGTACCTTGATTTTTAAAAAATAAACTATTATTCTATTGTACATGTAAATACTTAACTTATTTTTCCTCCATTTTATGATTGGATCAGAAATAGGATTTAATCTAATCGGAATTTTAAGAATCGTTCAATCGTCTTGGCCAATAATTTGCTTACCGGCTAGCCAAAAGTGATCAAATTTAGTGAAATTCTTCATAATGTCACAAAGTGTCATTCTCAGATTTGGTAGCCCGCATTAGAACTCTAAAAATCACTACAATATCGTAAGCGTCCTACATAGCAAACTTGGTATCAGTTGCCAACACTACTAGTCAGAAGAAATTGCAATATAAACAACGCTTCACTGTGGAAACACCTTCAGATGCTCGAAAGTTTCATAGTTTCGACTCAAACTCTTGAAAGCTATCTTCAATACTTCGAATTGTTTGTTCTCATACTTTCGGTTTGTGTTTAGTTAACAGAAGACGTACAGTAAGAAGTTACAATAGTACCTCGGCTTGTAGCTGATTGTCTTTTAGACGAAGGGAATATTTCGGACAGATTAACTACTCTGATTTCCGGACATAAACATAATCGAATATGTTTGGGACATTCTCTTTCGTCCTTTCTCGAATTCCTTCCAATTACAAAAATAACTTAAGGAAAAGGCCTCTCCATTTTAAACACTCATTTAATTTTATTAAAAGAGAAATTTAATATAAAAATAGTTTTTTTCTTGTATTTTAAGCTTCTGCTCTCTTTTTACCCTCAGAAACAATTTGGCACCCGAAAACTCTCCAACCCCTTAAAGATCATACTCAAAAAATTGTAAGTTTTTGTTCAATTTTTAACAGGTACAAAACTACATATTTTTATTTGCCTACAATATAGTGAATGAGCTTAAATTATTTATTACTCCAAGTGTAGTTTTCTATTCCCATATCTTACAACGCGCCAATGATTCATATATCAATCAATAAAATATTTCTTTTAATTTACAGTTCTTATTTAAAATAATAATATACCCTGATTGTCTGAGTATATTTTATATAATTCACGTATAAAAATTAGTTACTCTTATCTATATTTACCTGTATGTAAGTCAAGTAAAATTCATAACAGTTTTTGCGTTTAGTAAATTGTCACTGAAAATCTATGGATTTAATAAATTTAATTGAATTTATGTTTTTTTGCACAAGAAATTGCTTTCGAAAAAGACACACTTAAACTTTTAATATCTGTGATATAGATTTAACATGATATACATATACTCAAAAGTTTGAATTTACGAAATTATGGCTTTATTCTAGGGCAATATCTAGAATCGGTTTCCATTTCATGGATAATTAAAACTAAAAGAATCCCATTCTCAGCAACAATTGATGCTAATGGCAAAATAGAAATTTTTCTTTCTTTCATATGAACAAATAACTCCCTTCCATTTATTAAGTAATGAGTTGTGTAACTGAAATATATTGCATGCCTTTATATTAAATGACACAAATAACTCTGAATAATCACCAAATTTCTTATATTTCCTTAAGCCGCATCACAAAACTGAACAAAAACGTATGACTTCTTGAGCATACTCTCTGAGGGGACTGGAGTATTTTCTAGCGTAGATCAGAGCTTTCAGTTGCATAATTTTTTAAGCGGATAAAAGAAACCAGCAGTTTAAAATGCTATAAAGAAACCTTAAAGATAAACTTTTCCTTTTAATTGAATTTAATTAGTGTTTAAAATGGAAAGGCTTTCTCTGAAAATTTATTTTGTGATTTGAAGGAATTACAAAAACTATGAATTCGTTTAATTATTCTACCTACATTACATATCATAAACGACAATCATTTCGCTTTCAAACAGTTTTGTTGAAGTCATTAGTATTTTTTACACATGCTATGGAAATCGTGTATAGTTGTGTAAAGGTATTTTTACCTAATTGGTGTGTTCCAGTGTTGCCGGTATATTGATTTTATTCAAAAATTCGAAACTAGTATCAGCTGTAACAGTATTATTCAGTTAAGGTACCAGTATATATATATAGCCAACAGAGTAAGTTTCCTTTTTTTTTTAATCCTTAGTACCGTTGCTATCCTCTTCATTTTGTGTATGCACTCTTTCTTTACAAGATGCCCTATTTGTTAAACTTTTAATTGTGTAATTTTTTTCTGAAACAATAATCAGAATATAACCATTATATTTGCATTAAATTCTTCGTAAAATTGAGATAATAATATGCCATTGATTACACCCATTAATATTTTGTTAATCCAAATAAAGTAATTTTTTGGAGCAACAAATGAAACATTATAAACGAAATTTTCAAAAGTTACCAAAAAAATCCACTTCTTCTCTAAGCAATCGTAATTGACACCAGCTCAGTAACTATTCAAAAACAGCCTCTCAGAAAATTAATTTTTGCGTTGAGGAACTTGATTGCTCTTTATTTTATTTTTATTCTGCAAGCAAATATAATCAAGCTTTACGGAAATTCATTTTTGTAACTCAGAGAGAAGAATCATTTGTAAAAGAAATAATTACTGCAATATGAAAGAAATCACGAGTAGAAACGATGGAAAAATTAAGTTTATTTATTTTAATGGCGTAAAAGGATGGGGGAGTGTAAATAAAGCAAGAAAATTGCTTTGTAATTAGTAAAAGCCAAATAATAAATGCTGAAAAGTTGCATATGCGTAATTAAATTCGGGAACTGCTTGATAAATTTTCTGTTGAATTATAGCTACTTTTTCGTTCTACCGTATGCTGTAATACCAAATTATAAGTTTCGTACATAAATGAAACTCTTTAAAAAAATTTTTAAAAAAGCGTAATTTTTAAATTATTTTTCGTTATTTATTGCAAAATAAAGGATATGAGTGTGTGTGTGTGTGTGCTGTAGTGATTAATATAATATATATTTCGTATTTATTTGTTAACTAGTTTATCATGAAATAATTATGTTGTATTATTGAAATCAAAGTCTAATGCATTTATTGTTTAATATATTATTTTAATTTATAAAGGGATGTTTTTAAATGTATGTTAAATGCACCAATAAAAAATAGTATGTATTACGAATAAGATATTGGTAATATATTTTAATTATGTATTTAATTTACGTATTTAATTACGTTTTATTTATAAATGGAAATAGAAATGGCAATTCAACAATACTCTAATCTAATATATTGATCCTTAAGCGATTTGTTTCGACACTTTTTCTCTGGGTATGAAAGGTGAAGTTGAACCTTTTCTCACAAAAGAACTTAATAAAAATTTATAATCCGACTAAGCTAAGCGAAAGAAAGTTACAGTGCTCTTAATAATCACTTTTGATATTTATATTAAAAACACAGGAATGAGATTATTTTTTAAAAGAATAATAATAAAATCCTGTATAACGTTTCTTACACAAATTAGGTTAAAATATTTTTAAATGCAAGTAATCTATATAAAAGAAGAGCTTTTTTTTATTTTTATGCAATCAAATGATACTATTTTCTAAACACACAAATAAACAAAAAAAAATTGCTTTTAATTTTCAAACCTTTTCTTCCCTTATGTTTAAAGTAAACACGTTTTCTTTTGTGCAACTGAAACTAAATGAAAATTGTTAAACGCGAATGTGTTAATTTAATATGCAACTTGTTTTAAAGTTTAGAACAAACTTTATGGTCAGGATGAAAGGTAACGTAAAATGGGACGAGGCAGAACGCTTCAGTGAACTTAACGCTTCGAGTAAAACGGCAAAAGTTAATTTGTGTTTCCTTAAAGGATAAGAGGTTTTTGAAGTTTAAAAAGTAAAGTAACATTATGAGTTGTGTGTGGTGAAGTAATAGAAATGACTTTCTAAGATATTTATAACTTGCTACAATAACTTATGCTTTATTCATTTTATGTAACTTATAAATTCTCGTAGTAGATTTAATTAATGTATCGTACGAAGGTACTTCGGAAAGAGTCAAAAGCATCTCAGGTAATAGTCAAATATAAAGCCTTTTTATGAGCAGAGCCAAAACAAATAAGTGCACATAATTTTTTTTTTAAAAAAAAGTTTAGTACAAAATAATAATTACTGGAACATTTCTTTGCTTATTTCACATTTGGTACTCGATAAAATTGTATTTTTCCTTAAAAAATGTCAGTATAAAAGTGTTAACACCTTAAATGGTTTGCCCGTACACCATACGGGCTACCGAAAGCTGGCCATAATCGGTTTGAACATACGCTTTACGGGCACTGAAATTTTCTTCTTTCTATCTTTGATTTGCATGCATCTTTAATTTTTATAGTGAGATTATTAGTGCTAGTGTTTTTAAGAGATGCAATTTGTCTATGGTACCTAAATACTTCTCGTCCGGGATTTTCTTTGTGGTGAAGGTGAGAATTATTCATTGAAGGAAGGAATTTAGATTCTTGAAAATATTCGACAAAATCTATGTATTGGCATTTCAATGTGCAATTTGTAGCTCGAGAAGAAATAAAAATGGAAAGATAATCCAAAAAAAGCTTATATGTATTTCGGTTCCGATTGCAATGTAAGACTCTACTACACCATGCTTCAAATTGTGGGTGCATATATATATGCACACATACACACAAAACCTTCACTCCTTTGAAAAAGAGGTACAAACAGGAAAAATTTTAGTAAGTATAAGAGAATTCCTTAAAGATATACGAAAGATTCTTCGTAGTATGCAGAGTGTACTTGTAAAAAGCAAGCATTTAGGGGGGTTTGTGTGTGTGTTCCACAATTATAAAATTTTAAAAAAATAGCTTGAAAACGTTAAATTTGAAAATTAAAATAAAATTCTTCCATTTACGCATTCTGTCTCGTATTATGCTTAGTTATGTGCAATAAAAAATGTGCCTTTCTTTCAAACATTTCGGGCAAAAAAAATTTCCTTTTAAAGGGTTAAAAAGAACCTTATGAACTTTGAAAAAACACGTGTCACGAACTTTACCTAACAAGGTTAATAATGAACTCAATTAAATAACAAACTTAACATGAATTTGCTTCCTAGAGAAAGTGTATAAAGTCACTGTTGGTAAAAGAGAGAATATTTTGTAAAAAATATTACCTTATTTAGAAATGCTAGATAATTAGTTTTTGAAAGCTAGTTCTACTTATTCCGATACTAATCAATCCTGATGTCTTCACTGAACATTAAAACAATTCTAAAAAAATAACTTAATTCAATGCAGTAAAATATATTTGAGCTTAAAAAATCTTTTTGTCACGCAATGTATTTGTTAATATTTTGTTAAGGAATCAAATGTTAGTATATAAGCAATATTCTGTCGTTTGAATTCAAACGTGGTGTCATAAATCCATTCGAGTGCCTTTTAATGAAGTCTCCTGAAGAAATGGTAACAATGCTCTTTGTTTTTGTTCTTGGTCTAGCAAAAGTGCAATAAACATACTTTTTGCACTCAAGAAGGGATGATTAGCTTTCGAAATTCTTGGCCCTCGTCGTTTGTATGAGAAATCTATAGAAAAGTATCGGAATTAAATAAAATTGTTCCAACTGTGCCACTTTCGACAAAACAAAGAACCCCTCATTAAGGTAAAAATTGTTCATCCTGAAGAAATACTATGAAAAATGCATTATCTTCTTGACCCGAGGTTGAATCAATTGTCCTTTCGGATATACTAAAAGGAAAAGTAATGAGCAGTTTGTGAATATTTTTGACCTTCAAATGAATATCCTTTGTTTTTTTTTAAAAAAAAAAGTAGCTCTGTCCCTTCCTCTCTCCCCCCTTTCCCCCGTTCTTTATTTTTTTCAATGTGAAGATGAAAATATGGCAACAAAAAAAAGGCAATGGAAAATATTGTGCAACTTTATTTCCTGGAACTTGATAAATTGAATGAATTTGCTTAAATAAATAAACATGCACTAGCAAAAAGCGTGGGAAAAAGATAATTTTACTTGTATAAGTATGATATATTTATGTTGTGTTCATTTTAACTACTTATTTTCATACCTTAGATACACTTATTTGTAAATTTTATAAAAACACCTCTTTTTTTTTACGTAATATTAAAATTAGTACTGCTTTTCTAAAACTTTCTTCAGTTTTTCTTCCCCTGTTTTTAAAAATTCATTTTTAATATGAAAATACTTATTATTATATATTAATATGAACAGGGTATTAAGTACGGCATCTACTCTCAACTTACTTTAATAGATAATAACGCTAATAACTTGCTTTTTATCATTTTAGTATTTAAAAAACTGACGATTAATTGGACATTGGCTTTGTAAAGTATTTCAAGTAAGGTAAGAAGGTAAAAGGTGAAAAAATTTTTCCTAATCTTGACAAAGCTATAAACTTCCCTTTTTAATTTAATGTTTAATTAAGAAGATATATAAAATTTTGAGGGAGAAATTATAGTCAATGAAGGCAATGATGGGAAAAAGTTTAACTTTTTTTTAGTGAAAAAAATGTGATGATTGAGGTTATATTCAAACTAAAGTAACTTCTGTATTATTTTTAAAAATTAAATCAAAATGTGCATAAAAGATTGTGCCAAATTTTTTTTAGAAAACTAGATCAATCTACGAAAAAGGTCTCCTGAGCTTCTGAAAATACTTAGTTTCATTTAATATCTGTAATTAATAAGCAAAGAAATCTATTTAGAAAACATAAAAAAACTAACTTCATCATACATTGTAAATTTATTCCTAGGAAAATGAGAAATAAAGTATACAAATGAAAAAAAAATTAATTATATGAATTATATATTTTTTAAAATTCTTTGTTATGTCTATATTAGAAACTAAACATATTTGTGTGTGTGTGTTTCATCTGTTTTATTTCATGAGTGGTATACGTAAGTATAACATGCAAAAATATGAAGCAAAAATACTCGAATTCTAGTGCTATGTTACAAGGCTTCACTATGATAAAAGTTTTTAAAACTATTTATTTAAATATTACATCGTATACATAAAAGATATACATCGTTATATCTGTTATGTATACAGACATCATTATAGCATAGTTATGAGATATTACATCATATTATAACTATAATACAGCACGATAAAAATAAACTAATTGTGATGAGAAAAAAAAATTAAAATAACTGTATCTGTCTCATTTTGAGAAAAGAAAACTTATTTTTAAGCTTAAAAACTGAAAGGAAAGAATAAATCACACTTAAAAATTCATTGCATGTATCACAAAAACTGTATTCGTAAAATTAAGCTCAAATTAATGGATTAAGTTTTCAAATAAGGAATACTTTAAAATTTTTATGAGACTTGACAAGAGCAAGAAGTTTTCATTAATATTGATGAATACCGAAGAAAACTAATTATCCAGATAATGTGAGAAGAAAAGCATATTTTATTCTGCTTATAATCTTTGAAATTATATTCATGTGTTGATAAAAAAATCATTAAAACCGTGTTCTTGAAAATAAATTAATCTTAATGATAAGATAAACCTAACGAGAATAATTGAACTCTTGCACATTTTCAGCTTGATTTATTGCACAGCCGTATCTTATTGAACATAGTAACATGGAGAAATTCAGAGATGACAGGCACGAATTTTTTCTCTTCCAGAGGATGATCAAGCAATAAAATCTGAATATGAAATAGTACAATTGTCCACATATTCTCAAGAAAGTTATATTTTAGAGAGAGAGAGAGTTTTACTGTTACTTTATATAAAACTTCTAACTTTGCAACTTTAACAGGTTTCTGGTGACCGAATGTAATGCACACCATATATTTAAGTTTTAATAAACTCTATTATAACTATTTAAAATTATAACAAACTTTTTCAAGCATTTATAACCTTATTGTGTTAAAGCTTTAATAAATGTAATATACAATAATTTTTCTAGCGTAACTTGTGTCTTCCAACAATAAGTATACTTAAAAAGGAATAAGGTTAATAAATTTAAAAATCATATCTCTTATTCGTGTGACAATTATTATTATTATTATTATTATTATTAATAATTTTTGGAATGTTGCATGGAAAGATTGACTAAAAAATAAAGTAATTAGTTGCATTGTTGTACATAGTGAGTGTTTATTAACTTCGCCCTATAAAGTAACATGAGAGCCATTGGTAAATAACTTGGACCTCATAATTTTGAATCATGGTCAAGTGACGTAGACGACACCTGAGCTGGCACCCCCTCTTATAAACTACCACACCAAGTCATCGGAAGAACTTTGAACCACGACAGATTTATCGAGCATTTGCCCCTCTACACGGCGGGTCTTTTAGTGACACTAGGGTTTGAATTCATGACACGCTGCAAACGAGTTCGTGACCATGACCACTAGACTACCATTTCCATTTTTGTTGTACGCAAAAGGCTGAAAACGGAAAAATTTTGATAGCAATTCTCCCATAAATTGTTAACTAGGAAATGATGATTCAGTTTAGTTTACTTTTCAAATCATATAAATGTGTGGACCAGTTCTATTTTTAAAAAATAATCGATAAATGCGTACCTCCCTTTTGAAATAACTGATCGATATTAGATTTCACGTCCCCCCCCATATTAATACTAAATAATCATCAATGACACTTTAAACGCCAGGGGATTGACTTTCAACCCGAACAAAGCTGGATTTTTATTCCATTGACAATTTTCCGTTTCAGTTTTCAAATTTGTGTTGTTCTTTTAAAAAATATTGCTTTCTTTTAGCTCTTTCCTCCTCATTTTCTTAAATCTCTTAAAGTTAACATTACACCAAATAGTTTTGAGAAGAAATTTCACTAAACAAAGGGAAGGCTGAAATAGTATAATAATTTAAACTCCTTTCTTCGAAAAGGTTTATGGATCATACAAAATTGGGGGAAGGGAATTGGAAAATTTTACATTAGAGTTTTCATTTCGATATACTTTTATAAGTTATGCAGTTTTTTTAAACTGACTATTCCATTAGTTTTCGTTTTAATATCATTATAATTTTCTTTATTCAACATACAAATTTAGTTTAGCTGTCAGTATAGGTGGTCGGAAACGTCTGGTTCAGAAAGCCTTGGCTTATTCTGGGCTATCGCTTCGTGGCTGATGTTGTGAATATATTTTCAAACAATATTATTTATATTTAACCCCTTAAGCGGTTTGTCCGTACACAGTACGGGCTGCCAAAAGCTGCCCACAATCGGTTTGCCCATACGCTGTACGGGCATTGACATTTTCTTTTTTCTATCTTTATTTTGCATATATTTTAAATTCTTATATTGAAATTATTAGCGATAGTGTTTGTCCATGGTACTGAAATGCTTCACATCCGGGATCTTCTTTGTGGTGAAGGCAGGAATTCTTCTTTGAAGGCAAGAATTTATATTTTTGAAAATATTCGATAACGAACAGGGCAAGGCAATGTACAATTTGTTGATTGAAAAGAAATGAAAATGAAAGATAATCTAAAAAAGCCGATATTATGTTCGCCCTTATTATAATGTGAGACTGACACACACAAAATCCTCAACCGTTTAAAAAAGAGGTACAAACGGGATTTTTTTGTAAGTATGAGAGAAATTCTTTTAATATGTATGAAATATTCTTCATAGCATGTGAGTGAACTTATAAAAAGCAAGTATTTAAGGGATTTTCTGTTCCACAATTATAAAATAAAAAATAGTGTGAAAACTTTAAAATTGAAAACTAAAACAAAATTCTTCCATTTTTGCATTCTGTTAAGTATTATGCTTAGTTATATGCAATAAAAAATGCGCCCTCTTTTTGGAACATTTTGGGGAAAAAAAAGTGGTCGCTTAAGGGGTTAAGGTTTATGCTTTTATATATTTATAGTATTTGTTTATTATTATTATTGTGTGTGTTGTTACTTCAACCTTGAAATACAGTTTTTGGAGCTGATGATAGTCCCTAATTAACAAAGCAGAAAGCATTAAATATCTAAATGAAGAAAGGAAAATGACTTTACTGAACAAAAGTGTATAAAACAAACCGGGGTGAATCGCAGTATGTGTTCAAGTTACGTTTACTAAGAGAGTTATTGTACTTGAAACGCTCATTGTTGCATTTCATGCTAAGCGGTTTAAGTTTTACAGAAAACAAATGTAAAACGCTTCTTTTTGTCAAGTTTCTTTGTTCTACAACTGTAGCTTTTATTTTCTTGGAGTACTCATCTATAGAATTACAAGAAAGAAATTATTGCCTTTTATACGCAATGTAGTTCCTTCTTCTCGAATTATTTTTATGGTTAAATTATTCTTTCATAGCTTCTTTTTCATGAAGGAAAAAGTTCAAAGTAATTCATTCTTCAATTTCTTACTGCAAAAGGAGAAAAAAACTGGTTTTTTTTTTAAATTTTTGTTAAATCTTTCGTATATTAAAAATATTTGAAATCAAAGTTAACTTTTAATCTGTCTCTTTACAGAGTAAGACAAGTAATTTTTTTTTCTGCGATTTGATTTCCAAATCATCATAATTTGAAGTATGTTTTATCTATAAAAATACATCACACTTTCCCTTCGGCTACAAAAACTTTATTTTTAAACTTCGACTTTGTCAATTTATGAATCATTTCTTTTAAGTTAAATACTCATGTTATTAAACTTACTGTCAATGAGTTTTCTAAATTATATTTATATGTATGTATTCTAGCTGTTACCCGCCTATTTCGCTCAGTACTTTATGATATTTAAGACTATACATTCTTTTTTAGCTTATTGTCATCTCAGTCCTAGCATTAAGTTTTCGATTCTATTAAAAAAATACATTCTTATAGCACTCCCCTCTTGTTTTAAAAAGGAACATACTTATGTGCGCTCCTGCAGCCACCTCCTTCGTAGTTAATTCTCTCAAACATCAATTTTAGTTAATATCTACTCATTAAAAGAAACATGCTTGCTAAATTCCAAGAATAAAGATCTAATTGCCACAGAGATCTAGAGATTAATAGAGATAAATGAGGGAGTCGCTTGTTTCCTATGTATACATAGATATATATAACTTGGAGGAAAAAGAAATATTTAGTGATAATATTTAGCTTTTAATGATACCATACCAAAAGTCATAACTACTTCAGATAATGTTGTGAATCTAATTTTGCAGCATTTAGATGCTTTTTTGTAACTAAATTAATTATTTTTCTATGAGTTGTACATAATTTAAAAACTAATTTTCCATTAGTAGTAATTTTAACTTATGAATTCCTGCTAATATTTTTACTGATATTTCAAGTCATATTTGAATAACTGGTAAGATAAGTATACAAAGTCTTTTAATTCTTAATTAAACATACTTAAATGCTACAAATTCATTTATTTTGTATTTTTCATGAACCCATGGCAGTTTTCTCCATTTTCAGCAAATAGGTTGATTGATTACTTTATTTTTATTATTCAAACTCAAATTTTACCATTTCTTAAATTAAATAAAGTATTAAAGAGAAACACACTTTATTGAAATCCAATATTACTATTCTTCATATTTCTTTTATCAGTAGTTAATTATTTGTCTTTAACCCCTCAATTTTTTTGCCCAGGATGTTTTATTGCATATAACTAAGTATAATTCTTAACAGAATGCGAAAAAGGAAGCATTTCGTTTAATTTTCAATTTTAACGTTTTCACACTATTTTTCATTTCGCAATTGTGGAACACAAAAACCCTTAAATGTTTGCTTTTTATAAGAACATTACGCATGCTATGAAGAATGATTCATATTCTAAAAAGAATTTCTCTCATACTCACAAAAAAATTTCATGTGCGTACCTCTTTTTCAAACGGTTAAGGATTGTGTGTGTGTGCATATATATATGCACATGCACACAATTGTACATTGCCTTGCTAGTCCATGTTATTTATCGAATATTTACAAGAATCTAAATTCTTGTCTTCAATGAAAAAAATTACCGCCTTCACCAGAAAGATAATTCCGGATGAGAAGTATTTCAGTATTATGGACAACCTGCATCACTTTAAGCCACTAGCACTAACAATCCATCTATAGGAATAGAAAATATGCTTAAATCAAACACAGATAGAAGAAAATATGAGTGCCCGTACAGCGTACGGGCAAACCAGTTGAGGCCAGCTTTTGGTAGCCCGTACGGTATACGGGTAAACTAGTTAAGAGGTTAAAATTCAGAAAGGTGTTTCCAATTCAAATATCTGACAACTAGATTTTACAGTAAGACTAAAAAAATCAATAGTTTATAATTCCTTGTGAAAATACATGTACGGATCATGTTTTGAATTCTTTTCTAGGGAAAAAAAACTGCTCATATGTAAGTAATAAAAAAATTTATTGATTTGCAAGTATAATGAGCATGTTCTTATATTTTTATATTTTACGTTACAAATAATAATGAATCTAAATTCTGGATAACTTAACACATTTTGTGCAAACACCCAATGACCGTTAAAAAAAGGAAAAAGAAAAATCACAGTTTAATAGGTTTATACGATAAATCATAAAATCATTCAACCATTAAAACTGCAGCATTTGTCGTAATATCAACATTATCGCTTAGTAAGATAAAATATCTAATACTCTTAGACCATATTAAGAATAGTAAGATGTCGACTCGTGTTCTAAGTATTTTGATTTCGAATACCATAATATACACAAAGGATTAAAGATTAGGGTATATAATATTCATGAAGAATCAAACTCTTTTATTTTATTGAATTCTATAATTAACACTAAATAAGTTAATCATGCAAATATTTTAATGTGTGAATATAAGTTTGTTAATATTTGTGATGAATAAAAAGAAGTAAAATGTTTTCGAATAATATTATTTTATAGAATTACTTGACGCTGTGCTCAAAGAAAATACAGTAATACCCCGAACTTACGCCATAGGTGGGACTGAGTGATAACCACGAAATTCGAATTCGCATATAAATACTTATGAATTACTTATATTTGGAGCCGTAGACGAAAGAAAAAATAGTAATACAGAAAAAATGTTTATATATATAATAAAATCTTAGATGACACACACACACACACACAAATACACACACTGAAGTTATTTTGTTGTTGATGATTTTGTAAGATATAATAAGTAATCTCTCTCTCTGCTGGCTCAAAAATTTCTTTTTCTCCCGTAAAATTTCTTCTTAGCATACTATTATTTTTTTTATTCCTTGTTTCGTTCAGCAAAAATGCTGATCGTTGGAGTCTGTATTTTCCAAAATTTATAGATCTTTTTCAATTAAACTGAGGCTTGATGTCAAACTCCCACCTGTCATTCAATCTTCTGATTAAACTGGTCCTAAAGACTTAAGTTCTTCAATGTCTTGCTCCTGCTCAGGCATTTCTATGAGCTCATCAATTGTCAGCACCTAATTGTGGTAATCTAGCAGCTCTTGAACAAAAACACTATTTTCTTCTAAGTTTATTTGCCGACAAGATCAACACATTCAATCACATTAATAATATTTCAACAATTTTACCAATGTTTTTTCCCTCATACAAAAGACGAATCGACGAGATTTGAAAATAGCGCAACTCCGTGTTAATGTAACTCGGGGTAGCTTAAGTCGAAGTATTACTGTATTCTAAATTTTAATTTTATCGAAGATAAACACCGTTTTTACAGAATTTTTGTGAAATATATATATATACAACATGCATCTGAAAAAATCACACTTTAATCATTTGAATGTTACAATAATCTAAAGCATTTACTTAGTAAAATTGTATTTTTGTAAGAAAATTATAAAAGTACTTGACTTTTTCCGGCCTAGATTATATTCTCGTGTAAATTGCTCAAGAAGTTCTGTAACCTGTAATAAAATCTAAAAACTTTAGTAAAATTTGATTCTAAAAGCTTCTATTTTCTAACGCTACAAATGGAAAAAAATAATTAAAACAACTAAACATTCATACTTTAATCTCATTTTCAGACCAGCTTTGAAAATCGTTCACTTTCAGATTTTCACAATTGCAGCATTTAGAATAGATACAATATGGTACGTATTAATCAGCAAAAGAGTACTTCAAAAATTTTTTCCTGTGAGATAAATTTTCTAGCTTGGTAATTTCCAGTGGCAAAACGGAGAACACTTTGGCCCCCCTGCAAAGTCAGGTTGTGGGCCCCCCAAGTTGGATTTTACAAAGGGTAGGTACTTGGTGATAGTCAGGCTGTCGGCCCTCTAGAGCCCTGGGCCCCCCGCAATGCGGGGGTTGCGGGGGTGTACGTTACGCCACTGGTAATTTCTGTGTTAGAAACTACTGTATGTGTTTAAGTAAAAAAGGCTTGACTTTTTATGGGAGTAATTCTATAATCAAAGTTTAATTTAAAAAATATACAGCATTTTTCAAATTGTTAACTCCCTTGTCTATGAATCAATATCACATAAATTATCAATAATTCGTTTGTTAAAATGTACTTTATTAGTGAATTCTTGATGATTTATGCAAGCAAAAAATTTTCTTAGAATTTGTATCCTAAAAGGGTTATCCTTTTGCTTAAAAAAGTAATTGATTAATGAATTTTTTTGCTCGGTTATTCATGTCAAAAATTATATTTTACATTATTATATATTACCTACATATTACATTTTGAATTAAGACTTCGAAAGATAATAATGCATTATAATTTAAACAATAATTTCATCCATTAGTCACTTAAATCTTAAGGGGTTCTAAAACTGGAACAAACTACTTTTCTTCTATTTCCAGTCTCTTTGAATAAAAAGAAAACGTGATATTTATCATTCATATCTTTAAAAAATATGTAATTAACTAAAAACAATTTACTAGTTTATCTTTCTATATCTATAATAATAATAAATAAAATAAATTATTGATAAATTAGATATCCTACAAATCAGTGGGAGCTTAAATACTGAAATTGAGGACCAAGAATAAGATACCAATATATGAAGAAAAGAAAAGTCAACTGACCCAAATGAAAAAATGTTATATAGCCATGAGTCTAATCATAACAATTTATAATCTGTCTTGATCATGAAGATTCTTTAATAACCTTTCAGCCAAAAAAAAAAAACAGAGAAGAAAATTTCTAAAATGTTTACATTTTTTTCATGTTTAAATGAAAAAAAAAAATTAATTTTATACTAATTCCTCGGATTGGATCTCTTTTAAAATCATGTAAAATTATAAAAAAAATTTTTTTTTTAATTTCTAAAAAAGATAAATACAACTGTAACTTCTAATTTCTTAGAAATTTTAATGTTATTTATATGTTTAAAAATCACTTTAAAAATGTTTATGCTTGAAGATACATGAAAGGAATTTATAAAACATTTAAAAAAAACTGCATTACCATTACATAGTCTTTAATGCTAAAAATTGCCCTTTTTTATAAAACCCAGCATTTTAAGAACAACGTATGAGAAAATGTAAATAAAAGTTAATATAATAAAATCTTCTGCATGTATAAGATTAACTAATAGAGAGAGAGAGAAAGAGAGAGAGAGTAAAGAGAACCAATAATCATAAATTAGAAATCTTAATTTAATTGTGTGCATAGTAGTTTTGATTCTAATATAATCATAATTTAAATATTCAAGTTTAAATTTATAAAAGAAATGTTTGTCACTACCCTGAGGTCGCAGGTGAAGTTTGAGACTTCGAAAGAACGAGCATTGTTATGAAAATAACTAAATTTTATTTGGTTCAATCAGTTTACTATCAATCAAGATTATAAACCGAGGGAGCAATCAAATTGGCTATCTTATATTCGTAAGACAAATAATTAAACACTTAACTGAGTGCGTTGGAAGATCACTCGTCACTATACTCCAGTCTAAAGCTTCTTCTCCCTTTTACCAAAGCTTCTGAATGTCACTTCGTTAATCTCACTTTAATAACAGCTTAATGACTAACTCTAACACTCACTTTACAATGTTTTAAATAGTACTCAAATTAGCATAAAATCAAGTTTTTTCCATAGATGACGGTTTAAAACTCAAACCATAGTTAGAGAAGTGTTTCCCCAAGAGGATTAGTGAAAGGGGGGGGCTTGAACAGGATTCGTCACATATTGCGGTTAATTTTAAGGTTCACCAGGAGCTAATTACAGATCGTGCTTTAGGTTAATGCAATTCAAACTTCAAGGGCGTAAAGTATAACATTAAGTTATTAGGTTTCTAAAAGTTGAAAATAGTTTCAAAGAATTAGCACTTGATATCTCATACTTCTTTATCATTCCTTATATATCACTATGAAATAAAAATCGGAGAAACAATAGTTATTTGCTCTTATACTATACTTCCTCTTAGTGTGTGTCGCTTTTCCAAACAGAAAAAAAATTAAAATAATTGTTCAATATTATTGCAGCACTTGATTATACACTCTTCAAGTATATTATAGCGTTGATTAACACTGTGTGTTTGAAAAGCAAAATGTCCTCGTCAATTGACCATGGTTCAGAATTACGAGGTCCGTTGCCAAAAGCCCTCGTGTTGCTGAACAGTGTGACGTTAATATTCACTCACTCACTTGAAAAGCAAAATAATTTCCTTGCTTGATTAAACTTGTAAATTACGTGCTCGTTCCACAATGTTCTTACAGCTAATTCTTTAACATTTCTTCTTTAAAATCCTTTTATTTTCATTCTCTTAATTTTATAGTTACTCATTTTATTTGATGAAAAACGTGAATGGAAATTTAGTCCACTAACAATAAAAGTTTTCACAGATTTTATCGATATATCTATCAGTCACCGAATTTTTGCAGTGCTTTTTACACGACAGATATGTTCCTCAGAAAACCGTGTAAGAAAAATTGAGTAAAACAATACGTGTCACATATGGTAAGTTTGGGGATATGTTCCGCCATTTTAAAAAATCGTGTTAAATGAAAAAAATATCTGAATATATTCCCAAAAAACTGTGCAAAAAGTGTAATTATAAAATACATGTTACATATTTGTAAAAGAAAAGCAAATAATTTTTATTACAAAAAAATTAATGTACAGTAAAAATTCAGTCTATAAGTACATACAGCACAAAATTCAAATTGAAATTAGGAATATATATATAACTACTAACTAACAACAATTCATTGCTACTTGATAACAAGCGTGCAGGTTCATTACGTATTGGATAAAAAAAAGCCATGTGACACATGTCTAGCACAGAAAAATTTCATTCGTTATTAACAAATTCAGTTTTTATTTTATTGTATTTATTTTATTTTTGTTACACAAAATCTGTTATTAACGGCTTTTTTTTAATTTGCCTATATATTTCTTGATATCCCATTACACAAAACTTAAGAAAACGTTGGAATACACTTTATGTAAGGTTCATGGATAAGAAAATGTTATTCCAAACTTATAGTAAATTTCAAGCCCTCGTGAATTAAATCAGCTGTTAATAGCTGAACTTCACCTTCAACTTTGTCATTATCGGCTTCTTTATTATCATAAACTGCCGTAAATTCAATCAAATTGTCCTTATTCTAAGGACATGAGTCTCCAAGTTATTTTGGGATACGTGCTAGATCAAAAAGTTCGTTAAATTCATTCGTTAATTCAATTATTTCAAAATTGCGTAAAAAAAAAAAAAAGAGTTAGGTGTAGTATACTGTTTAGTTTTTTTGAAGATGCATGACCCGCCTTTTTATTTAATAGCGTTCCATTTTCTAAATAGTTTTATTGAATAGTGCATTTTCTTTTTAAAAACAACTTTCTCCAAGTCCTAGTAAAGATTTTTAAAACTTAAGATAAAATCTTTAAATTCTCCAAACAGAAAAAAGAAAATCGTTAAGCTTAATTCGATCCCACAAAAACCACAACATGCAAACTCAGTCTCAGCTCCCAACACCATTCCTAAAAGTCTTCTTAATACCATATTTTCAAAAAGCTGTCTTAGAGACACAGTAAATAGACTGAGCAAAGTGTTTTGTCTAGATCGCCTTTGGGCTTTCACATAATCATAATGCTTGGAAAAGTGGCGATTTAAATATCCCGTGGAAATATATACATTTTTTTCCCTTCTTTTACTTTTCAATCTTTCTGCTTCTTTCCAACTTTTTCGTGTCACCCGATTGACGTACAATACCCCCGGCGCTAAAGCCAGAATCACTCACAATTTCAGCGAAATTCACAACATCCCATAGGCTAAAAAAAGTAGGTCTTGCAACTCCCCCAATCCGCCTGCTTGTTAGGCTCCACTAACACATATTCTCAGTCGAATCGACAACAGCATCTTCTTCCCTTCTGCTCTTCAGTCGACTCGAAAGGGGGGAAAGATAGCCGCGTCCTGCCGTGTAAGGAAGGAACTCAGGCGGCTAGAGAATTGACGCTTCAATCGGTGAATCGCGAAGCGTGGAAGAGATCTCGAGTGAACTTGGCCCAGTTACCATCATCTCTTCATTCTTCTTTTTATCCTGGAGGCTGTGTGTCATTTAGGGGGATTTTCGGTTTTACCTTCGTCCAAACGGCGAAGATAAAATTGGATGGTTTCGATTTTCAAAAGCATCAACAGAAGCAACTGCTCAAGTAAGTTATTTTATTAACGTTACACTACTTATTTGTGTGGGGGGATCTTTAATAATTTGTCTAGTTTGAGTTTGTTTACCATTCTAGAAGATACTGCTCAGATCAGCATTATTCAAAAAGCGGTGTATATTAATTTTAAAAATCCATTGATGTAATTATGTTATAAATTGTACTTCTGCTAGAAGGGAAGAATACAAAAATAACAGATATTGCATATAAATTAGCAAAGAGTATTGCCGATTCCACGAAACACTTCTTTCGTATAACTTTTCTTTAAACATTTGTTTGGTCTATCTTAGAAAATACTTTGATTTACGAATTAAAATATCGATAATGGGTTTTAGATATTTGCATACTTTTTCTTTCTTTAGCAGTGCATATGAATTACTTCATTATCTTTACTTCACTTGTTTTGTTTTTTAAAAAATCGTCTCTTTACCCAAACCTTTAAATTTATAAGACACAGTCAGTTGTTCCTTCATTAAAGGAGCAATACAAATACAAATGTTTTGCAGTATTTTTTAAGTTTCTTATAAATATATGTATCCTTTTCTACAGACTAATAAGAAATATTTTGTTTACAAAGTTTTAAGATAAAATAAGTAAATTTTGAATAAAAAATAATTTTTATTTTATGTTATTTTCAAACTAAGCATATACATAAAAAAGGATCGCTGTTAAAGTATTTTTAATGTTCAATTGAATTATACATATACACATTTGCATGTGTAATTGCAAATAACTTTCAAAGTTTGTTACCACACAATATTACTCTAATATTTAAATTAACCCTTTCTACAATCTTTTCACGTTTCGCAAGAAATAACTGCGATAAATAATCCGCAAAATTTATTTGTCATTATAATGTGAATTTAAATAAACTATTAAAAACCTTAATAAAAGAGAATTGTTAGTAAAATTTTATTCTTAACATTTGAAGTTATTTTGGTAATTTATTGGTTTTAATAATCTTCTCTTAAACGGCAGGAGTTTTAACAGGAACTATTAATTAACTTTCTCAAACTGAGTGTCCAAAAAACTTAACATTTTCGATCAGCAAAAATCACATGACCCATAGGTTCATATAGATATGAAAAAATTTGTTCAATCACTTTTTGAAATGACTCTTAAATTAAACTTTATTGCATGTTCCTGTACATTGAATCATCTTAAATATATATTGTCTTGCCATTTTAAGTTTGGATCATAAACATAAAATACAGTTAGTTCTTTAGAATACACAACTGTTTATCAACTCAGATATTTTACAATTATCATTCATCGAATTTCATTGGCGTAGCTAGTTCTGAATGGTCCCTGTATCAAAATTCTTAGGAGGCATTTTTGGGAGTCCCTTACAATGTTTTACTTACATTTGTTGCGGCCCCTGTGGCTTGGGGGCCCCGTATCATTGATACGGCGGTAGCTACGCCCCTGTCGAATCGACTCTTTCATTTCGACTGAAAAGTAAATGTATTTTAAAACGTTAAAAATTAAAAGTAAAATGCTTTATTTAAAATTATAATAAACAGTGTCAAAATGAAATAAAATACATTTTGTCAATTTTTTTTAATTAAAAGTGAGAAGATTATGTAGTAAACTTATATATTGTAAGATATCTCTACCAAATTCACTTACAAGTTTATAGGATCATGAAAAGAGATTGCCTTGACTTTTTTTTTATAATATGTATTCTTTAGCTTTGATTCAATGCGGTATTAATGGGACCTCCGTGGTTATTCCTGAGGAATGAAATAACCATGTTTAATGATACGAGTAAGATCAAAAAAGCAGTATTTAGAGTTAAATATTTCATCAATAATAATCTAAATATGCTCATTTTAAAATCGGATGACATATATTCTTGAATAAATATTTACGAATCAAAAAATAAATATCTAGCAGCTATTTTTTTCAAAAAAAAAATAAATTTATTCATCAAAATAAGCTTTAGCACAATGAGGATGAATTCGCAGATCGTTAAGATCCAAATAAGCGATAAATCAAAGTCACTTAAGTAGTAATGCAAGTTTATTGGTATTTGATGTTTATGTATAATTAACTCCCTTTTAAAAAAAACTATAAAAAAATGGAAATATCCAAGGGGATAACAGAACATGCGTTGTTTTTTTCCTCTTTGTCGAAACGATATTCAATAGCAGAATGATAACGATCTGATAACTAATTCATATTCATGATCTGAACCTTGACCAACTACAGAGATGAGAAAGAGATTAAGCTGTCAAGCATTTTCTTGATAAAACGAATATTCCTAGCTTCTGTTTTCTTTATTAATCGGTTAAATTAGAAATATTTTTCTAAGATATTCTTTCAAAAAAAATGCATCGTTTTTTTACACCAATAAAAAAAATTATCGATTTGCTGTTAAAATTACTTACCGTGTTTATTTGAATCTAAGCCGTCATCGATTCTAGGGCGCACCCTAAATTCTCATCAAGTTTTTGTGAAAAATAAAAATAGTGTAAAATAATTTATCGAGAGATATCCAATTTTACGAAATTAAAATAATTATAAAATGAGAACTAAGAATATAAGTGAATAATTAGTTATTTTATCAATATTATAAACTTTTAAATACATACATGAACCTGTAATTGCTCTAATTGCCCCATCCAGCGAATTTCTTTCACTTCGATTCTAAGCCACTCCCGACTTACAGTAGCATTAACATTAGGAAAAAAATGCGACTTAGATTCAAGTAAGTATGGTAATTACGTGCTTTTGTAACACGAATAAAGTGATTAAAAAATATACTCATAAAGAACTTAAAGAAAAAATTTAACTGCTTCACACACACACACAAACAATGTTAAGCAGTGGCTTATGTTTATATCTTCATTTTGAAATTATATATATATATATATATATATATATATAGAATGTTTTCCATATATTCACACACATACAGCAATTTAAATTACAGAGAGTATTTCTCAAACAACTAAAACTGAAACTAAATGATCTTCTGATATAGATATGAAAACTTTTTATCACTGATTTATCATATATTATTATGTGTGTATGCCAAATTATCAATACTGTGTGTGTGTGTGTATTAGTGTATAATTACAATGTAATCATTGATATATTATTGTACACCTTATGGTCTCATATATAATTATAATCATTGTCGTATATTATATTGTATGTCGTATAATCATTACAGCGTTACTTACTATTTTTATAAATATACTGTAATTAATACTTAAATTATTAAGAATAGTTTTAAACATCACTATATATATATAATATGGAAAGAATATTAAAAACGACATTAAAATTAAATCACATAGTTAAATAAATTGTAGTATTTCAAATGTTTTTAAATACAATATTTCAAATAAATATTAAAAAAAACTCTGAGTACATATATTGAATTCATCGTTACGTCAAAAAAAAAACATAAATATTATGTTTAAAATTATTTGTATCGAAATATTTTTTTCATGCTCATACAAAAATATGAACAAATTTTAACTGTGGGATATTACAGAAGTTTGCATTGAAGTAGCCTTTTGAGAAATTACTCAAGAAATTAACATGAATGATAATAAAGTAAGTGATTCTTTGATTTATACGAGAATCATCATTCCATACTTGATAGTTCCTCAAGCAAAAATAAGTAAGTCTCTTAATTCTCTTCAATTTTACTATGTTTCAAATACATGTTGACTGTCATTTTAACAGCAAAATTCTGATGGGTAAGTCCTTTTATCATTACTTCCCTGAGTAATGTTGGGAATTTTGACTGATGGGAAGTGAATATTCATTTTTCGGAAAAAAATTACAAATTACTAAAATATTCCTTCTTAAATATTTGTTTTTGCTTCTTTTTATATAAAGCATACTATTTTCAGATATTACAGAAGCTATAAGACAAAGAAAAAATCTGTGAATTCAGTATGAACCTAAGCAATTTAATTGCTAGCTTTGATGATATTTTTACGCAAAATCTAAAACATTTCACTTGAACAAATAGTTTTATGTTCAAGCATAAATTTAAAGAATTTTTAGATAAATTATTCTTTTTGCTTATTGTACACTCTTTTATTGTAAACTATCAATTTTTCTTCATCTGGGTTTCCTTTTCGATTTTAAGCAATCGAATTTCAAGTAGCAAAGATTTTACATTTATTTTTTCAAAAAATGTATAAAGAATTTTATAATTTTACTCGACTGATGTAATGATTGTACTTTTAGAAATGCACAGGAATTTAGTTTGGAGATCTGTGTGTGTTCCAGTTCAGTCAATATGATCCTAAAAGTTTTATGCTATAATTCTATAAAAGGTTGATTAATTGCAGAAATAAAAGGGAGTGGAAAATGATTTTATTGATGAATATAGTAATGGGGGGTATTGTCTGATTTGTTGTTTTGCTGCTTCGAAAAATTTCTGCAGTAATTTAAAAACAACATTCCGCAATAAATATACGATGATAATGAAAAAATCGACACTTCTGAATGTAGAATAAAAAATTTCTCTAAGAATCATAAATTACTTTTTTTTTTGAAGAGCATCTGATCTCCAATCATGCCAAATTAAAAGCCCAAAATATAATGTTACATAAATCACTGAACAACCATAAAATTTTTAACTTTAATAACGAAATTTTAAAGCTATAAGTGCACCAGAGGCAATCCTATATTTAAGAAGTTATAGAGCTTCTAAGAAATCTTGATATATATATATATATATATATATATATATATATATATATATATATATATATATATATTTATTTATTTTAAAAAGAAAAGCTTCACACACCAAAACTTTTATGTGATTCATTTTATTTTTTTCATTTATAACACACACCTAGATTTAAAGTTTTTTAAAACATTTCTTTTTTTTTATCTTTAAAATATTATTCCGGCGGTAGAATTAAATATCATTGATTTATTTCATTGTTTGTCTATATTTTGTAAATATGGTAAACATGGCGTATAACTCGCACCTATACTTTCAAGCTGTAATTTTCAATTTTTAGGTATATTTGACGTATAACGCCCCCCTCCCCTTTTTTTGCGAAGAAATCTGAACTGTGCGTGCGCAATGCTCTTGTGTTTTGAAGTCATTTATTCGTGTTGTTATTCCAAACATTAGAAAAAAATAGTTTTTCTTATAGAACAACAACCCTTCAAGTTCATAAGGAATGTCATTTCTGTAAAATAAACAATATTTCGACATGTATAGAACTCTAATTTTTTCCTATGCTTTTTTTTATTTTCAAATCTCTCATTTTTACACTCGGCGTATAATGCGCACCAGTAAATTTCGATCATATTTTTTTGTGTTGAAAGGGCGTATTATAGATTTCACGGTACTTTTTTCGTCTAAATTCAACAAACAGTTCTCATTTCATTTTGCTGACAATTAATTTATTGAAAATGCAATTTTTATTTGATACAATTGAAAAACATAGTAGTATAAGGCTTATAATGTAATGTGGGCTTATAATGTATGTAATGTGCTTATAGAGAGAATCTGCTGTTTTCCATCTATTGGAGAAAAACAACAGATAAATATCTTCAAAATCTAACAAACGGATCAAGAAAATCCTTTTTCAATCTGCAAAAATTATTCTGAACAATTGTAATTCTAAGCCACTATGCTAGGTTCCGATCTATTCTTTATCATCCTAGAATAACAAGAATGTCGTGTCATATAATCAATTTAAATCCTCTTCAACAGTACTCCTAAACAATCAACAATAATTTTTGGAACCTGTGGTTAGAATAATAAAAATGCGCAGTTAGCTAATCAAATGATTTTACCTTTACCATAAGATCTACTCCGTTTCCAAATCATTACGCTCTGTCCTAGATGGTATCTTGAAAATATCTACAAAGGAATAGATACTTAAAATGCAAGAAGGCGTTATGTTGTACAATAAAGATAGAAATGTCGCTATGAAAGGTTAGCAGTAACAAGCAGCTTTTTGTTCCCGCATATAAATGAATATCTATAAGTGTATGATGTCTCAGTCAAAACACATTGAATTCATTCGACGTACCAGTATTTACGACAAAAGGCTAAACGTGATGAGCAAGCAAAGCAACAATACTTTTAAATCTCAGTTCACAAAGAACTATTGGATAAAGAAAAATTAACTTCAGCTTCAAAAGTTTGTTGATAATTTATCTTATCTTTGCTTTTCTTAGTATACAGTTCCTAGTGGATTTTAAATAATTAAACAAAATTAAAACATTATAATAAAAGAGTAAGAGTTATACTAATTTCATTATCGTGAAAACTCAAAATCTACTCGAAAACTTCTTATTTAAATGTTATTACTTAAATTTATTTATTATTTAATAAAGGATTTTAAACTCACTTTTAAGAAAATGAGTGAAACATTTAAAGAAAAAGAAATTAATTCAATCAATAACTTCATTATGTTGAATCCAACTGGCGAACTAAGTCACCCTATTTACTGGCTTGTTTAATAATCAATTTGTTAGTAATACCTTTTTTGGCTGCAGCTATAATTTAATCGGACGTACACCGTGTTTTTCGAAGCAATGCAAAATAGTACATAAAAAATCAAACTGAATTAGAAGCATTTTTTTTGCAACTATTTCAAATTATCTCAAAGTATTTTAGCTACCTAACTAATTTGTCATAAAGAAGAGTATTCTAACACCCAATGAAGTACACAGACTTCTCTCATGCGGGGGGCTTACAGTCTAAAAAACACGTAGATGAAAGCAACAAGGAGTACGGTACCGTACAAGGCTACGGTAAAAAGTAACAATTTGAGGGTCTGTAAGGGTTGCCCCCGGGTAGAAATTGGCGATAGCTACATATTTAGAAAAAAATAGTGGTCTATAGCTATTTTTGTGCATATTATCCAGTCAGATAATTGAATATGAAATACTGAAAAGTGCATATAATACCTGAAAATCTAGTAACTCTTTTTACTACGTTCGGAACCGTGATTTTGCAAAGCGCATAAATGGATAATTTTCATGACATTTAGTGTCACTTGGATTAGAATATATGCATAAAATTTTTTTAAGGACATTTCAACAAAAAAAATTTATTTAAATATAACATTTTGGCAAAAAATTAACTTAGAATAATCTTTTTTCCAAATGTTCTTTTGTGAAAAATGATTCCATTAGAATAATATTTTGCTTGTATATATCTCAGACCTCTGTTCACTGGCTCAACTAGAATTTTTGAAATATATAACTTTGAAGTGGGTTTATTCATATTTTACGACAACAGAGGGGAGCAATTTTAAGAAAAAAACACGAATAATTATTTCAATTGGTGGTAACTCTGAAAGTAATGTGAATTTTTCAAAAGTTCTAGTTGAGCCTCTATAGAGAGGTCTGAGCTATATACAGGCAAAATATTATTATAATAGAACCATTTTTCACAAAAGGAGAACATTTAAAAAAAAGATAATTTAAGTTAATTTTTTGCCAAAATATTATATTTAAATAATTTTTTGTCAAAATGTCCTTAAAACAATTTTATGCATGTATTATAATCTGAGTGGCACTAAATATCATGAAAGTTATCCATTTATGCGCTTTTTTAAAATCACGATTCCGAACGTAGTCGGATACCGTAAGTGTCGATATGGGCCCGAATAGACATTACTTACCGTAAAACCTGGCGTATAACGCGCACCTATACTTTCAAGCTGCAATTTTTAATTTTTAGGTATATTCGCCGTATAACGAGCACCCCCTTTTTTACGAAGAAATCGGAAGTGTATGAGTGCATTGATGTTATGTTTTGAAGTCATTTATCCGAGGTATTTTTTATTTAAGGCCTTAGAAAAAAAACATCATACTTTTCTAGAACTACAGCCCTTTAAGTTCATAAGAGGAATGTCATTTCTTTTAAATAAGCTCTAATTTGATCTTTGAAGAAGTCTAATTTTTTTCTATATTCTCATGTCTATTTATTTTTTAAAAGATCTCATTTTTATACCCGGCGTATAACGCGCACCTGTAATTTTCGATCTTATTTTTTGTGCTAAAAGGGCGCGGTTAACGCCGGGTTTTATGGTAGTTATTTAATTTCTATAAATGATGTTGAAAGACTTCACAAAAACATATTCTACGATAAGTAAATGCGTTTACTAAAATAGTAGAAGTAGTTCATACAATACAAATAAATATGAAAAAAACTAATATAATATAGCTTCATTTAATTTTTATACCTCGCTATTTATTTTCTGTTAAATATATAAAGGGTCCATCTATATCAGCTTTTACTTTTCACTATATGAAAGTGACTTAATTGTAAACTCCTAAGTAAGTTTAAGTTTAGTTAGATTTTATAATACGATTAATTCGTTGAGTGTAGAGAATTAAAAATAATTTAGTTATATCGAAAGTTCCGAACGCGAATGAAGTTATTGCTTTAAATGCAGAAAACTACAAAAAAATAAGCAAATCTAATTTTTAAGATATTATATATCCAATTAATTTATTATTTTTCTTTTAATTCCCGGGAATACCGGGAAATTTTACTAATCTGTGTCTGGTATTTTAATAAAAAACTAAAATATAATTTGAAATACTAAATCTTATAAGAGCATTTTATAGAAAAGGTTAAAAAAATAGTACTTCCATGAATTGTTTCCATAAATTTTTAATTAAAAAATTAATTAGTTACTTCATATTAATGTTTAGATAAATTTATAAAATGTTAACCGGAAACTTCACATACAATCATCAGTTAAAATCTTTTTAAAAGATTCAACTGGCAACAGGTTTTTTAAGTTATTTTCTCTACAAAAATAAAGAAATCTGTTTGATTTTTGGAACATTTTTTTAATTATATAAACTAGAAGCTCAATAATTTATGAAAATAAAGCAATCAGAAAAAAATCAAGCACTTTAAATTGGTTAAAAGAGAAATTTTCTGCTTTTATTTTACTTCTTTTCTTCTAAAAACAGAAATAAAGGAATTTCGTAATCATTTCTCGTGACTTCAAACTAAAAACTACAACTTTCAACTATATATATAAATTTGAAAATTATTAACAACTGCATATTAAAATTTATTAAAAGTTAAATTTTCACAAAACTGATGAAATGAATAAATAGCAGTTTTGGCTATATATTGTCAAACCTTTCGCTAAATCCCGGAAAAAAAATCGTTATAAGGAAAATTCGTTAAATAGAGGTTCATCTTTTAATATACTTTAGAGACGACATAAAACAAATTTTACATTCAAAAACACTATATCTTACATAAAAAAGGAAATTATTCACACATTTTTATTCAAAAAATTGATATCTATTCATATTATGTATTTTAACAATCTAAAAGGTATCTGCAAGGAGAACAAGGGAAAAAAATCATTGTCCAGGAATGCATTGTATTTTCAACTTCAAAAAATATTTTTATATTAAAATTACTTAATTTTCTAATTTAAAAGTTCTGGAATACTTTAAAAATAGGGGGGGGGACGAATCACAAAAGGAAAAGTTCGTTAAATAATGCACTTCGATATTTGGATGTTATTTTACGAAGAAAATAGTAAAATGTTCTTGGTTCCTGGAAAAAGCTCGCAAAATAAAGAAACTCACAAAATAAAGGTTCGTTATATGGAGGTTTGACTGTTTTCATAGTTTTGCTAAAATTAAAGAAACTTTCATGCGTGAAGTGCAAACATTTTAGAGTAAATAACAAAAAGTATTCTCATTTTGAAAAGACAAACACTACCAACTTTTTTTTTTGTATTACCCTTAATACTAAATTCTATTCCAAAGATATTATTTACATTCCAGATAATGCAATTCTTCAAGAAATGTGTACACTAGAAAAACAAACGCAATTAACGCCTACTAAAAAAAATTCCGTTGTTGTTTTGTGTGTGTGTGTGTGCGTGCGTGTGTTTGAGTGTAATTTCTTTATAAAATAAACAATGTCCAAATATCAATGTAGACATTTATTTTTCTGTCCAAATTCTTCAGAATTTTTTTTTGCAACACGAATAAACACAAGGTAAATCAGTGGCTTTTCAAAAGGAACAATATTTGCATGATTTACTAGGGATATTCGGGATTTAAAACAATTTCTAAGCAATTACCCGAAAATTTCTATTGTTCAGGGATTAATGAAAATTGCACAACATGAGTAAAATTAAGGTACACAAAAATTGATAAAACTCGTAAAAGTTAAGTGGCTTTGTTGCTGTTTTAATGTTACTTTCCTAGTGATTCAGGGCATAAAATAGCTTTTTTGGCAACATTTCGCAGCAAGTGAAGGGATGGCGGATTGCGCAGACTAAATCATAATAATAAACATAAATCATGAAGAAGAGAATTGATAAGAATAGAGAGAGAGAATTCGATTCCACGCTAAATTAACTTGTCAAGTCTGAGGAATCTACCCCTTCCCTCCCTCCCTCCCCCCAAAGTCTACAGCCTCAGGTAAACCTCTTAGGCCGCCTTAGGGCAAATCCGTTCGAACGCTTACATGTGATGTGAAGCACGACGGGAAACATTTGAATATTGGAGAGAAATAAACCATTTTAAAGCTCGTTTGATCGAAGCTTTCAGTATTAAATTTACTACAGTTTGAAGTTGCATCGGCTAAGCAGCGATTTGCTCAGTTTCGTTAGTTTTCCATTCAGGATTACGGATTTTTGCTAATGTCTTCATCTAATATCTTTTCTGAAATGTTTTTAAAAGTAGTGACACTGTTTCACTAAAATAGACTATGAGAAAATTTCTATAAAATTTTTATTCAAATTATAATATCCCATAGAGTTATCAGAGCTATATCTTCAGGTAGTTCACAAGAAATTAGATTATTCACTTTCAGATGTGCGTGATGCTATCAAATTATTGATAAATAATATCCAATCAGATAAAGTCTAGCAATCAATGCATCTATCTTTTCCCAGTTCATTAATTTCATCGTCACTGACCTCTTTTCATAATGTCTTTTAGTAAAATTGGTGTGTGTGTGTGTGTGTATTATTAGCATAATATTACCCACTAATTATTATTTTTAAAAAAGGCTTTCACCAAAGAAGATCATATTAATGCAGAGTTTCTCAAACTGCCCCCTTGGGAGGCGTGATAACTCTACGAGGGGGCACGAGCATATTGAAAAGTCTAAAATAAAAGATTATTTTAAAAAATTACTAATTTACTGAAAGTAGACAAAATACACATTCTGACATAAGAAATAAAATACACATTTTCACTGATATAATATATATATATATATATATATATATATACTTATAAATGTATCAATACTACTCAATGTATTTTATAATTAATTTAACAATACTAAGTTAAGAACAAGTTTAACCCCATGGGCTTGTCATATATAAAATTATATACAAAAAGCAACACTTATTTTAATAATTTGTTCGATTTATAATTAATCCCTTAACTGCACATTAGTACTGCACAGGAAAAATTATATTTTGGAAAGGTGTATGTATACATCTGGGGAAAATAACGTTTTGCTGAGTGGAACGTTTTTATACGCCGGCGGCACTTAAGAGGCTTAAGTCGCATTCTAGCTTTAGCGTCAAAGTATAATATAATTGAATTCAATACATTGTTATTGTATGGAGGGGAGACCGATGAAAATTATGATTGAGCATTGGGTCGCAAATATGAAAAGTTTGAGAAGCACTGCATTAACGTTTCTTTACTTCATGTAGGTTCGATATTGTATTCTCATTTGAATTTGAATCAAATAAATTTGATTTCATTTGTTCAAAATTACAAATATACAGAGTGATTCATGTTCCAGTATACAGTTTCGATGCACTATAAATCGAGAACAATGTAAGATATTGAATGTAACCTGTACCAGAATTATATAGGACTATTTTAAACACACATCGAGCCGATAATCCGTTCCACCCAAACGTGTGTTAAGGTATCAACTCCATCCAAAGCGGCTGGGATACGTTGTTTCAGCTTCATCCAGGACTTTTTTTTTTGCAGGAACAACCCACAATTTTAAATTTTCATACCACTGTTAGATAGATTTTCTAGTTGGAGGTTCTTTTCCGAATCATGATCAAAAATATTGTTCCACAGAGGTTGTGGATACCGTCAAAAGAACATAAAAAGCCTCTTCCACTGTAGACACCACCATTTTGATTGATTAGTCACATGACATGTCCACTATTGCTTATGTCACTTGTGTCAGGGGCTAGATAAAAACTTAGAAAATACATCTACCTTATGGTTCGATGAGGTGGTGCATGTATTTGATTATTACTGATTTACATCAACTGGAAAGTTTTTTAATTTTTTCTGAATCAACCTGAAACTCATGAAAAAAATCACTTAAAAAAAAACTTTTTTTTTCTTTTCCTTTTTTTTTATCAAACTTGAAATATGTTATGCATTTTCGGCAATTTCGCTTTATCGAGTAGTTATTTCTTGGGCAATGTGATTATATGTCTTATTTTGCATAAAGCAAACTAATTTTATGCTTTGGAACTGTATTTATAAACCATTTTATTTGTGAAATAAAATGGCTTGTTTGAACTGTGAAATTTGTGAAAAATTCACAATTTCAAAAAGTTTAAATTTGCATTAATCAGACGCTTCGCATTTTTCTTTATCAATATGTGTTCCACTTATGATTATTTTTAAAAAATCAATCCATAAAAAATACTTTTTATTGAAATTTTAATAAATCAGATATATATATATATATATATATATATATATATATATATATATATATTTTAAAATGCAAATTTCATATATATAATTACCAATTTCTTTTCATTTTCAATTAATGATAAAAAAATTATTTATTTATATTCTTTTACTCAAGATTTACGTTTTTTAGACAAATATTATTATATATATGAACTATATAGTTATATATTCTCATTAAAAACTTTTTAGACCATTTAAAAACACATTATTATCCAAACTATTCAACGTAAAAATATTTATGATTGAAATGCATTACTTAATAAGATTTTTCCTAAACGTGAATAATTTTAGCCAAATTGTGTTACTCATGCTGCTGCATAAAACTGAATTTTTTAATTTTTATTTTACTTTTTTTTTATTTTTATTTATTATTATTATTTTTTTTGTCATCTCTGTTCTTATCATTTTTCTTCTAATGACACAAGTATCGAAATGCTCTAAGGAAGTACGAAAGCGAAGTGAATAGAAAAAGAGTAATTGTAAAAATAAAATTTATGGTTCTAATGGTTGCTGTTACCCCTCAAACCATACAAAAAATAATAATTGCAAGTAAAAGCGGTTCAAGTAACATTTTCTGCTTCCGGCTATTGCCCTAAAAAGAAAGGAAAAAGGGAACCATCAAAGGTCACTAACCAAAATTAAGGCCTAATAATTCCAGGTCAAAGTCAGAATATAACCGAGAGAGTAAATCCTGTTACATCACTAAGCCTGTGTTTGATGCAATATGTGTGTTCTGGTCCTTTCTCTTCTTTTCTTTATTTCTTCTTCATACTCTCCCTGCTAGTCAACACTTCTTTTTATCTAATTAATTGACAATAGATGATCTTCTCTTTACCTGCATCCACTTAGTGAAACTAAATAATTTGCGTTCCGTCACTATCAAATGAACCACATATGCCAAAAATCTTCAAACCATCAGCTAAATGAAAAATTAATTTATAAGCAATGAGGAAAAATATCTTAGTCGTGCCTCCTTTTAGATATTATTTAATTTCTACTTGTCACTATCACAACGGGATGTAAGTTAGATCAGAGTTTAAATGATAAGATGGGTTTTACGAAAAAGACTACTTTATATATTATTTTTAATTTATATGAGTCGAATTTGAAGAAATAGACAGATAAATTCTCTCATTTAAGAGCGATTTGATACAACCTAAAAGTTTTACCACCCCAAGTTATATTTGGAAATTACGATTAAATTTTTTTTATTTTCTTTATTAAGGGAATACTAGTAAGATAAGATATGTGGAATTTATTGACTTCTGCAGTATATATATATATATATATATATATATATATATATATATATAATATAATCAATACCGTAAAAATAGGCAAAATATTGCAAAACAAAATTTTTATACTTTTTTCTACAATTAAATACTTGTTATACTCTTTCAAGCAAGTTATTTTACTGGCTAAAGAAAAAAAATTTTTTAAAAAAATTAGAATTTATTTGGTTTGTAATCAACTCTATACTTTTGTGTATGATGAAATTTACAAAAAACAAAAATATTTTTTTTAAGCTTATAAGTTAAATTTTGAAGGAGTAGGAAAAAAAACGTAAATATCCTCGATAGTTATTTTTTCCCAAAGGGCTACATATTTGCAACTAAGCCTTTGCATACATAGCAAGTCCCCCACAGGGGAAGCCAGTTCATTTATGGCATCATCGAGTTGTGGCTTCAACTGCCAAATTGTGACGTTTGAATTTTATTTAATTCAAACTCTCGTCGGACGCCAAATAAGACCGAGAGTACCTGAGCCAAATTGATACTCAAAGGACCTTTTACATGCTACATAATCATATGGCATGTATGCCTACGATTTTTACGTCCAAAAAATCTATAGACACCAACCGGGGTCGAAACAAAAACCTTGGGCTTACGAAGAGGGCGCGCTATCTATAAGCCACCGGAGCCAACCGATAATTATTTACAGAAAATAATATTTCATACACAAAGATATTCATAACGTTTATCAAAAAGACTTAATGAGCATCATCTTGTACTGCACAATAATATGTTTTAATTAAAATGTACCAAAAATATCTTTTACAGTGAATAATGTACAAAAAAAAACTGGGATTGGCCTGTGATATTCAATTAAAACTCTTTACTATACCGAAGACAATACTCTATAAAAATTGCGAGATATATTTACTACTAACTACTAACATTTATATATTAAAGGAAGAACTGATACCACAGGAGAAAAGAACTTTATTCAAAGCTTTATGCAAATTAGGTACGGCACGTTCAATAGCGGTATGATTAAATAGCATCACAATCTGTATCTACAGTAGAACTTCGTTTATCCGAATCAATTGGGACCGGACACCGTTCGGATACGGGATTGTTCGGATAACCGAAAACCGAATGCGATCCATGCAGTATATGAGACCGGACACTATACGAATATTGAAAATCATCACATGCGGGAAACATACGTAAAGAAAAAGCAAAATAGGTGCAAAATGTCGCAATTTTACCTTTAATGTGGAAAATAATCACTTTTGCTGTACCATTGTACACCTTCGTTTTTTTCTCTGCAAGGTCTCTGATTCTCATGAGCAGCAGTAGTTGAGTAGAACAGCATTCTGATTGTTGTTCGTACCACTCCATAGCTGTCTATAAAGCAGAAAACGCGTCAGCATTTGATGGACTAAGGCTACTTTGTTCTCGTCTTCATCCGTTTCATCGTCGACGGGTCGGATTCTTCTCGCACGGAAATCACAATCTCGTCATCGCTTAGCATTTGAAATCCACGGTCTTCTGCATCGCATGCCATCCAGGTTTCTACGTCTTCTTCATCGCATTCTTGAAATCTTGGGATCGATTGGATAAAGTCGGTAATCTCCTCCCTGTGGTCGTCATTGAAGCCTTTTTCGCTTTCTGAATTGGCTACAGCTTATTCCATGCATTTTTCAGGCTCCGTCTTTCGAGCGAATCCCCGCACTGTTCGACAACATATTCATATACAGTACATGTAGTTGACAAAAAGAAACTGGTCCAGATATATGTGTATATATAAAGGAGAAAAGCGACTCACTGACTGACTAATCACGATATCTCCGGAACTATTAAACCTACAGATTTGAAATTTGGTAGGCAGGTTCCCTTCATGGAGTAGACATCAGCTAAGAACGGATTTTGTAAAGATCGAACCCCAAGGGGCGTTATAGATAATTATTTCCATTATTAAGCTGTTAGATGTACAGTTTTAAAAAAAAAACTTGGTACACATATTTCTTTCATAAAGTAGAGATTCCTTACATAATGATTTTTACGAAAATCAACCTCCAAGGGGCGTTCAGGGTGCTTAAGGGGCGTTATGCATTATTTCCATTTTTAAACTATTAGAAGAACAGTTTTGAAATTTGGTTTGCGGGATTCCTTTCATAGAGTAGAGATCCGCTGCAAAATGGGTTTTGTCAAAATCGACTCCCAAGTGGCGTTGTAAAGAATTAAGGGGTGTTATAGGCAATTAACTCCTTTTTTAAACTATTAGACGTAAAATCTTAAAATTGAGAAAGCAGATTCCATTCATTAAGTAGAGATCCGCTATAAGATGGGTTATGTGAAAATCGCTTCCTAAGTGGCGTTGCGGGGCTTAAGTGGTGTTATATATAAATATTTCCATTTTTAAACTATTAGACGTACAGTCTTAAAATTTGGTATAAGCGGTTCCTTTCATGGTGTAGAGATCCGTTACAAAATAGTTTTGGGGAAAATAGATTCCCAAGGGTCACTGAGGGGGGATTAAGGGGTGTAATAGATAAATATTTGCGCTTTTCAACTAATAGACCCACCTGCTTGAAAATTAGAAGGTATGTTCCGTTCATGGAATAGAGTTCTTATACCAAAGAATTTTGCGGAAAACGGAACCCCAAAGGAGTGGGGTTGTGAGGGATTAAGGCGTGTTATAGAAAAATTCCTGTTTTTGAATTTAACCCATTTACCTGAAATTTGTTGAGCACGCTTCTTTATAGTTGAAAAGAGTTCCACTAAGAATGGATTTTACGGAAATCAACTCCAGGGGGAAGCAGGGAGAGTTATTGGGGCGTATTGATAGACAAAATTCCCGTTTTCGAACTGCTAAGATTATAATAATAAAACTTGGTTTGCATGCTTCTTTTGTTGAATTGGAATCCGCTAAGAATGCTCTCAACGAGGTATTAATGATAAAGATTCCGATTTTGCTCTGTTAGATTTAGACTTGAAATTTAGCACGCATGCTTATTTTATGGAGTAGAGATCCACTGAAAGTTGCTTTGGTGGAAATCCACTTGATTATTAGGTTAAGTGAGCGCAAAAAATCTTTCTACTTCTAAATTTTAGATAGAAATAGAAATTAGATATTATAATTTATGTCCTTTTTATATCAAGAGGCGAGAGTTACAGCTATAAATATATTTTTCAATACAATCGAATTCTTAATGCTAGATATCATTAATTCATATATATTTAAACAGTATACATTTATACAACATCGTGAAATACACAGTAAAGCGGATGGGTAACGGCTAATATATATATATTTGACGCTTCGGATAATAAACGTTCGGATAAACTACGTTCTACTGTACTTTGCTTGGCGGAAATTCCAAGTGAGAGAAAATTGATCTACAAGCAGGTTGAAGGTTTATTTCCAGCAAAAACAATACACAAAGCTTAAAAAAAAGTTGCTAATGATAACATTTTCATTTTGGATGCCCCTTAAAACAAATATATTGATCTAATTTGTTGTATTTCTTTAACTTCTTGTTAGTTTAACACATTAGTATAGCAAATAAAATAAATGAAACATAATAATTTTATTTTAGTTGCAACTGCTTTCATTAATTTTCCTCTTGGGTTTAAAATCGTTGAAGTTACATAATTAAACAACGTTTTTAATCAATCAACAAAGAAACAATAAATAACAATTTTATTCTGATAACAAATTTTAAAATGCAAAAATCCACTGAATAAAAGCGTTTGCAAATATCATAAGATATACAGATGCACATTTGGATAAAGTAAATACATTTTCAATCGTTATTACATCAAGCATACTTCGAGTTTTTTCAAGTATGTTGTGCTATCAGATTTCCAATAAGTTTTATAGTTTTTCATTTATTATCACTGTATCATACTTATAACATTAAATTTATTTTAATGTATAATATATTTAACTTTAAACGAGATTTTACAATCTTAACGCAATTATCTCACTTTTTAAGCAATTTTATCGCGTAAATTTTTTATTTTAATTAGTTTATTAATATTAAAATATCACTTAAGGTCGAAGTTATCAATAACCCTTAAGGCAAAAGGCCAAGGCCCCAGAGGACCAAGTGCTACAAATTACCCCAAATACTCGAAGATATAAATGGCAAATATATATGTGCACATGCTTATAAATTATTTAATATTTCTTTGGTTAGAGGTATTCACATAAACTAGGAGCAGAATATATTACTTACGAATAAAGGAATTGAGATATAAACTGTAGCAACAGCGAAATTTGATTTATATTTATGCTTTACTTAACAAAATCAGTGAGTAATAAACAGAGTTGCAATACTGCCTACACTCATTTCATCTACCCAACCGTATATTGCTGTAATCCAGTGGTGTTCAATCTATGTATCGTGACCCCATTTGGAGTCGCAAAAAAATTATCTTCTATTGCAAGATGAATGAAAAAACTATAAGTAAATTTAATAATTTTCACATTAGCTGGAGAAAAATGGTTAAGAAAATGGAAATTTCCCAATTAGAGTTACACTCTCGAAAAGTTTGAATAACTCTAGTCTACTTTATGATTCCTCCTCACCCCCCGGGTCATTCTGGTCACTTTGTGAGAGGTCTTCACCTCTCTTTTTTGGGCACCTAGATATGTAGGAGGTAGGGACGAAACACTAGCCATGATGCAATCAATATATTTATTGATCACACTTTATAACGATACAAATTCAATTAATAACAGCAAGAGAATGTCTCGGTGCTAACCGGGAAAGTGGAACAACGACGAAATACACGAAAGATTAAGACACTATCAAACTCGATCCTTACTTTATATAGGATGTAATCTATTATCCGATTTCATTCACATTATTATTATTTATTCACAATAATTCAATAATAGTACCAATCAGTAACAACCCACCTGATTTCTGGTTTGCATCCACCTTTACTACCTATTCTAGCTAGAAAACTTCGGCTATATATAGTAAACTTAATTTGCATATCACAATTTTTTTCCTCCGAAGGGTTGGTTGGGAATAACGCGAATTGATAGCCTAAAAATTTCCTAAGAGGATTGGTTGTAGGATCGCGAATAGATCCGTCACAACTTTACCATGGTCTAAAATTATGTAGTCTGTTACCAAAAGCTCTAGTGTTGCTTCAGAGTGTGACATTAGAGATTATAAACTGAGGGAACAATCAAATTAAATATCTTATATTCGTAAGACAAATAACTAAACACTTATCTGAATGTGATCCGATAGAAGAGCACTCGTCCAAATCTCTCCTGGATCAACTATATTCCAGTCTAAAACTTCTCCCTTCCACCAAGACTTCCAAAAGGCACTTCGTTAATCTCTCTAGAATAATAGGATAATGACTAACTCTAACACTTACATTTCTAGGGTTTAAATAGCTCTCAAATTAGCATAAAATCAAGTTTACTCTACGGAAGGCGATTTTAAGCTCAAACAACAGTTAAAGAAGTATTTTGCCCCAAGAGAATTAGTAGAAGTGAGTGAATAAGACCCATCACTACTTTACCGTGTTTAAAGATTACGTGGTCTGTTGCTAGTAGCTCTAATGTTGCTTCAGAAGGTGATGTTAGTAAGCAAACACCCATCACATTTAATGTATTTTTCCAAACACAAGAAGCATATACAATTTAATACAAATTGTTTTCCGCGTCGAATAAATGCAATATATTATCAATTTTATGTGTTCAGAATTTCAAATCAGTTTTCTTAATTCGTACGACAGAGCAAAGCTTTATTTTAATAATAATAAATCTAATGATAAAAATAAGTACAGTTTCTTAACTTTTTCTATTAATTTTTATTTGTTTCATCGAATGAAATGAGATAAAATAAGGAGACTTAAAAATAACTATTGAGTTTTTGAAATAAAATTTATATTTTACCTCAGACTTGCAAATGCACTTAAAAGATTAATGGAAAACTTTTATAAATAATATGGATGTTTATTGCAGGTTACAAAAAAAGCCGGGAGATAAAAGCTCTATGATATAGAACTAGTTCATGGCAACTAAGATCATAAACACCTTTAGTAGAACCTCCAGGTATGTTGTGTGTTCTGTTTATTTACCTTTCTGATGCTTCACATAATTACTAGCGTAAAACCTGAACAATTGAAATAAAAAAGAAACCGTCCGCATAACAAAACGGAAGAATTATCCATTGCAACACACCCTTTTATTACGCTTTAGCGACGAAAACCTACTGCGAACTACTATTGTGAACTAAGAAAATTGCTATGTGTGTTAGCAAAATAGCGATTGTCTGATATTAACGGTAGGAAACATTATTATATGAGAAAATGACCTCTAAATAAGAAAAATTGTTGAAGCAAAAAACATCAGTAGTCAAGATTTTTTTTCTCTTTTGTAAAGTCATATAAGAGATAACTTTTACTATTTGCTTCCTTTAGAAAATTCAATTAAATATTAGGGAATGCCTTGGGATTTAAATGGAATATAATTTTAAAATTTTATTAAGAATAAAATCTGAGTTCAAAAATTTGTGCAAAAGTAGAATATTGCAAAAAAATCGGCTTTCCTAATCGTGTTTTGTAATGAAGGATTATATTCTGAACAATCAAATTGGATGGCTAAATTCAAATTTTTCAGTAATTAGTAGCCACATAAATAAAGTAATTTGCATTTTTTAAATAGGAAATTAATAATGTCTGTAGCATGCTATTTATTTACTGAATCCATGTCAAAAACAGGATATATAGAAATGTGTTACATATTTATTGTTTTTCTTCTCTATGTGTATGTTCGCGATTCATCAACTCGAAAAAATTTCAAGTGATGCTATTTCTTTCGAAAGATCATTCAAATTCCTATTAAAGGAATTCACAAGATAACTAAGAAAAATAAATAGTTAAAATTTAGTTTTCAACTTTAAAGACTCATAGAGGAAAAATTTTTTAAAAATAACTAATCAAATTTTTCAGCAGGATAATAAAATCTCTTACAACAATGTAGGGAATACCATTTTAGAGTATATTTATAATTCTTAAGTTTATATATATAATTAAACATAGATAAGCGAAGAAAAATAGAGGGAATATTTATGGATTTGTGAAAGTCAAAATATAATTCTCAGCTTTTTACTCACTCTTTGGGTTATTAGAAATACAGAATAGCATTTCTTTGTATTTATGATAAATTTCTACTCTTTTTTAAGGCAATGAAATAGCTTTCAACTGAAATGATTCCCGGTGGCTTGAATGAAAATAATTTTTCAAAAATAATATTTTCAGCTTATTTAAAATTATTTATATATTTAATTTTGATTATATATATATACATATATTGTAATGCTAAATCAACTTAAATGTTTATCGGTTATAAGTAAAAATTTTAACTCGCAAAAATAAATATTCATGCATATTTTTGCTACTGGTTTACTTAATTCCATTTGTTGTAAGGTCATTTATCTTTGCATCTTGCAGTTTATTACCTGTTATAAGGATCACTAATTTTCATAACATGTTTAAAATTATTTTAAAAGAATAAAACATATCGCTAAAAATAATGGTGAAAATGTTATTTTCCACAACAAATATTTCCGTTTTACATATTGCTTTGTGAATTTTCAGTCCTTACGAATAACTTTGGGTGAAATTAAAAATCTACTAAATGAATTAAGCAAGTCGTATAAAAAATAATATTTATCAAACAAACAGATTGGGTAAAAAAAATATACGATACGTGACATTGAAAATACAAGACCAAGAAGGAGTTGCTAGGAGAGAGAGAGAGAGAGAAAAATATATGAAAATTTCAGGATAGACGCACCTCACCGAGTAATGCAAATTATGTGAAATGCACAGCACTCCATAAAACATACAGTAAGAAATAATATAAATTAAGCAAACTGCAGAATGGGCAATATCCACGTCGTTATTTCTGCGATACAAATAAATCATTGAAGAAATATATTTCTTGTCTCGGAGGACACGTGGAATAGCTGAGAATGCTAAGCCACCACAAAACTTCCAACAGGCAGATGATTTTACGAGGAGCACAGTGATTTGACTGAGATGGACAGTTTGATCTATACGTCAAATCTCAACTGGTCCTCTCGTAGTAGAGTCAGGGGTGCACCATTTGTGACAAAGATGGTTAAAACTAGGAAAAGCTGCAAGTTTGAGGAATTCTAGTGCAGCGAGAACTATGTCAGCACACGTGGATGATGGAATGCTATGTTCCCAAATGCCTCAAACTTTTTGTTTCTCTAATGATAGTCGTCATGTACAAGTGGGGCGGCATTGTGGTGACAAGTCCAATCTAGCCAAATTTGTGTGTGGGAAGCCACATCGCTCAACAACACGATATCATGGTTTGGGGCAGAGGTCGCCAAAGTGGTGCTCCACGAGAAAATTTCGCTGGTCCCCAGAAAAATGTGGAATATATTTATGTATCACGTTAAATTATGTTTTAAGATGCAGTGAAACATAAATCAATTCATTACAATACGTGAAACGCGCTATAAAAACGCTACATCATAGAATAACGCCATTTCATAGGAATGAATAATGCTAAAAATTTGATATACTTAAACCTTTTTTTAATTGTTTTGTTTTTACAGAGGTTTTTTTGTTTTGTTTTATTATGGTTTATTAATAAAGCTTTCATAATTTGGTTACAATTAATAGTTTTATTTTATTAACTAGGTACATTTTATGTGTTCTTACCTCACACTTTTTTTATAAATATATTTAACACTGAAAAAATCCTATTAGTGGCCCGCGGGACTTAAATTATGAATTTACTGGTACGTGAGGTCAAAAAGTTTGGTGACCGCTGGTTTGGGGAACCATCCCGAAGAATAGCAAGTCACTCTGTCTCGTATTCAGAATACTATGACGGCGGAACAATTCGTGGGTGATGGGCTGGGACTGATGATTCCCCCGTCCTTATTGTCCATTGCTCTTTATCAGCAGGATAATGTCCAAACATTCACTATACGCATCAGCCAATGTGTGTCCTTAGTAAAATGCATATGCTTCCCTGACCACCATTATCCTCCGATCTCTCATCAATCGAATATGTCTTGGACGTGATTGAATACCACTTGTATAGGCTGACGCCACTACGTTCAAAAGGCTAATTGTGACAAATGATTGACCGGAAATGAACCTTTCTTCAGGACGCCCTCTGTACTCTCATTGACTCTGTACCTGGACGTTTTTGCTTCATATATCGCCGTCTAAAGTGAATCTGCAACTTACTGAGCTGGCGTTGTTCTAGTTTTGTTTTACGGTACCCTTTTAAAGTAAACATCTCTTATTGTTCGTTGCTGTCTCTCTGTGTCTGCCAATTTTCTTCTCTTTCTGGCCACTTCTTGGTATTACAATTTAAATGTCACGCAGTATATTTCTTTATTTTCATTTTACGTTTCCAATTGTTCTAATCCATGATCGCCCTACAGCCTGGTGAACTGACACTGTTCTCGCTCTGTATTACGAGTACCATTTTAAAATAAATATCACCTATTGTTCGTTGTTACCTTTATCTGTAGAGTTTCTTCACTTTCTAGCCACTTCATGATGTTGCAGTTTCAAAGTCTACTTTTCTACTTTTTTCTACTGCATATAGATAATTATTTCTCATATAATTAAAATTATTAGTTTAGTTTACAATCTTTTCTCTGTAACTTTCAAAGCGGTTTTAATATGTCCTACATGGTTAGAAAAAGTGTGTTAGATCAATGACTCAAGTATCGTATGCAACCTGAAAAGATTTTTTTTTTTTGCGCGACTTATCCAATCTAACTATAAATAAGAAACATTTTTAAAATTATTAAGTAAACAAAGCATTCAGATTTTTAACTTTTTTAATTGTTAATAACAAACTGAAATATTTATTAATGGTGATTATTAATTTTAGTTTGGGTCAATATTTTAGATATTACCCTCGTTCTCTTTTATATTGTTTTTTTAATAAACTTACGAATATCAAAGAAATTGAAACTTGGAATTTTTTTCAATTTTCTTTTCCAACAACTTTCAAAGTATATTTATTTAGCTTATATCAGCCTTTGAGTTTGTGACCTGCTTGGATAACAAAATACCTATGAATTTATATTTTATTTTATTTATAAGTATCTCAGTTTCACATACTCACAATTTAAGCAGAAATTGAACTGGGTGACACGTACAGATGATTGGTCGAAGTTTTTTTTTATGGCTATGAGCAACGACTTTTTATTCCTGTTTTTTAAGTAAAATTGGTTTCAACTCTTTTTTTTTAGTAATAAGAATAACAGAAGCATAAATTTTTTCAGCTAAAATACTTTGTATATAATGTTTGCTCTTATAAGATCCCTTGTGTTACAGTATTCACTAGACAATATTATATATATAAACACCTTATTTACTCGAATCTAAGCCGCACTTTTTTCCAATGTTAATGCTACTGAAAATTGGGTGCAGCTTAGAATTGAAGGGAAAAAAATTCACTGGATGGGACAATTGGAGCAATTATAGATTCATGAATATATTTAAAAGTTTATAATATTGGTAAAATAACTAATTATTCACTTCTAATTAGATCTTATTTTAAATTATTTTAATTTCGTAAAATTGGATATCTCTCTCGCTAAACCATTTTACACTATTTTTCCTTTTTTCCAAAAACTTGTTGAGAATTTGGGGTGCGGCTTAGATTCGAATAAATCTGGTACATATTCCTAGAAAAAATATTTCGGCAGAGCAATAATTCATAGAAGGATTTATTTTTTCGGGAAAACAAAATTAAATGTACTAGATTCTTTTAATCAATCAAGCGCCTGCTTAAACAGAAACCATGGAACTGAAATCCTTGAGCAGAAAACGAAATGAATAAATAAGCTGAATTTACGAAAGTTAACTAAATTTAAACTGAAATAATTCAGCAGTAATAATCACGAATAATAATCGCATGAAATGATATCAACTTAACCATAACATTATACACTCTGTTTAACAACACAAAGTACATATTTAACGAAAAGCTAAAAGCAAAAAATAAGCTTTGTACGTGTCCTTCTCCATTTAACAGTCCGTTAAAAGGAGCTTACATAGGTGGTCTTCGACTTTCGCACATAATTGGTTACTGAAAGTGTGCGCGAATGCTCAATGCTTGAAAGTAAAGAGGTGTAAAAAAAATGTGCACCAAAAAATTTAATTTAAAGTTTTTATTTATCACTATATATATATAACGAAGTTAAAGAGGCGTTATTGTTTTTTCTCGGGTGGTTTCTTTGTAAACTTATCAAGAGTTAATTGTGCGTGTGTGGAAATACCTTATTTTTTTCTTTGATAAAGATTTCTGTAACATGCTGTGCCTTTCCAAATTGTTCTATGTACTTAAAATATACGCCTTCCACTGGGATTTCATTTTTCCATTTATTCAAACATTTGTCGAAATGCAAGTAGGCTTCATTCATACCTTTGATAGTTAGTCTTGACGTTTTTATTAGCTTCTCCCTGACTTTCATTGAGATTTCATTCTTACTCAATTGCAGCTGAATTGAGTATTCATTTGACAGCAGTACTGAGAGAGATTCAATCAACTCATTACCATCTTCATTTTGTTTACCACCAAGTTTAGTTCATTCATTCATTCTAACTGTTTTATTTGTGAAAGTTTCCGATGTTTCTTCAAAGTTTATAAAATAACTCGTCATTTATAAGCATAATTTTTTCCAGAAACTTTTCATTGTCGACTCTTTTATTTCAGCCCTTGAGTTTCCTATATCTTACTGAGTTCCATATAATGTAATTCTTCCAAGAGTACAGGTACTGTTGTCCCATCTTCCCTGTCAGTTGCCTTGATAGCTATAGCATTTTTCTTTTTTTGCCCTCATGTAATATCGTTTATATGTAGCCGTCCCTGTGTTTAGCCCATGGGCTGTATGAGGCAGATATTAATGGAAGGAATAAGCTCAAGGTGCGAATTAGTGAATGAGGATTTAATCGGGGGCCCCTTTTATTTAACCTTATTCTTATTTGGCCACGTCTTCTCATACATCCAACACAATATATAATACTCACAGTCAATTAAAATATTGCTCCTTAAAAAAATCGTGCCACAATCTTGAAACTTTAAGAATGGTAAAAGATTAAAATTTCGCGCAATCCTGTATGCGTACATATTCAGCAGAATTGATGTAATCCTGAACCCAAAAATATAAATATTACCATTCTGTAGGCTTCATATGAATGCTAAAGACATTAAGTAGTGTAATAATGCGTAAGGAAAATGAAGAATACCTTTTAGACTTAGAGACTATATATATTCTATTTTAAAATGTCCAATTCACACACACACAGAAAAAACAATTAAACGTTGTATATGTACTCAAATGCTATCATGAATAAAGATATGCCCACTCAAATTTTGCTACCTCGGACACGAGCCATATAAGTTCGGACCTATAAATATACACTGCTGTTTGTAAAGATTGTAACACATTCAAATTAAATAAAACTTACAGAGTATGCAAAAGAGGGATTAAAATTTGTCAATTATTAACACTACAAAAAGCATATGTGGGCTGGAAACACCCTTTAAATTTCCAAGGGAACCACTTATAAAAAGTACTATGAATGCGCTATGAAACGTGTATATTTTCGTTTGATTGTCATAAATGATTGATTAAAAGTGTAAAGGCCTCACCAAAAATACAGAGTGTCATACTAACAATTAATGGAGTTTGTACGAGGCCGCATGATTGACCTTCGTGAAAGTAGACTTTTCGTCCCTTGTACGGTGTGTTAAGTAGAAAATGAAACCTGTCGTACATGGAAGGGTTGTACTTTCCAAACATGTGGACTGATATAGTTTTGCTGAAATGCAGCTCCTGAAATGCTTTGCAAGAGGGTAGGAAATCAGGTGATAGAAGTTCCCGAATGTAGTCCTCACAATTTGGAGTAGGTGGAGTCCTACATGATATCTAATAGCACCCAAACTATAATGTCAGGTGATCGTCCAATATAATTTTAAATAAAATACTATTCGGGAGAAGAGGCTCATTTCTAAAGCATCAGACATCCAGCATTCTCTAGCACGTATCCAGTTATGGTTCATATTGTAAACAGGACAATTTGTTGCCAACCTACTTGCAGTTGATACGTTGGTGATCTCATTCTTCTCAAAATCATGCATCTCATTGGTTTTCATATTCTTTGAGCTTCTGCAGTTTCACAATTATAAGAGTGAGTTTCCTAAGCTTTGAATATGTTTCGAAAATGATTCTTCAGTTCTCTCTATTAGTAGGTTATCTGATCATTCCCCCCTGAACCAAAAACTTTTTTGGCGTATCCTTTGTTGTCATACATTTTTGTGGCTATACGGCAAGCTGACCATCCTGCGATTTTTATTTCAATGATGGAACCTTTATTAAACTTTATCAAGTGGTCTTACTGTCTGAATACTTACATTCCATTTTCAAAGTAGGTCTGAAAATTCCTGTTTAAAAAAATATATTTTACTGTCAAAATTTTGATCAACATAAAATTTTATAGTGAAGCGCATTTTTGTTAAAATCCTTTCAGTAATCTCTTTCTGTTTTAAAAAAATCTTATTTCAAAACAGAAGGTCTTCTTTTAATAGATATCAGGAAACAACAATTACAGTTAGTTCGAAGAAAGCCATTACATCATCTGTTCTTCCATTGTACTAAATATTACTTAATTCTGTACATTGTGCTAAATGATAATTTTCTAGCTAAAGATGGAAGCTAAATACACTCAGGAACATTGAAAATAGCCACCCAAGAAGGAAGCTAAGTACAATCGCGAAACTTTGCAAATAAGTACAGCGTAATGTGATATGCAAATGATCCAAGTTTTGTGCCAATACGCATACTCATACAGACCGAGGTGGCGCTACAATCAGGAAGAGGGTGCTATATAAGCCAGCGCAAATTCGAAGATAAGATTCCTAAACGTGACGATTACCCGCCGATTGTAGGAAGACTTCGGTAAGCAAAACATGCCAGGTAAACGTGCTAGAAGACATCTCTCACAGTTAAGCGAGTTTTAGAGAGGCCTGATCATCGGGATGAAAACTGCAGGCTGGTCCATGCGCCGTGTTTCTGGCCAGGTGGATCGTTCGGAGTGTGCCGTTAGAAATTGTTGGAAGCAGTGGACACGAGAAGGTACCCACGCGCGGAAAACCGGGTCTGGAGCGACCAGGAAGACCACGAGGAGAGAGGATCGTACGGCAAGCACTTGTGGACCCCACAGTGACTCGTTCAACGATACGAGCAGACGTCGGCGTAGCAATTATTCCACAAACAATTTCCGGACACCTTGCAGACGCAAATCGTAAATTCAAGCGCCCTTTCCGTGCACTCCCTTTAACACCGGAACATCGGCAACTGCGTCTACAGTGGTGCCAAGCCAGATCAATGTGGAATGTCACAGATTGGCAAAATGGCAAAAGGTTGTGTTTAGTGATGAATCCCGGTTTGTTTTGGGGACAGATGATAACCGTGTATAGGTGTGGAGGCACCCTGGTGAGCGGTACAATTCTCCCCACACTGTTCTACGTCACACTGCCCGCACAGCTGGTGTAATGGTCTGAGGGGCCATAGTCTATGATAGCCTGTCCACTTTAATTGTGATGCGTGGAACCTTAACGGGCCAACGGTACGTTGAAGATATTCTTCGACCCCATGTAGGACCTTTCCTTAATAGTCTTCCAGGGGCAATTTTCCAACAAGGTAATGCTCGTCCGCTTACAGCAAGAGTTGCTCAAGACTTCCTGCGTCATTTTCAGACTCTTCCATGGCCGGCCCACTCTCCCGATTTGTCCCCTGTAGAGCACGTGGGGAATCAGCTAAAATGGCAGAGGCCGTCGTGTCACTCTGTACATTATTTAGAGTTGGCTGTTCAAGATTTGTGGGCCCATCTGCCTGAGAATAACATAAGGTGTCTAATGAACACAATGCCGGACCATGTGGCGGCATGTATTGCAGCTGGAGGTGGTCCAACGCGCTATTGGAGTTGCCCAGTATTTGTGTCGTTGCACACCCTGTATTCGTTTAATTGTCTTGTTTTTGATCAAGTGAATCTCTCATCTGTGTCATTATGTGTATTAAATTTCATTTCTATCTGATGCTTTCCTCTTGGGTCGCTATTTTCAATGTTTCTGAGTGTAGTTTGTTTTATCAGAGTTTGATCTTCATTTCTTTTTCTGTAATAAATATTAACGCACGATTATTTCTCGTGGACACGTTCTAATTATATAAAATTGTTTCGATCTGAAAGGCGATGTTTGGATAATACATTCCAATTCTTTCGCAAGAAAGTAAACAATTTAAAAATGGAAAATAAAATTGCATGTCCTTGGAAAAACGTACAGATTATAGCTTTTCAAAAGAAAAATTACACAGATATATGACAAATAATAAAATTTAAATGAATATTTTGGATTAATATATTTGTAAGGTGAAATCGACTTTTATATTTCATAATGAAAGAAAATATTCTCTCAGATAAATTAAAATGTAAAAGTATGTATGATTAATGAAAATGCAGAATATTACTAAAATATATTTTCCTATTGTGCATAAAATGGAATATTTTTTAAAAAAACAACAGTTAATAGATGTTCATGATTGTAAAACTTAAACTTTTGAATAGCGATGAAACTGAATAAGTTTTTCAAACAGTCCATACTTCATATATATTTTGTTGCAAGGTTATTATTCATATATAATTTAACGTATTACGTGTCTCGTAACAATTTCAAGAATTGATATACTAACATATATAATACAAATAAGAATAAAAAATAGATTATGTGTATCGATATCAATTTTTTAGCCATGGATTGTCTTACTAATAACTCACTCAATTCCATAAAGAACATTCTTGAAAGAAAAATGATGCAAGACAATTTTTGGTTCATAATTTCAAAGAAAATGAATTAATAATTGAAATTTTAAAAAATTAAATTTTTGTTAGACAGTAAGAAAATGTCATTTTTCTGATAGAAAATGGAATTTCGTTTCGTGCTTCAAAATGTAGTGAGTTAATTCCGAAGCGAGTGAGTGTTTAACCCTTTATCTACCGCATTATGATTTATTGCAGTTTTTTTCACCCAATATTTTTTTTAATCACTACATTGAAAATTAAGGGATATACATAAACAAAATACTCCACTTCGGGAAATTTAATCCGTTAGAGCTAATTAATTAATTAAAGATATTCAACTGTAAAATTAGTTATATACGCTGTTCACTTAAAATAAATAGTCAAATAGTTTTCTAAGGTCTTCATCAACATACAAAAAAATAAGACACTTAAATTTTGACATTAACTATATTTTTTGGGAACAAAAATGACAATCTTTGCAATCCGCTGAAAACGCCGTCAGCTGAAAACACAATTTCTGCTATAAAACGATTCGCCTTTCCCGCTAAAATATTCATCATAGAACACCTGCTGCCATATATCTTGGAAGAGTGGATTTCAAAGAACATTCCTGCTAAGTATCGTCACAGTATTCATAAAAATGGTCACTATATGTAATTTTAAAGTAAAAGTGATACTGTCTGTAGATAAAGGGTTATTGATGAGGCACTATAAAGCAACACACACAAGGGCTTTTGGAGACGGACCTCGTCATTTTGAACTATAGTCAGATGAAGAGGAAAAAACTTGAGCTTTCACTCACCTCTCCAAGCATCCACATAGCCCCAACGGAAGGACTTTGAGCCTCGACAGATTTAACGTTCATTAGACCCTTTACACAGCAGGTCTTCAGTAGCGCTAAGGCTCGAACTCATGATACGTCATCTCCGAGTTCATTACCATAATGGATTCCGAAAAGGTAACACAAAGTAATATATGAACTTTGTCGACCCGAAGACAAAATGCTTAAAGCGCCGTCATGTGCAAGAAAAAGCATCTAACATTTCAAAGTGTGACTATAAGTTTCAATGTTGTATGCTAATTTAATTAAATTAGTCTACAACATTATAAATGTAAAGTAATAAAACTTATTTCTGTAATCCATTTTATTTTGAATTGCCCCTATATTAAGCAAGTACCATAAAAAAAGAAAAAAAATCATACTTTTTTTGTAAATAAATATTTATAAACTAATAGCATAAAAAATAATTGAATAATTTTTTACGAGATATTTTTTTAATTCTAAAACATCACTTTGAATATTTCCCTTCAAATAGCGTTTTCACAGATATAATAATTTTCTGATATCCTTCTTCGATTAAAAAGGAATTTTTATTATCCGGCTGAAATAAAATCAGGGTGAGAATCAGAATCCTCACAAAATTCTCCGATTCACGCTTATCATCAATTTCAACGCAATAATTTTCACCTCCTTCGGAGCAGAATGTTTTTCTTCAACATCATACGTTTAGTATCATACAACATCTCATTCTTCCTTTCTCATTTTTTAAAATAAAATCTAAAAAAGAAAGAAATTTAAACTATATTTTAAATTGCCAAAAATCAGCGAAGTGATAAAAAAAAATATGTCATAAGAAGTGATTTGATTTCTAAGTGAAAATACAACCTACTCGTAGTGCAAGTTCATCGTCATTATAACGCTTTATATGAATAAAACGTTTAGGCGTTTTATATATGAATGTATATATAGTCGAACCCCGATTTAACGACTTTTTTCTTTCCCCAATTAAAATTAAAGCAAAACTCTCGATTATACGATAACGAATAATAAATCCCGAATTAATGAGTTATTTCAACAGTTGGATTTTTTTATTAGTTTGTATTAGAAAAAATTGAATCTTTTTTTCAAATGATATTCTTTTTGTCCGGAACAGAAAAAAGGATTTTTCTTGTAAATAAAAAAAAAAAGAAATGAGTCTTACAGTAGTCGCACATGATGTGTAACATCTGACATGTTATTGTGGTAAATACGCAATATTAATTTTTTTCCTGAAAAAAATATGAATCGGGTATGATTGGAAATAATTTTCTATCGAATAATTATATCTTTAATGAAAATTGTATTTAATTATATATAACAAAAGGAGTAAAAAAATGCAATATTTTATCAAAAATAATTATACATGTTCAATTTGGGGAAGAGCGGTGACAATAGACTTATAACTAAAATGTGACTCATATACTTGCGATTTCAAAGTATTTCATCGTTGGGTGGATGACCTGAGTACCCAGCTCTTAGCTACAACCTCATATCAGTAGGTATTTGAGTGACTGTACATGATTGATTTTTGCCCTTTGTTACGTTTAAATGCTTTAAAAATAAAATACAAATACTGGGGATTTTGGGAAAATAAAAATTTGAAATATTAAACTGCATTAAAATTGAGAAAAGAAGCTTCAAAGTCGGCACAAAGCATCGAAAATAAAGTTAAAATTTCGATCTTGGGTGGGCGGGGCTAAACCGACCAATGAAAATGCAGCTAGGATCATGAAAAAAGTAGTTGAAAATAAAACAGAAAACGGCTTTTTAAAACGCTATTAAAAATATACTATCAAGAATAAAAATATTAGATGAACATTTAACTAAAAAAAGAGATCAGTCGGAATAATTTTCAGATGAAAATTAAAGAGTAAAAATTGAAAAATGAAAGAATCTGGAGATCGAACACGATGTAAAGCATTGTTAGCGAATGACTCTGACCACTAGACCATGGGGAAAACACAGTTATAGTAACATTATAAAACAAAAAGTCGGTCGGAGAATTTTCCTTGAGAACGAGAACTTTTATAGGAAGTGTACGATGATTCTTATACATGTAAGCTTATTTTTAAAAAGCAGAGCTGTTAATTTTTAAGTTCCCGTAGGGCTGGCAAGCTAGTTAAGTATTTAAGCGCGAGTCCTGAAAGCCAGGACCATTACAAATAAAATGCTGTTTCGATGGAATTAAAGGAAATTATTATATTTATATATTTTTATACACAAGCTAATGTTTAACATTTAACCTAGAATATTGCCTTTTCGTTTGATATTAGCATACCATTGGTAACAGTGCTACAATTTGAACTACATAGAGGGAAGGTGAATCGAAAATGTTTGATATTTCAACTTACTGTTCGTCTAATGAACCACATATTGCCGGATTTATAAATTATTTTGTATAGTAATAGTTAAACACGTTAATTCGAAAAAAAATATAGGAAGGATAAAGAGGAAATCGTAAAAAAGTTGTAAAGAAAAAGTTAAAAAAAAATAACAGTGAATATAAAATTTATTTTTATAAAAACGTGAAAGAAACTGAAGTCATTTTTAATTTTTTAAAAATATAATGTAATCTCTCATTCAAAACACTATCATTACAACTTCTACACAACACACATATATTAACTACGGAAACCACATTTAAATTAATTTCTGAACGATTGGATACAAACAAAATTAAAACAATTATAATGTTTATATTTTTCATGCATAAACTTCCTGAGATATTTACGGTTCACTAAGCCAAGCATGACAAAACGTTAAAAAAACATGTCGAATTCTGGATTATACAGTTGCTGCTATTATAAATAGAGGAGGCGCTATTTTCAAATATCATTGAATCTGCTAATACCAGTTCGTCTGAATTATGAGTCACTTTCTTTTTATTATACTGTTAATTAGATTTTCTACTATTTTATTGCAATGATGAAAATGTGAAACGAAGACAGCACAATAAGCATTTCCTAGCAGAAGAAAACTTTAGTACGTCTGCTTTTTGACCAAATGGTCGCACCATCCGGCTGGAAGTAGGCAAGATGTGCAAAGTCTTTAATTTATTAACATATTGTTAGTCTTCAAATGATGAATTAGCTCTTTCGAATTAAGGTTAGCGTTAAGCTTTATTCACTGTTAGGTCGACAAACTTATATTTCTCCATCGTGGTGTCAATGGCAGATGGATTTTAACCCAGAAACAACCGAAGATTGATCATATCTCCAACGTTCGAGTTGACGACAATTCAGAAAAAGGTCGTCAACCCAAGGTCTGATAAATACAATTCCGAGAGTACAGTAGGTATTTATAAGCATAATTTAAGAAACTATGCTGAAATATATCACTGTTAAGGGCACTACTGCCTAAAGAATAATGTTAAAGGCAAACATTTTTTTTCAGGTGATCCTTTTGGAGTGTAGAAAAAATGTAGCTAGTACACTTTAGAGATCAGAAAAGTTATCACATCCCGTAAACTTGAGAAATAAGCGTGTTCATTGATATTAAATTAGCTTAATAGAACATGGAAAAAAGTGGTCGTTCTGGCTCTTAATTAAACTTACCATGCCTTTCTGATGCTGAGAGCGATTAAGCTTTTAATGTGAACGATTGTTATCAATTCATTCAGCCATGAACAGATTCTCACAGTAAAAAAAAGTGTTTGTTGTCTACGATGGAAAGAGCTTGAATATTTTAATTCAGATGTCACAAATGACGTTTTTTAATTATTGCTGAACTGGCGTCACGCTTATTTTATCTAAAAGATAACGTCAAGTTATCACGAAATTTCAGAAATGTGATGGCTTTGCTTACCATGGGAAATAATGCCATTCATTTATTTCCTACTTAAATACCAGGTTGGTAACCCATATCTGTTGAGGAAGAAGATCGTTTGCATCTGAAGAAAATCTTCTCTTCAGACTTACTACATAAGCTGTAAGGCGTGCTTGTTTTTAATTTAGCAGATCAGAGTAACACAGAAGATAATATACTCAAAACTACAGTTGCAATTGTTGTTTAATATAATGACTATATTTTACGATTCTCCGATTGAAAGGCTGTGTCGTTTGACTAATCACTCATTCTTATCAAATATTTAGGTATCACGCATATGTCATTCAGAAGGGCAGCTGTTGTTAGAAATAATGCTAAGTGTCGCTTTATTGTTCTTCAAGATTAAATTTTTTATCTACGGAATAACTGCATTATATTAAAGAATTTAACGTCTTAAATGAGGACTATCAAACAATATTTTGTTATCTCAGCTTGAAAATGGGCTTTTAAGGTATATGGTACAATTAATTTTCTGTCTTCTTTTTTGTTCTATAAATCAAATAGAAAGTGTTATTTAGAGCAAATTATTTTTAATTGGATGCCTCACATTATGAAAAAGAGAGTAGTTCTTTACTATACTCTTATCGACAGCGAATGAATTCCTCTATCCCGTTATAAATAGTGAATTAAAATTTTTAAACAAAAAAATGTGTACTAATTTATATTCAACTTTGAAAAAACATTAAATAAATTTTTAGAGTTTATTCTAATTTTAATTTTACAAAATCTGTAATAATTATTTCAAATACAAGCAAATGCAAGTAAAAATTAATTCTTAAATATATTAGTAGAAGAGTTCTGATTTTAATAACAATTACCTTCGACTAAAATCAATTCTTTATATTTAAACATCTTGAAACTAACTTTAAAATATTTTTCTTCTAATTCATGAAAAAAAGTACCTTTGTGATGTCAACTAATAAAAATTTTCATAATACTATGTTGAAGAAATTCGTTACCGAAAAGTTATATTTTTTAATAAAATCGCGTAAGAGTATCCCTGATTGATTATCATTTTTATTGCTATACTTTCATATTTATATATTTATAGTTTATAAAAAATACCATTAAATTCATCTTACTCTTATAAAAAGTTTTCATCTCTAGCTAGTCCATTATTAATCTATATATATATATATATATATATATATATATATATATATATATATATATATATATATATATATATATAATTGTTACACAATAAGGAATTATCAGTATTTTTATACCTTTTTATACCTTTACCTATCTGACTACCCTAAAATTGTGAATTTTGCCAAAAATTGACAATTTTTTTATGATTTTATTTTATATGCCATCTTATTAACTTTATAAAAATACCAAGTTTATTTTTTCTCATTCACTAGAACAAAAACTACAAGTGTTTTAATAAAATCAAATGCCCCTTCTTTAAGCAGGATGTCTTACTTTAAAATTCGTTTTGTTCGAAATGTGTTTTTTTAAATGCTCAAGCGGGGATGACGATTGCTCAAAAAGTTTTGAAAATAATTAACTGAAATTTTTGTCTATACTCTCTATAATAGTAGAAGTGTTTCAATCTTCACATTTATGTATCACACTGTTTTGTCACAAAATTTATAGTCCCTTATGTGAATATAATCACTATATTTTAAGCAATTTCATATAATAACTAAGATAAAGTGTTCTGGTTTTTGTAAAAATTAAAATATCTCTTATCCTGGAGGTCATTTCAAAAATGAATAGCAAAGCAACACATCAAAATTGAAAATTTGTGCATTAACTTTTTGTACAGATTGGGCCCCTTTTATGCATTTGTTTGTAAATTTTATCAACTTTTCCTCATTTTAGTAATAATAGTTTTTTCTTCTCTTTTTAATTTTAGTATATTTTTCTTAAAATGTAATAAATAAATCTAAAAACTGCAAAAAAAATTCCCATTTCTCCATTTTTTTAAAAAAAAAAAGTTGCCGCAAGTAGTCGAATACCTTAAATGCTTTTACCTGGCTTTGGGCAATATTTTTATTGCTTTTTCTATATCCAAGCAAAACTCGGTGTAATGCCATTTCAGTCTAAAATAAGAAAATATTTATAGTAATATTACATGATGAAAAATTTATTTATATATTTAATAAAAATATTTATTGTAATAACTCGCCATTTTTAAAAAGCAGCATTCTGTTCTACACACAAAAAACGTATTTATAAACATTTAATCTTCAAGCAATCTATTAAAGCGATTTGTGGAAATATTTGATGCACTCTTTAACTAACTTTACGAAAAAGAATTTCAATGTGAAATTCTATACTTAAAATTTTTAATTTTGAAGAAACTTACGAAAATTTTGTGAGTCTCACATAGAGATGTATGTATGTCTCTATTTTTTAAAAAATTCTTATCGCTGCTTTTAGTGCTTTTTCTAAAAAGAGATTCTATACATTTTGATAAATTATAAAGAGTTCTTTGACAATGTATGTAATAATATTTAACTCAAAATATTACTTTCGGATAAAAGAAAAATAATTCTCGATAAGATAAATTATATACAAAAATCCCACAATAACCTCTTCCAAATTTCTAGCGATAGATGTTTAATAAAAATTTTAAAAACATAATTTTCGATTGTCACAATTTTTTAAAGGAAAAAAAAATTGCTTACTGTATTTAAAAATCAATACGTGCTTAATGCAAAAATTTGAGGAACTGAGACCCACAATTTAACACCATTCATTAGTATGAATAATTCCATGGAATAAATATATCCGAATCCACAATGAATCACTATGTCAAATCCATGTAAAAGTGCTTTGCATTGAGGGCTTAATTCCCTCCCCTTAGCAACTTGCGAATGAATATAATTATTGTTGTTATTAATAATGCCACCTGATCGGCATGGGCCCGATCGAAGCCCACAAAATTTGTCAAGGCAAAAGGCTAGATTGTACGTCTGTCGTTAGCCGTAGACTGGAGCACCGCGCAGGGGACAGTTGGCTTTGGTTCGTTTCCTCTCCGATTTTGAGAGAGAACACCCCAAGAATGGTCTGAGGTCTCGCATCTTCCTCTTCCACCAGCCTCACGAGAGAACTTGCGGCTCGACGGCTATTTAGAATACCCCTATGCCGCGAAGACACTATACATTTACAAACATTCATGCATTCTTCGGGATTCGAACCCAGGTCCTACGACACAGCAGTCAGAGTCTCTTACTACTGTACCAGAGGGGTGAGTGAGTGAATATTAACGTCGCAACTTTCAGCTACACGAGGGCTTTTGGACTATACCGGATAGGTGACATATATAATTATAAATGTTGTATATCAGAGTTTTAATCCTTTTTAGATTCTTCTTTTTTAAGAAATTTTCAAATATCCATGTTACGAATATTTCAAATTTCTTTTACTTAGGGTGATTTTTGGGAGGAGTTGCCAGAGGAACTATTTCTCATAACATCATTTTAGAACTGCTTCATTGATCATAAGTAATTGATTTGCTCTTTTCATTTCTTTGAAAGAATAATAATTTTTGTCACATTTAATTCAATCTCCTTTAAATATCTTTATTTTTCCCGCTAGATTACTTATTATTAATATTTTTGTTTTTAATCTGTCTAAATATTATTCATTAATCTTTTCGTGAATAATTGGCTATCTACAGATATTTCATTCCTAAAATTCAATTTAATTTATTTAATTGAAAAATATTGCTTGAATAAAAATTCTGGCCGAGAGAGGGTTTTTTTTATTATTATTATCTCCAAAATATTTTCAATTCCTTTTTAGACATTAAAATTAAAAACTCCTATAATAAGTTGATATGAATGATACACAGTTCATCAGTATAACTAATACAGGGTGACTACAAATAATGGATCCGATTTTAAAAAAATCAGGTTATTGAAACTACCACACATAGGACAATAAGTGATACATGAGTGTTAAGAAATGTACCAAGTTCTTTTCTGTTACTAATTTTCGATGTGTGACCCTCTTGTTACACGGCTGCAATCAATCACGGTCCAATCTGTAATCTAGTTCGTTCCATACAATTTGTACCATCACTCTATCAATCTTTCGTAATGCTGCACAAAGGCTTACTTGTCGTCCTCTGTTATTTGTTGCGTCAATTAAAAATGTCTCGGCTTGAAATTTAATTCTTTTTTCGCCAAATTCTTCATACCGTTTTCTGGGGCATCCAAACTTTACACGTGGCATCTCTCATAGAATTCAGTGGACTTTGAACAAAACACTGTCTCACCTTCTGCACTGCTTCCGAGACGCTTGACCGGCCGCTGTTTCTTTCTTTTTTATACAAACAAATCGTTTTCTTAAATTGATTATACCCACGCAGAATGCTCTTGTTGGTTAATGCTTCTTTTCCATGCTAAATCGAAATAAGTGAAAAAACTTATGCATACTAAAATACGCAAAAACTCTTCTCTGTCATTGTCGCTTTGTTTGGGTTGGTAAGATAACTTGGTATATTTCTCTATATATTCATGTATCACTTATTGCAGTGCTTCTCAAAGTTGCAATACTCGCGACGCAATATTCAATCATAATTTTCATTGCGCCCCCCCCATACAATAACAATGTACTGAATTCAATAATACTGTACTTTGACGTTAAAACTACGATACGACTTTAACCTTTTAGACACCCCCCGTGTATATAAACGTCTTGCACAGCCCAAACATTTATTTCTCCAGACGTATATATACGTCTTTCCGAAGTATGATCTTTTCTGTGCACTGTTATCCGTAAAATTATTCCGAAGACTTTGGAATGCAATAAAATGACCTTGACAATGTTTGCGCTAATGATTTACTCTTATTTCAGATTATTTTTACTTCCTTATTCCTCTCCCCTCCCCTAATACATCATATACGCGTGCGAACGTGGAGAACGGTTGGCATTTGGAAGCGAATCGCGAAACTTTTGATCGGCACAGTCAAGGTTTAATTATAAACCGTACAAAAATTATCAAGATAAGTGTTAATTTTTGTTTTAAATTATATATATGACAAGCCCATGGGGTCACTGGTAATTAATAAACTTGTTTTTAACTTAGTGTATTGTTAAATTAATTATAAAATACATTGTGTAGCATTGATATATTTATAAGCGTAATATATCAGCGTAAATGTGTATTTTATTTTTTTATTATGTCAGAATGTATTTTGTTTGTTTACTTTCAGTAAATTAATAATTTTTTTAAATAATCTTTTGTTCTCGATTTTTCAATATGCTCACCCCCTTGTCGAGTTGTCACGCCCCTAAGGGGGGCACGCCCTACAGTTTGAGAAACGCTGACATATTGTAATACATGCATTAGAGTTTCAAAAACTTGGTTTTTTAAAATCGGGTACACCATTTATGCTCACACTGTACCTTCAGAAAATCTTTCAAAAATATTTTATTATTAATAAATGTAATTTAAAGTTTCAGCAGAAAATCGTTATTTGAAGTTATTCAAGTACTGTATCAAAATGGAGTAAAATTTTCCAAGAATTTTTTGTTTAATATCCACCCCCTCCTTTTACTTTTGACAAAAAACATATTTTTATTCTTCAAACTTAATATTTATTGAAAAATTCAGAAAATCAGTGATTAAGTTACAAACAAAACTTCATTTTTTCAAAAAAAAAATTATTATTAAAATGCTCGGGGTTTATTAATTTAAAAAATTATTTATGAGAAACATTTTATATCATTAATTTAATGTACTAATTCCATTTTACATATATGTATGTGTTATAAATTATAGTAAATAATTTTTTTAAAAAGTTACTTAATACATTTAAATTATTCTAATTTAAGAGTTTGTTGTGTATAGCAACATTTCTCTAAACTCATACGGTAAGTATGTATAGATGTCATAATGTACGTTAAAATGTGTAGTATTGTACTTTTGTGATGAAGTTGTTTAAGGGGACTTGGTACCCTTTGAGCAAATTTCTTTTTTTACGTATTTAAAAATTATATTTTAGCATTTTATACAATGTTTCTATTCAAGAAAATGATACCAGATGAAAATTTTCATATATTATTCACACAACTTTAAAAATTACAATTTTTTGAAGAAAATTGGGAAAATTTTAAAATCCTACTCCCCTTTTGTAAAAATTAATTTTTTGACCTGAAATTTTTTTATAATATTCTTATGGATGTTCTAAACAACTTTAGGGATCGATTTTAGAATAACTTCATTCGTTTACGAGAAACAAAATGTTGATATACAGGCTAAAAATCAACGAAAAAGCCAACATGTCTTACATTTTATTTTTTTTAAACAAAGTATTCAGTTTATAGCAAAACGGATCCCTAATTTTGTTACATGCTTTATTTTTAACACGCAGGGAAAAAATGGAAGTGATTGGTAAATAATTGTCGAAGGAGTAGCATTTTGAATGCACTAAGGTTTCGAAAAACACAAACTGAGAAAAACCAGTTTAAAGTTTATAATTCTGAAAAAATAATTATTATAAGCTTAATTAAACTTAAAATACCACTTTAAGATATTAGTTATACGTTTTTTTAAAATAATTGCATTTTCATATTTTTTTCAACCCACACATTTTTATAAATGATCAACTTTTAGAGAGTATTAATTGCACAAGAAAATTCAAGAAAAACGTTAAATTTTTTTTTCTGTCACGACAGAAATTTTAGCTGTTTTTCTTCTTATAATATTAAAGTATTGCATTTGTATGAAAAATATACCAGGAATAAGAACTGAAATTATAAAATGTTTAATATAAAATGCCTTAATTTAAAAATTTTACATGCACACATTTCACAAAGAAAAAAATGATTGTATGCATTGCCTCGGAAATATTCTGCTTTATATATTGCACATTCTTTTTTTAATGTTATTATTTCTCTTCATAAATTAGATTTTTTTTTATCAAAACGCTTTTTTTAGCTTTTTTTTCTAAAAAGGGGGTGTGGCTTAATTGCCTAATTTGTTTTCAAATGAAGTTTTATTCAACTTCTATCTTTCCGACATGCATAAGTGATATATCAATCGAAAGATAATAATGCAAAGAATAAGATTAAATGAAAATAAAAAAAACGATAGGTTTGTGATTTTAGGGGTACCAAGTCGCCTTAAGATATTCAAACACGTTAAATTGACCAAATTTGGTCAAAACACATATGTTTTTTATTTTGTTGATTAGAGCTATCTTTTAGCTTTACAAAACATTCTTTGTTTTGTTTCCACGTTACCTAGAAGCCAATTTACAACCAATTTTATAAAATTAAAAAAACTGAAAGTGGGTCTTACCAGAAGTGGACATTTAAATTGCTCAAAGTTTGTCATTGCGAGTCGGATACCTCAAAATATAACAAATCTATTGTTCTAAAACTTTTTGACCTTGATATTTACATTTTATTTTCTAGAGAATGTATTAAAATATTTCTTATTGTATGAATATATTTTGAGTTTTGGCCTGATTTAAATAATGGTCTAAAGAATGTCACATTTCTTCTAATATTTACTCAATCAGCTCTAAAATTTTTAAATTTTAAATTCTTTTACTGATATAAGTTTATTACTTTTTCTCTTATTGCTTTCAAGTTTTTCAAAAATATTGCTAAAATTTCACTTATAATTGTGATTTTGTAAAATTTAGATAATTTTTTTCAAAATATTGCTAGTTAAATTTTCGTAATTATTGGTATTGATTCTCAAAAAAGCATTTTTAATGTTCTAGTACGCTATTTTTTTAAAAAGTACCCCAAACGTGTTAGCATACCTTAAATAGATTGAAACTACTGTCAAAATTATTAAATGACTTAATTAAAGTTTTATTATTTATTTCTTTTTATTATATTTTTTCTGGTCGAATAAATTATGGTTATTCCGTAATATGTATTAATCACACATATTACGGAGTACAGTAGAGACGCGAAAACTCGGCACTCGATGACCCGGCAGTCTGGATAACTCGACTACACCTTCGCAAGTTGAAGATCCAGTACAATAACCAGAAGCTACTGCTTTTGTCACAGTTAATAAAAAAATGTCGGAAAATGAAGACGTTACGTTGAGGACACGATACAAACTCTTAAAATATATAGTTCGAAACCACCCATCTGTATTTTGAACAAGGTGTGTCGGTAATGGACATTCATCATCTTCGCAATGAAACAAAAAAAACTCCTTGTGCAGTGCGGAAGACAACAGAACATTATGCATTTCTTTTTAAAAAGTGGCCAGGTTTTGCAAAGTCGACTACTTAATTTTCTTTATGGATAGCTTCATGCCTTCATAAAGTATTTTTCTGAGGTGTGTCTGATCAAGAAAATTACTATACACCCAGGGTGGGCATTAAGTCGATCGCGATCACCCGGTGGACCACCAAGGCATCTTTGGGTGACCGCCTTTTGTCTAAAGATCTAAAAATCATGTCATCATTCGAAGGTCTAGAAACATTCTGAAAATACGGAGAAAAAAAAATTAGAATCACAAGAGAAAAAGTTGGTTAAATAGAAAATGTACTTCGATATTTGGAGGTTATTTTACGTAAGAAAATCGCAAAATTTTCTTAATTCCAGGGAAAAAATCGCTAAATAGAGAAATTCGCAACATAGAGGCTCGTAAAAATGGAGGTCCGACTGTATTCTAGACTTTATGTTAGCTCACTACACCAACGCCACTGGGTGGACCCAGTGGCGTAACGTACACCCCCCGCAACTCCTGCATCGCCAGGGGGCCCAAAGCATACTGACGCCAAGTACATAATAGGGCTTGAGGCCAAAAACCTGACTTTGCAGGGGGGGGGCATAATATTCTCCGTTATGCCCTTAAGTGGAACGCAACACCTTGAAAGTATTAGGATTAGCCCGTACCCTGGATTAGTCTGCCCACCCCTACTATGCACTATGTATTCATTAATTTTCACTTTCGTGAAGTAAGTGTTCTATGCCTTCATAAAATACGTAATTTCCCTTCTGTATTTGGGCAGTTTATTTTCTGTTGTATTCTCAAGAAATCAATAAATGCATGTGCAGTACAATTATTTCTGAGGAAACACACTCGTACCTATTCTTTTTTAATCCCTTTCTTGATGACCCAGGATTTTCACAAACTGGGCCACCCTTTGGTCCACTTAGGCCGAGTTTTCGGGACTCTACTGTAATAGCCTCTAAAACTAAATTCGCTGTAGAAATTTAAATATATTAATATTTTTTCCCACCGCAGATACTGTTTATTCTATTCAAACCAGATTTACACCAATGCTGTGCTTGTAAAAGTTATCATTGCTGTAAATATTGTTATACAATTGTTGAAACTTTTATTTAACTTTTCTCATTCATATTGCAACAAAAATAATAGTTTTTACTATTTAGTCTCATTCGCACTAAGTATGAAATCTGAAAAATCGCAAAGAACAGATTCTAAAAATTAGTAAATAAAAAGTTATTTAACCATGCCCTTGATTTGTAACACCTTAGTTACCTAAAAAGCAAAATACTAAGGGTCAATTTTATTTCTTTTCTTCATAAACTATTAAAAACTTATGAATCGCACTTTTATAATTCAAATTAAATTTTTTATTTAAATAAAAAAAATAATTTTTAATTGTATTGAAAGAATCGCAAGGAAAAATCTGAAGAATCGCAAAGAAGTTATTCTAAAAAATTTTTTAAATAAAAAGTTACTTAACCATTCCCTTGATTTTTAATACTTTAGTTATAATCAAGACTAAATTTATTCCTTTTCTTCTTAAACTATTTGAAACTTATGAATCGTCCTAATATAATTTAGATTAATTTTTTTTATTTAAATAAAAAGAATTGCATTTTTTAAAAAAATTGTATTGAAAGTGAGTGAGTGAGTGAATGTGAGATTTTATGGCGCAAGAGCCAAATCTGGCTATACTGCGCCATACATTTGTGAAAATCTGTGATCTAGACGGGAAAAGAAAGAAAGGGTAAATTGAATGACAAGAAGAAGGGTCGAAAATAGAGAAGGATCACTAGGGTACCCCAGGTTCGTGAGACCCGTGTTTACCAAAGATAGTAAGCCCCTTGGGAAAAGGAAAAGATCACTAGGGTACCTCGGGATTGTGACACCCGTACTCACCTAAAGAAGGTGAGCCCCTGAGGGGTTGTATTGAATTGATTGATTGAATATTAACGTCGCACTGTTCAGCTACACGAGGGCTTTTGGCGACGGACCACGTAATTTTGAACCATGGTCAAGTGACGTGGACGACACCTGAGCTGGCACCCCCTCTCCTAACTACCACACCACACCAACGGGAGGACATTTCAGCTCTCGACACATTTAACGTGCATCGCTGCCCTACACGGCGGGTCTTTAGTGGTACGGGGCTCGAACTCGTGACAAGGCAAGCCACTGTCCGATACCTATACCACTCGGCTACCGCGGCCACGGGGTTGTATTGAAAAAATCGCGCAAAGAACATATTCTAAAAATTATTTAAATAAAAAGTTACTTAATCATGCCCTTGACACTTTAGTTACCTGAAAACCAAAATTTAATAAAGACTAATTTCATTTTATTTCTTTTCTTCGTAGAATACTGAAAACTTATGAATCGCACTTTTATTATTTAGATATAAATTTTACTATTTAAATTTTTAAAAAATTGATCCTTTTTTTAAAAAATTGTATTGAAAGATTCTAAAATTTATTTAAATAAAAAGTTACTTAATCTTGCCCTTGGTTTTTAACACTTTAGTTACCTGAAAAGTAAAATTTAATAAAGACTAATTTTATATTTTTTTTTCATAAAATATTGAAAACTTATGAATCGCACTTTTATTATTTAGATTAAATATTACTATTTAAATAAATAAAAATTCTATTTTTTTTTTAAAGAATTGTATTGAAAGTTTTTGCAAAGCACTCATTGAGTGCTTGTTTACGAAAAAAGAATTATAATGAAATATTCTTTTTAAAAAACTAAAATAAGCCTTTATTCTGCATTTCTGCTCGAATAATAAAAATAATGAAAATTTAATGTTAAGCTGGGAGTAAAACTTCGAATAGAAAAGTAATTTTGAAAAGTGATAATTGAGCACAAAAAAAATGAACTAAATTTCTGAATATTTAATGTAATCTACAATAGATAGGGATTAATGGAAGAATTATACAGCTTAGAAGCTGTTCATATAGAACTAAAAAATTCTTGTTTTACTTATTTAAACAGAGCATTTTTTCTTTTTCGCATTATATACATATCACCTAGTTTTTTCAATAAATATGATTCAAAAAAATAAACTCCTAAAATATATACGAAAGTTAATTTTTATTTAATCAATACATTTTTGAAAATTTTAAAATGAAAAAAGTGAATACTTGTAACTTAACTATTTTGTTGATGGAGGTATTAACTTAGCAGTAACTAACAATGACTATCATTGACTTGACACAATGTTAAAAAGTGACATTCTCCAGTTTTTCTTAAATAATAAGGAAATATAACAAATTATTATAGATTTGTTATCATTATTTTTAAACAATGTTGATATACACTGCTGGACAATTGCTAAGGACGGCTCACAAATTGCTGTGTAGCATAACATTAAGCGAGACATGAGGCCTAGTAGGATAAAATATAGTTGCCACACTGTTCAGACATTAGAATAAAGAATATTTATTGTTCTGGAAAGTACAAAAGCTGTGAAACATCTGAAAGAAAAAAAATGTTCATTTGATCTGCGTACGGAGAAATGGAACAATGCATCTAAAAGTCAGCAGGCACCTTAAAGAAAGGTATCAGTACGGGATATGTCCACCGTGGAGTGTGATGCAACATTCCACACGTCGTACCATACTTTGCACAACATTATCCAGCAGCTGTTGAGGCAATTTTTCCCATTCCTCTGTGAGTGCACGGATGAGGGTGTTCTTGTTTGTCGGAGGATAGTTTCGACCAGCAACTTGCCTCCCCAAAGCATCCCACACATTTTCAATGGGGTTTAGATCTGGAGAACGCGCTAGCCATACGAGACGTTGAATACCCTCACTGTCTAGACAATCCTGAACAGTGAGTGTTCGATGACATGTTGCGTTGTCGTCCATAAAAACAAATTTATCACCGACAGCACCACGGAAAAGACGAACATGAGAAAGTAGAACTTCATCAATGTATCGTTGGCCCGTCATAGTCCCATTCGCAACCACATGTAGGCGCGTGCGGCCATTGATCATGATAAAGGCCCCCACCATGATACTGCATGTCGGATATCGGTCCTTTTCCTGGATATTTTCTGGACGATAAGCAGTACCACTCTCGCGCCAGATCAGTTGGCGTCTACAATCCGATGACAGACTGAACCTACTCTCATCTGAGAATAGTACGCATGCCCAGTCCTGTTCAGTCCAATTGTGATGCTCACGACACCGTTGCAAAACGGGCAGTACGGTGTTGTCTAGTCAATGAGACACACACAACAGGTCTGCGTGCGTATAGTCCTCCTCCCCTCAAACGTCTGGCAACAGTTTTTCGGGAGATCTGCTTTCCTGAGGCAGCAAGAAACTGATTTGCCACCTGCTGAGCTGTGGTGCGCCTGTTCCTTTTTGCTGATAGGACGATATATCTGTCTTCTGCAGGCGTCGTGCTTCTAACACGACCTCCCCCGTGCCGTCTACTACACATTCCAGTATTTTTAAATGACTTCCACAGCCGTGAAACAACGCTGTGAGCGATGTCGAACTCCCTGGCAACATCTGTTATATTTTTCGCCCTTCGATCTTTCCAATAATTCGGCCACGCATAAAATCATCTATGTGATGTCGGGAAGACATGCCAAAAATTTTAAGTTCGTCTATTAAATCTTTCCTGTAAAACTTTGACTTGAAACAACAACTGTCCACACGCGTCAAAAGCTTTAAAGCTCTTATGAACGCTATCACGTGATGAACAGATGTGGAAAAAAAATTTGCATACTCATACTTCTTCTTACTAATATCGCGCACTTATTCTAATGTTCCACATTTTGCTTCCTTTCATTTTGTGGTTGCTATGGATGATAGTGTTATCCGTCCTTAGCAATTGTCCAGCAGTGTATATTTAATTTTGATTTAATTTCGTCACATTGCTATGAAAATTGTTACACACAACGTTTTACTTGTTATTTCATACAATGTGTGAATTTAATTTTCTTCCTGAATATAAGAAGCTAAATACTTCAGATATGCTGAAACAAATTCTAATTCAAATAAATATATTAAGAACAGGTTTTGCTAACTTAAACGTACTTTTTCGATAATGGAGTTCTTTTTTACAATATCTGGACTCAGAAATTAATTTAGTGTTAAGTACTTCTTAAAACAATGAATGATAGATTAATTATACTTACAAACTAAAAACTACTATTCTTTTTTAATACTGCCATGACCTTAAGGTCGCAAGTGAAGTTTGGAACTCCGAATAAACAGACATTATGATAAAAATAATTAAGTTTATTTGGATCAATCAATTTACTATCAAACAAGATCAAAAACCGAGGGAGCAGTCAAATTTAATGCATACCCCTTAAACTCCTAAGATAAATAATTAAGCACTTAACTCAGTGTAATCCGATGAGGCAGCACTAGCCAGATCTCGCCCGGATGAACTTGATATTCCGTTCTATAGCTTCTTAACAAACAGCACCAAGACTTCCGATAGTCTCTTCGTAAGTCTCACAAAATAGCAGCCTAACGACTAACTCTAACATTCCTTTTCATAGGGTTATTTCACTATCTTCCAAGCTTTTCAAAAATTGGAAGTTTAAGTCACGGAATAAATGTTTGGAACTTATAATGAAATCGCGTTTTATTCAATACCAGTAGAACAAATGAAATTCATTAAAATTTATCAAACAGATAGGAATTGATTTTGCATTTGTTAAAGATATCCGAGTTTTATGCAAGATTCGTACATATAAACGGATTTTATTTGAATCAATCAAAACAAATAGATTCTGTATAGGTGTTTTTAAACCCTCACTTACTTATTTAATTCTAAAAGTAAAAATCATCATATTTTATTGAAATAAATAAATTTTAATATCAATTATCTAATTATTTTTTTGAAAAGTTTATTTTAGAGAATTACATCAAAAATTATCGACCATTTTTTAACACAGAAATAACATATTTAACTAGATAAGAAAAGCTAATACAAATTTTTATGAAAATTTTTTAATAAAATGGCAAAAAAAAAGGGTTCCTAAAAATTAAAAAAAAGCTTTTTTTCCCTCTTTTTCCCAAAGCAGTTTTATAAAATCTGTAACTAATTCACATTCATGATTATTTTTCAAGCTGTATAATTTCTCTACATTTTATTACTCAAACAAACAATATCTAAAATTATTTCATGTTAAGTAACTGATAAGTAAACTACGAGACAATTAGGCAAAATATTTTTAATGTTTAAATTAGCTTTTAGTACAAATACTTAAATAGTTATTTTTAAGTAGCTTATATAAATAAAACCGAATTGGCAAAAAAGGGAATATCCATTTATTTAGCATTTATAAATTGTATAATCTCTATAACAGGGGTGGCAAACCCTTATGGATCAACGTGCCAATTTATCTAAAAAAATGTTTAATGAAGTATAAACGTGCCGTCACAAATAATTTTGTGATTATTAGAAAAATAATAAACCTAATTACTAACAACTCAAAACTCTTTAGTCACTACTAAAAAATACATTTTGTGCACTGTATAGTAGTAAATGTTTTACTTTTACGCGTAATTCAAATTGTATAAAGTAACATTAGTGCGTCTTCTGTTGTTTCAGACTATATGGCAAATAATTCATCTGTAAAACAGTTTCTAAGCAAGTCTGCACTGTTATTCATCTCTAAAAATAATGACTCACAGGCATAGATAAATAAAAATGGGGTTATAATAGCACGAGTCAACTTGCTCAAACAGTTAAATGTGTCTGGAATCGAATTTCTAGTTTCCAAACTTTCATTACTCTGACATTTTTTATATATATCAATTCTAACTTTTCCTTGTTGCAATAAATTTTTGAATTCATAATGAACTATAATAGAAATCAATAAGTTGCATTTCAAATTCTTCAATTTTCAACCAGTCGAACTGGGACAAGTTAAGTCTATTAAATAAAGTCGCATCAGGGTACATAATAAACTTGAGCGTTTCCGATAATTATTTGAACTGGTAACATCTCGCTGAAAATCCCTTGATTGAAGAATCAATTACGGAAATAAATTCTTCTATAACTTTTTCTTCGCCTGGTTTCTCATGTACATCTAAATCTTTGATATTTTGTTCAAGTTTGGGAAGTACTTGTAGTTTCTTGTAATAATATTGTTTATGAAAACAAGCTGTTAAGCGTCAAAAGCGTGAGTGAGATCCTTCATGAGGATTACTTCATAGTGAACTTTGATATTTTGGACTAAAATGCAAACCTTTTTGATCGGTGGCGTGCCAAAAATATTGTGTCGCGGGTCAGCGATGACACGCGTGCCGCTGGTTCGCCACATTCCTGCTCTATAATAAATATAAATTTCTTTAACCGGAATGTTTTTCCGAGTTTAAGTTTCTACTTTGTTTAGATAGATGGCAGCATTTGTACTTTAGTTAATTTTTCTTATTTGACGCTTAATTCATTAAATGAATATATATATATGTATATATATATATATATATATATATATATATATATATATATATATATATATATATATATATATATATATATATATATATATATATATATATTGAATCGAACAAAAACAAAGAGTAGCGGAAACAAGCAAGTAAACAACAACTGAATGTAGTCATATAAAACACATTAGCAAATTTTCCTGTTGTTAATGAGGAAAAGTATTGTGCCGTTGCTGTTTTGCATTTGTTGCAAATGAAATGAAAAAAATCCCAAGTTAAATTTAACCTAACTGCGTGTGACCTTTATCTCAGTTCATTTAATCGAGTACGTTAGTTTAAAGGAACAAAACCAAAAATCAAATAAACTACGCTTTAAATAGGAGCATCTTAATGGAATGAAGGTGTTTTTTTATGCGATTAAATCAAGTTATTACTTGTAAATGACAGCACTTTTTCTTCATTTAAAAACTCACTCGTTTATAATAAAACAATTTAGTTCAAAAAAATATGTAAAAGGGAAAAAAACACAGTTTTTTACGCATACATTATTTTGAAACTAAGTTAAAAATTAATCAAGTGAAACAAGTTTTAGAAATTACAGCATTAAAGCAAAAAGAAAAAAATGAGATTTTTTTTTTAATTTTCTTATAACTAGAAAATTAAGATCACATCTTAAGCTATCATATCTTTTCATTTGTCAGGGAAAAATAGAATTTTTTTCTAGAATACATTTCCTCTCTAACTTTAATTTCAATATTGTGGAGAATATTCTTTTCTATCTGAGGATGTTGGTAATTTAAATCATAATTTAAGATGTTATGCTGTATTCTAAAATGAAATACCAAACATTTACTTAAATTACTTATTTTCATAAAGCAATTACGTTAACTATTTACTAGCACAAACCCTCACTTATAAATCCTTGTTCAGTCAAATTCTTGCTTTAAAGTCTTGTATACATGTATCAAACCCTTATTTTAAATTGATATAACATTAGTGATTCAATTATTCATGTGGAAGGAAAACGGAAAGAGACATTCAAAACATATTCAAAAATTGGATATAATATATATATATATATATATATATATATATATGTCTGTATATATATGTCTGTGCAATGGTTTTAAAAATTATTTAACATAATAAAAAAAACGTATTTTTTTCTCCCGTTTCACTGGCGCAAGTGATAAAATCACCAAAAATGTATCAGTTTACCAGCGAGACTATTCCGTTTGGCTACAATTGTGCCAAACGGTAATCTTTTTGCTCGCTGGTAAACTTTTACCACCACATTATCAAAACTAGGCGTTGTCTTTTCTTACCAATAATGACTTTTTCATAATACATCAAAAATAGATGAAAAACTAATGAAACTAACATTTATAAACATTTTTTATGTGTAAATTGTGTGTTGTCGCCAATAAAACCTGCTTGGTGAGATTTGTACCAGCGAAACGAAAAGTATCGAAAAAAATAGAGAGATAAATCCAACAGACCTCAATAAAATGCTGGTTTGCGAATGCATAAATAAATCATTTACTCATAGAGAGAGAGAGTGCAATGTTAATAAGTCTGAATGTAGCATAAAATACTTCAAGTTTGAAGTTTATCATGGTTAAAATGTTTGAAATGTGTTGACAAAATATAAGAACTAGTTTTGGTAGTGATATAACGATTTATTCTTAAGGCTAACACCATAATGATAGTCAACAACCCTAGATGTAACAAAGGAAATCAGTAACAACTTAAGGAATTCATCTACGGATCTCAACTGACTATTGTTTAAGGAAAAGGAAATAACAATTCTAGCTAAAAGCAACTAACAATACTTTAAATAATATAGTATACAGTAGAAGTAACAGACAAATTTTGCATTCGAACCTTTCTTTGAGAAAAATAATGGATATTAGTTTTTTAGTAAAGTTTTTTAAACTTAAAAAATTTAAGTAAACTCACTAACTTCATTGCAATTTAAAAATTAAAGTAAAAACTTAGATGCAAAAGAGCCGTACTAAAGCATCATTATTTTATTAAATAAATGGCGTGGTATTAAAAAAGAGTGCTGATAGTTTTTTGAAGGACATTATTGTGTATGTTTATGAATTATTTCAAAATGACTTGATGAAAGCAAAGCAACCATCAATAGATAAAAAAAAAATGTAAAATCATGATATTTGAGATTTTTAACCTGGTCTCAACGATAGAATTACAAGCAACAAAGAATGAATAAAAAAGATACCCTGAAGCACCCAGTTATTAGTCATGTATAAATGCACGTCTCATTCAATCTCACTTCGTGTGACAGGCTTTATGTAAATACCCCATAAGCTAATCTATTTGATCACAGGGGAGATCATCAAGCGAAACGAATTGTCTCTAGCCTTTAAAAAAATAGATCGTTCATCCACCTCGGATTCCATTATCATTCAGTGTTGAAACGCAGTTAAAAAATAGTTTCAACTATTCATCTGATACACATCATTATCTTCTGAAGCACTGATGATTGCATAGAGTAACTGGTTGAACAAATACAGAGAATAAGAAAAAAGAATAATGATAGATGACCAGAACGGCGTCATTGTTTCGTAAGAGATGCCCAGCTTATTACACTTTTCCAAGGCCTAATTATTGACAGCACAATGAGCACCCAATTAATTACTAGACCAATATTCAGGTATTAAACAAAAGGATTAATTGCATTGGAAGCCAGGAAGTCTCAAATCGGTGTTGATTGCTGATTTATATCTCGACTTGAGAAGCTGAGAAAGACGCGTGTGTTCACAGAGAGGTTTAATAAGTATGGCACTCACAGTGTTTATCGCCTTAGTACTTTGTTAATTGCATGATCTTAGAAGTTGCTATCTGATAATTAATAGCAATGGAACAATAAGTATACATAAAAAATAATGGTTAAATCCACACACACACGTAATGAGAAATATCACTTTCATAAAAAATAGCTTTGAACTATCAAAAGCTAAGGTACCAAATAGAAAACGCATGTGGAACTTTTATAAAATCGAAAGTTGAAACTATACTTTTAGTTTTGTTTCTAAAAGTGAAAAAAAAATTTTTTTAAAGAAAATTATTTTATACGTTCCAAAAAAGAAAAGACTTCAGTTACTTAATCATGCCATTGGCACGTTAGTTACATGAAAAGCAAAATTTATAATACAGACTAATTTTATATCTTTTTTCATAAAAATATTGAAAAAAAATTATGAATCGCACATTTATATCTCTTGTGTATGGCTAACTTCTCCAAATGTACGAGAGCCTGAACTAAACGTGGAAGACATTTTCAAATAGAAAAATGTTTCAATTTTCATAAAAACTTTCTACGTTGGTATTGATATATCTTTTTATAATACTGAGTTTTTAAGTAAGTGAAATATACAAAAATATACGTAAATTTTCATTTTAACATACAATGAGACAGCTTATTTAGCACTATGGCATAGGATAAAAAAAAAAACACTGTTATTTATACCAGAAAAAATGGATCAACTAAGATAAAAAAAACTAGTATGATAACATATATATTACATGTTGTGTCAAATGGTCAAGAAGCCAAGCACGGGAGTAGATAAATAAATAAATAAACATATGTTACACTCTATAGGATGGTGAAGTCAGAGTATAATTTTAATGTTGGAGCACTTTTGTATCTGAAAAAATATTTCGAGTTTAATCTCTATTCTTTAACATTACGCAAAGACAACCTTAAGAATATCAATAAAAAATAGTTATCTACCACTTAAAGGGTTCGATTAAAAATTCGACAAGGCCATAAGTATTTTCTAAGCCATTAAAAAATTTTTAAGTTTTTCAAAAACTTTAAAGTAAACCCCAATATGCAATATTTGTTAATTTCATTGAATACTTCATTTAGTTTTAATATATATATATATATATATATATATATATATATATATATATATATATATATATATATAACGTTAGCTATTATTAATTAACTAACGTTGTTAATTAAAGTTAGTTAGTTAATAGCCGTTAATGAATTAACGTTAATTAACGACTTGCCGTATTCCTTAATCTTAAAAGATATTACGTATTCGAGTGAAATTTGTTTGCATTATAAATGCACAGCATTTTTCTCATGAAATTACAAAATATAAAATTATTTAACGAAAAGAAATGAAAATCTACTACATGTTTGTGTGACCTATTCGCTTCTTTCAAATATCTTGGGAGAGTATTTAAAAGAAATTTTCAATTTCATACATAATTTCTCTCTCTCTCTTACTTTTCATAAACTCTCAGCTTTAGGAGAACTGTAAATTAAAACTCATTTCCAAACAAACATGAGTGAGTGAGTAAACATTAACATCGCACTGTTCAGCTCACAAGGGCTTTTGGTGACGGACCACGTAATTTGAACCATGATCAAATGACGTGGATGACACCTGAGCTGGCACCCTCTCGCCTAACTACCACACCACAGGAGGACGTTTGAGCTATCGGCCGATTTAACGTGCATCGCTCCCCTACAAGGCGGGTCTTTAGTGGTACTGGGCTCGAACTCGAGACAAGGTCAGCCACGATCAGATATCTTGACCACTCGGCTACCGCGGCCACAACTCATTGCCAAATAGCAATACAGTAAAATCTCGAAAACTCGGTGTAATATGGACCGCAGGGTGGCCGAGTTTGCGAGAATGCTGAGTTACCAAGAATGGGATTAAAAAAATAAATACGCGGAGCGTTTTTTTCCTCAGAAGTTATTGTACTTCACTTGTATGTGTTGTTTGCTTGAGACAGAAAATAAACTACCCAAATACCCTTAACAAAAGAAAAGTACCCACTTTATGAAGGCATAGAGCATTTAATACATGAAAATTTAAATTAATAAATATAAACAAAAACGAAACAAAACAGTAATTAACCTAATCAGATGCAATTCAGCAAATTACTTTAAAAAGGCACAAAGTGGTCTATAATCACAAAATTAAGTAGCCGACTTTACAAAAAAATTCTTTTTTTTTAAGAAATGCGTAATGTCCTGTTGTCTTCCTTTTTGCTGCTTCATCACGAAGACGACGAAGGAATAGGATCGGCGCATATTGTTGTTCAAAATACTGAAGGGTAGTTTCGACGTGTGGTATTATAGGAGCTTGTACGGTTTCCTCAACGTTAACGTCTTCATCATTTTTCGACATTACTTCATTAACTGACACACAGCAGCAATAATTTCTGCATTGGACATAATGTCTTGCTCGGCATTGTTTTGCAAACGCTATTGACGTCATTTTCAACGCCTTCTACACATCCAGAAACTCTTTGCTGTTTTTTCGACCGACTAGAGTGCGGCCGAGTTATCCGGACAGCCGGGTTATCGAGTGCCGAGTTTTCGAGACTCCAGTGTGTTTAAAAAAAACAAAAAAAACAAGTCAAAAGTATAGGAGATTTAAAATATTATTTAGGTATCGAAGTATTATGTGTAATGAATTGTGTGTGATCAAGATATCAAAAAAATTAAACATTGAAATTGAGGAATTTATTATTAATATTTGAGTGAGTGAGTCTATATTTTAATGACACGTAGGAGCCTAACTTAGCTATGCTGGTCCAATATTACTGTTTGATCAATTGTTCAACAAAAACAATATTTTCTTTTTCATTGTTTAATTGAAAATAGAATAAACCGAGAGAGAGAGAGAGACCTAATTCAAATACGCAAAATGTTTTTCCAAATGTTAAACTATTTCATAATTATTATTATTTACTTTTCACTTTTCGTCCCCAATAAATTTTGTTTGAGGTTATGAGGTGGGTGTAAGTATGTAATTTGTAAGCCTATTGAACTCCAAACTTGTTTCCTACCGTCCTAGTAACAACTGAGGCACGTCATTGTAATTCAAATGATCACAATAGGTTGAATGCTTGGGAGTGTTGTGTAAACAACCACAAAAACTTGTTTTGGGTTTCTTCGAACCATTTCCAATCTAATGATTTCGAGAGAAAAAAACATCACAGCATTACACAACAAAAGTAATAAAAAGTTTCTACAGGATAATAATATAACAATGGTGCGCGCGCTCCACATTAAAAGTTAATTAAAAGAAATGTTGTTATTTCAGAGTCATATAAGAAAATGTTGTTTTCAATAACGAACTGAATAACTTTATAGCTCTATTTTAGTGTTCCTAAGAGTATCGAATGGGTATCTACTCTTAATTGTGAATGCATTACTTCACATATTGATTAAAATTAAAAATAATACATGTGTGTATGTAAATGTATAGTACATGTTACATTTCGTGATTGCATTGTGAATATCATAGCTTTAACCCCATAAGTGAAGTCGGTGTATGTATCCGTCTCGCTCAACCGGTGCGTTGAGTGCCCCGGGCTTATATATCCGTCCTTCCAAAGTACGGTTCTTTTCTTTACGCTGCTGTCAGTAAAACTATTCCGAAAGCTTCGGAATACAATAAAATGACTTTGACAGTGTTTGCAAAGGATTTACTTATTTCAGAGAAAAAATTGCATATTTGTGATTTTCCTTTCCCCTCCAATACACCGCATATGCGTGCCTGTGTGAAAATCGGTGACACTGGGGAACGAATCGCGTTACTTTTAATCAGCAGTTAAGGGGTAAAGAAATGTTACATATTAAAAGGTATGAGACATTTTGCTTAAAAGAAATCCTTCCTCTACTTCTTTAAAAGTTTTGTACAAATTTTTAATCAAATTTCTAAGCTATCAAATCCTTTTTTAAGCAGATATAGTTATAATTAAGAATTATAGAGTTACTTCGTAAAGATTTTCAAATGTCGGATTTCTTTTTCTTAAAAAATTAACAATATTATTTCAATTTCTTAAAGAAGACATTTTTTATTCGCTTTTAAGTATCACATTTAATGAAATGGAACTTGTTACAAATATTGTAAAAGTTTCTTATGTATGTATTGCGAAAAGATTATGTTTACTTTAAAATTATGTGAAATTATATATATATTTATTTGCAATTCTAAAAGGAGGCATGAATTGCATCCTTATTGCAAAAAATAATTTGTGAGTTTCTCACATGACATAAGTGTCGGATTAAATTTTATTACGTGTTATCTGTCATCAATTTATTGAAAAGCAATCAAAGATAATACCAATTACGTAAAATGTTTAAAGGTTGTTTTGAAATACAGCAAAATAATTATTTACGAAGTCCAGAGGAGTCTACTTAGTATAATTTTGTAGAAATCAAGCAAAATTGTCGCCCCAATTTTTATTCTCACATTCTATACCATTTAAACCTATAAACAAAATGAAATAAAGTTTCTTTGGCAATTATTCTTTTCTCAATGGGCTACATTTTGGCAACTTAGCCTTTGCAGACACGGCATGTCCCCAAATGTGAAAGTCATTTCATGGTGGCACCCTCTAGTGGCGGCACTCGGTACCAAATTTGGGTACCTGAATTAATTTTAATTCAAGCTCTAGTCAAATGAAGGATTTATTTATTCCTTGAATTTAAGTGAGCCTAATTTCATTTAGCAAATCTTTATTAAATCTGATATTGGCAGAAAAAAAACTTTTGGACTTCTACTGTATTACGACTCTAAAGAAATTGTAAAGAGCGTTAACTATACCAATTATTGGGGAATAGCTCCTGCTCAAGAATATAATATATTATTCTTACATGTTTTTTGAAACATAAATACAATATAATTTAGATCATGCTAAAAGGTGTATAATATTGCATAAGTCATTCAATGAAATTTAAATCTCCAATCTCTTTAGAATATTTTATTATTTCTGAATCCTTTGGTTAAAAGAAATTCTGTCTTATTTCTTTATTTATCAACCAAAAACGTCTCTGGTTTTTAAAAATGCTTAAGGTGGGCTATTTTTCCATATTATCACTTTTCATGCGATCATGTGGTCGATTTTACGTAAAAACCTCAGCTGTGTGCTTTACGGAAAAAGAAAGAACATTAAAAAAAGGAAAGAAAGATTGGGAATGGACATTTTTATCGACTACCTTAAAAAGGCATCTTAATAAAAAATATAAATAACCAATTGAAACTTTACAAAAATTTGAAATGCTTGACATCTTATTATGATTCTAATATTACTAATTCGCTATAATAACTTGAAGAAATACTTTCCAGAACCTGAAGATCTTTGTTCAAATTGAAAGCTTAACTGAAGTAAAAAGTTTAGTTGGATTTTTGATATTCTCTCGCAAAAGAACTTTAACATGTTTTCAAATGAAAAATGCATAGCCAGCTGATTATACAATAATATATAACTTAACTATAATGACAATCGTCTTACAAATTTTGTTACACATTGAAATTACATTCGAACAAAAAAAACTAGAGTTAGAAAGAACACACAATTGCAGCGAATGTCTTTAATTCCACCACTGTTCTTCTTTTTATTGTAGTTTTGAGCTGCGAGCGCCAACCGCACGCGTTTAGCGTACACTCACGTCACCTATGACGTTTTGTTCCTGACATTTGCATACACATCACGTTTCTACTGAATTGCGTATTCATTGTACTGATCGCAATAAACCCTTTTCTGCAATTTTATGGCTATCGGCTTAAAATTTACATTGTTGCTTAAGTTTTTCACACCAATGTATACACTCAAGAACATTGAAAATAGCGACCCAAGAAGGAAGCCAAGTACAATCGCGAAACTTTGCAAATAAGTACAGCGTAATGTGATATGCAAATGATCCAAGTTTTGTGCCAATACGCATGCTCATACACGCCGAGGTGGCGCTACAATCAGGAAGAGGGTGCTATGTAAGCCAGCGCAAATTCGAAGATTCTTAAACGTGACGATTACCCTCCGATTGTAGGAAGACTTTGGTAAGCGAAACATGTCAGGTAAACGTGCTAGAAGACATTTCTCACAGTTAAGCGAGTTTGAGAGAAGCCTGATCATCGGGATGAAAACTGCAGGCTGGTCCATGCGCCGTGTTTCTGGCCAGGTGGATCGTTCGGAGTGTGCCGTTAGAAATTGTTGGAAGCAGTGGACACGAGAAGGTACCCACGCGCGGAAAACCGGGTCTGGAGCGACCAGGAAGACCACGAGGAGAGAGGATCGTACGGCAAGCACTTGTGGACCCCACAGTGACTCGTTCAACGATACGAGCAGACGTAGGCGTAGCAATTGTTCCACAAACAATTTCCAGACACCTTGCAGAAGCAAATCTTAAATCCAAGCGCCCTTTCCGTGCACTCCCTTTAACACCGGAACATCGGCAACTGCGTCTACAGTGGTGCCAAGCCAGATCAATGTGGAATGTCACATATTGGCAAAAAAAAGGCTGTGTTTAGTGATGAATCCCGGTTTGTTTTGGGGACGGATGATAACCGTGTACGGATGTGGAGGCGCCCTGGTGAGCGGTACAATTCCCCCACACTGTTTTACGTCACACTGCCCACACAGCTGGTGTAATGGTCTGGGGACCATAGCCTATGATAGCTGGTCCACTTTAATTGTGATGCGTGGAACCTTAATGGGCCAACGTCACTTTGATGATATTCTTCGACCCCATGTAGGACCTTTCCTAAATGGTCTCCCAAGGGCAATTTCCCAGCAAGATAATGCTCGTCCGCAAACAGCAAGAGTTGCTCAAGCTTTCCTACGTCATTTTCAGACTCTTCAATGGCCGGCCCGCTCCCCCGATTTGTCCCCTGTAGAGCACGTGTGGGATCAGCTAAAACGGCAGATGCCATCGTGTCACTCTGTACATAATTTAGAGTTGGCTGTTCAAGATTTGTAGGCCCATCTGCCTCAGGACAACATAAAGTGTCTAATCAACTCAATGCCGGACCGTGTGGCTGCATTTATTGCCGCCGGATTTGGTCCAACGCGCTATTGAAGTTGCCCAGTATTTTTGCCGTTGCACACCCTGTATTCGTTTAATTGTCTTGTTTTGGAGATCAAGGGATTCTCTCATCTGTGTCATTATGTGTATTAAATTTCATTTCAATCCGATGCTTTCTTCTTGGGTCGCTATTTTCAATGTTCCTGAGTGTACATAACCGTAAGTTGTTTTTGCTGTTCTCGCCTACCATCTGCAATTTCTCTATCGATTCTCATAAATACAATAGAAAACTTCAAGATATAGTTTATAATTATTTCTCATTTATTATATTATTTTCCGTAAAACTACAATTTAGTTACATTTGATCTCTTTTCAAATGCCATTTTAATGCTAGAATGAATATCACGAGTTTATTAACAAAACAAAAAAAAGCTTTTAATCAAACCGTATGATTGCTTGAATACCAAACATTCTTCAACATAAAAATTAGGTTTTTCCGTTGTTTTAAAATTTTTCACCTAAATATTTTCTCCTATATTCTTGTTTTTACCATCCCTATTTGTGCGAATGATAATGTATAAAAAAGTTGCAAACGCGCTCTTTTTATCATTCTAATGTGTTTCGTTAATCAGGTAGTACAACACTTTTCTTTCTTTTCTCCGTGGACTCTTTATTCGTCATTTTTTGTTTTGCTTTTCAAATCTGCTTTGAAGGGTCATTTCAGCAACCTGTTTAATAAGCAGCATCTTCAATGACCGTCCCACAGTATGTCCGGAACTGTTTTCAGAAAAGCAATCATTTCAGATCAGTCGACGCCTTGTGTCTAATCTCACGAATTAACTTTGTAGTGGGAATGCTTCTGTGTTTTGAAATCATTCTAATTTTTTTTCTTCCTATTTTGTTCCATTTTCATGATTTTTAAGTGTACTACTTTATAAGAAAGTTTAAAACAATTTTATCCGGAATCGTTTTGAGTCAAAGAAAGAATTTCATACGAACAATTAATTTTATAGTGAATTTAGTAGATTCGTTCTTTAAAATATCTCCACAACAATAAATAGCATGCTGTATTTTATTTAGGCTACGCAGGATTTCTTTTTTCGTCGCTAAAGTTAAAGCAGTTTTGAAATAATTGGATTCTCGTGTTAGATCCTGTGTGCACTGTTGCTTCTAGAAATGTTTTCTGGGGAAAAAAACAAATTTTTCGCACTGAAAGAAACCCTGTTAAACAATTTTCAAGTAGATCGTCTTTAATTATATAAACAGAGAGTATGCTTTTCGATGCATCGCCGTGGGAAAAACTGCGACGTATTTTATATTTTTACAGTAGTTTTCAAAGTAAAAAATAAAAAAAAAGCTTTTAACTTATTAAAAATATTTATGTCATTTATCAGACAACTGATTCGGAATAAAGCTTTAAGAGTTCTGAATTTATATATGTAAATCTTTCCTTTATTCTGACTTCTATACAAAAAGTAAAGTGATATACAGTTTTAGCATATAAGAAAAAAGTACGTCTTTGTGAGCAAGAATTTTTTTCAATTAAGACTTAAAATTAACTATTTTTATAATCAGCATAAATAGAATTGACTATGGCGTAACGGAGAATATTACCCTCCCCCCCGCAAAGTGAGGTTTTGCCTTTAATATTTTATAAATTGGCTAAATACGTCAGTCAGGCTTTGGGCCTCCTAGAATCCTGCCGGGGGTATGCATTACGACCCTGAGAATTGATCAATTAAAATGAAGTATGATCAGTTTTCTTAAATTATAAAATTCATTGATTAAATTTAGAAAGTTATTTTGATTTCCTATCGCTTAAACATTAGACTGTTAAAATTTAGCCTCAATTTTAATGAATTCAAAATGTTGTTAAATTAAGCAGTAGTTATCATATGAATAAATTGAAAAGTCAAAATAAATCAATTGCTGAAACAAGGTACTGAAGACAAAAATTCTTTATAACATTAAAAGTGTCTATATTCTATATTAAATTTAGTATGAAAGCAAAACAATATGTAACGCGTACATTTCCATACTCAACATTTCTGGTTTTAATTACTAGGATCCTTGAACTAAGCTCTTTTTGGGCGATAAATTTGTAACTAAAGATTACAGAGTGACTCGATATTTAATCTTGTAGATTAAAAAAAAGAAATTAGCTTTTTTTGGAAAATTCAATTATATGATTTTTTTTCATTTACTGGTGGCGATTAACCCCTTCCATGTTCATTTTATTTCTGGATTATGGATCAAAATATATCAATTTTTTATGCTTGTTTTCAAGTATACACATCTGTTTAAAAATAATAGCATCATTCGCATACAAAATTTCCTAAAAATTCATGAAAAAAAATTTATTCAAATAAATGAGTAATTTACCTGTAAAATTGGCTTTTGTATGGTACAAATCCTTTATAGAGTCAATAATAACTAATTATAGATATAAAGCTTATAATATATAGCTTTTTATCTTGAATTGCAAATTTTATTTATATCTTTTGAATTTACATAAATGATTATGAAATTATTAATGAAAAATTGATCGTGCATGATAAATTCAAAAACTCTCTACTGCTCATAACTCAACATCGCAATTTGGACAGTAGAACCTTGTTTCTCTTCTTGTTAACTTTACTGCTTTTCTTAAAGCAGCAAATAATAAACTGTCTTGTTGAATTAGTTTTCATCTCTATTGGCGGAATGTAGTCAACAAAGTGTTTTTCACACAATCATGAAGGGGGGCGGGATGCTCAGCAAAAAGACGTCCTCTTTTTGCAGAAAATTCCACCGAGTAGTACTTTTGACTTATTCGAGAGACCATAAAAAGTACAGATAAAATAATTCGATTATACAGTGTAAATTTTCACAGTGCCCGAGCTACACTCGGGATGAGCCAGGATGGTACGTTTCGCTTGCCTAAGCTCAGCTCGAAAAAAACCGTTAAGGGGTTAAAGTGCATTACATTTTGTGAGCCAGTTTGTCGTTTTATGTTTGATTTTCGCTATAAATTTGATGCTTTCAAACAGTACATATTGTCCGTAAAATTGTGCCACATAATAATTTATTTTGTGTGTAGTTTTTTCTTACACTCAAGCTATCAATTTCACAATCTATGTACTCCATCTAAATAACTCTTTCGATAAACTGCAAATGAAATTTTTATACAGTTTTTCAAAATTTATTTTCAAGTTCGAAATTAAACTAGCATCTCAAACATTAAAAAAAACTGGTACTAAAATATTTCATTCAGTGTCGATCTAAAAACCTAGAAGTTAAACATTCAAAAGCTTTCTTATTGACTAAAAGTTTGTTTTTTCTAGATTTTAATAGAACAGATATTAAATACTTTAGATATTTTTTTATCGTTATTATTATTTTCGTCATATTTTTATCTTTTTCCCCAGTTTCAATAATCATTATCTTTATGTGGTATTTTATTATGATAAGCCGAAAACATTTGATATACCGGTATTAAAATACCTTTAACGTATAATAACATTAATAAATATTTAGGAATATGCATGAATAAGTTATGTGTTTAAAGAAATACGAATAGATCAAAAAAAAAATTCTTATGATGCATCATTATACAAGATTCAAAAAGTGATATAGGAAGAAAGAAGTACTCAAATTATGAAAAAAAAAATTAGAGCATGTTCCTCATCTTAAAGTTGTTTTCTGACTGATTGAAAATACCAAATACTGTGTTTTTCATTCAATAAACTTTATAGAACTGTTCCTCTTTTTCTAATGGAAAAAATGGAATGATAATGGTATGTATAAATAAACATTTAAATCCTTTATATATATATATATATATATATATATATATATATATAGTTCAAAGACTTTTTTGTATCTACATTTGGTGTGTCTTGTGAATTCCAATTTCTTCCTTCTTTAGCACTGTAGGTTCTAGAACTTCTTCACTTTTATTTTATTGTACTATATATATATATATATATATATATATATATATATATATATATATATATATATATATTATATACATGTATATACTCATATTTTGGTGGGTTTTTATAGGTTTTCAAATCCATTGTCATTTATTCTTTGCTTTGTTGGATTTACAATTTGCTTATACTTATTTTATTATACTATGTATTTTCAGGCATTAATTTAGGCTGTGTTGCACCAATTAATGTTAGATTAGTTCGATACTTTATATTTGTATCTTATTTACTAACAAAATGCTTGTAACTATTGCTGTAATAAATAATGTTACAACATTTGGTTATTTTTCAATACTTTCTCTGCCGTTTGAAAGGTTTTAATATTTCTTAGTATTAAGTATCTTTAGTGGTATTTTGTACTGAGGAAGGCTTAGATTGAATAAATTGTTATTTCACTGTATTTTTATCATATTTATATTATCTCAGACTTTTTATATGCCTATTTATATTTTGGCGAGTTTTTATAGGTTTTCAAATCCATTTTCATCCATTATTTAATTTGTAGGATTTACAATTTGCTTATATATATATATATATATATATATATATATATATATATATATATATATATATATACATGAACGAAGGAATTGAAAGTTCAACCTTCCCTTATATACATTTTTACTTATTTACCAAAAAGTCTTCCTTAAAATTCTTCTCTTGCTTTTATCATTGCTTTAGAAGTTCACAGATGATATTTCCAATAATCGATATCTTTTAAGTATATATTGTTTTATTTAGATGTTTTTACTAACGCATTTGATACCGAAACTATTTTTGAAAAACATGTCAATTCAGCTCTAAATCTCATAGAAATATCATAATTATATGTTATATATTATTCAACAATTTTGAAAACCACAATTTGTTTATTTCTTAAAGTTGTTGTTTCTTAAGATGCCCAGTTATTGAACAATAATCTATGCATATTCGTTCGTATTCAGATATCTGATCAAGTAAAAGAATTACTAACAATACCTACAATAGGTTTAACACTTCAAGGTTAATTAAATAAATTCTAATATCAACAAAAAATAGATTTCAAAAAATCTACATCTTGTCTAGAATTAATCACAAATAATTTGCTAATAAAGACAAGAAATATACAAAAAAATTTAAGTCATTTCTTACTCCGTCAACGAAGAAAAATTTTATTTTAGTTAATTTTTATTAAATAATTACAATCAATATAAATATGTTTATACATATGACAGAATCACAATATTAAGTGGCAAAATAGAAAGCGATTTTCCTTACAATTTTCCATTTTCCTTTCAATACAGGGTGTTGGACTATTTTTTTGTTTATTACTATTTATTCATCCATTAAATTTAATTATTTATATAAAATAGTATAGTAAAAAGAAATCGCATTCTCAGAAATCAGGGCATCTCAGGTGGAATTTGAGCCCACGACCTTTGGATTAGAAGTCCAACGCACACACACACACACACAATACCCATTGCGCTACAGGGACACAACGAGTGATTTTCCTTTTTATATAATGTGTCGGACTATTATTTTTGTTTGTTACTAATTATTCCTTAATTAATTAATGAATACTTGAAAAAACTGTATTAACATCAAGTGCCCTCCACTACAAGTTTTAAAAAATGTATTTGAACTTGATTGGATGAATAAAAAGTATTCTATTAACGACTGAAAAGTTGAGCAAGATATATGTATATATATATATATATATATATATATATATATATATATATATATATATATATATATATATATATATATATATATATATATATATATATATATATATATATATATATATATATATATGTATATATATCTTTATATTTATATATATGTATATATATATATATGTATATATATACATATATATATATGTATATATATGTATATATATATATATATATAAGGAGAGTGTGAACTAATAGTATGAATTGTATGATTGCTTTTTGCTGGATATCAAGAATGTCGCAAAAAACTATTAAACAAATTAACGGCAAAGCAAATGACAACAGAAAGTACCTAGGAGGTCAGTAACCTCTGAGGTAGGAGCTTAGAGCCCTCTCCGTGTATATGCTAATTGATTGAAAAGATACATGACAATCAGAGGTGTATATGTGAGCATCAAAGTTCAAAACCTACTTCTTTTTGTTTATTTTTTGTCCCTTACGTAGCACATTCAGCGTTAAATTTGGCATTACGTTAAACCACGCTGCTTATCTCTTCTCCAAATGACCGACGCCTTTTGACATCGAATTCCGGAATAAGCATTCATTTAGGTATCGGGGAGGGGAATAATCACTCCAAGACCTGTTTTGATTGATGCAATCTCTCTCTCAGCTGTTAGGTCTTAGAAGAAAATCCTTGCAACCAGTTCACAAGGAGGGATGGGACGATGGACGACCTTGCAAAACATGCACGCTCCCTTGGGGAAGATTGCCTAATGGAGGCCAAACAACTTCTATTCAACTCATTATCTAAAATAACGGAACAGATTCGTCAGAGTTAGTCAACTGGGCATCACCAACCGTACTGGGTGCAAGAGTCGTTAGTTGTGGAATCAGTTTGTAGCAAGGTCAAGAAATGGCATGAAACTGATCGTATGCTAAAGCAGCTGCTGACCTTTACAACCGGGAAGAGACGGTGTAATATTTACACGATTCGTGTTTCATTTATCTAAGTAGACAACGATAACTTATTTTAGATGTGTTTTTCAGCCAGCGAAGTTATAATTAGTTCTCTCTGTTAAGATATTTCTTTCGAAAAAGAAATAAAGTTAGAAAAAATCAATGGAAGACTGAAAAAAGAAATTTACTTGAAAAGTTCATTTGAATATCTGAAGTTGCTAACATAAAAAAACAGCCGTGTTGTTTAACCAAAGAAGAGCATTGATTTTAGCTTCATGATTTGAAGAGTTTTGGTGAGATAAAAATGAATTTTTGTGAAGAAAAGATCACTCAATTGGAATTTCGTCCCTGTATAACTACATAGCATCGAAAAGGATAATTGGGTTTGTGAGATTCAGCATAGTGTGCAAATGGATGTTACACTTTATTAATGAAGAGATCAAATAGATATTTTTGCCAATTTGCAAAAATTAGTGAATGGTTAGAACCCTTCACTAATGGAAATTTTGTCTAAATGGAAAAATACTGGAAAGAGGATTTATTCATCAAGGATCGATACAGTAATTTTTTTCTATATTTAAAATAACTCAATTTCATTACAGATTTATAAGTTTTATTATTGTTTAATTTATTGACTTGCTGCTAAATATTTCATCAGATATCTGTCTAATGATACAACTTTCATTTTTTCCGAAGCTGGCATAACTTCGTTAAAAAGTATTAAATAGTTATTCATTCTGTAATTTTATATTTACTTAAAAATGTCAACACTAAATGTTGCATCTTTGAAGCAATTTGTTTTATAAATCAATATTACAAATAAATATTTCCTTCTAATGGAACTGTGTATAACAATTAATTCATTTTGAAAGCGTAACCTTAAAATGTCTTAATCTTCTATTTCATGTAAATTTGAATATTGACTTACTAATGAATGACTCAGATGTGTAGATCATCAAAGTGCTTTAGTTGCATTTTGTTTCAATGTATAAGTGTACTGCAAATTTGTAGGATATTTATGTTTGTCGATAAATTCCTAAGATTGATATAGATATCCCTAAGCTGTTTCTTAAAATTCTGAAAAAATAATGAAGATGCAATGCAATTAAAATATCCTATCTTTTTTACAGCTTAAAAAATCAAAATCAAAAATTTAATTTTTACGATGCAAAGATAATTATATGAAACATTTTAGTGTTATTAAGTTATTCATATTTATCAAAGCTACTCTTTTTATCTATCAATAGCTATATTTGACTATTTTTGTTTCAGACTCAGCATTCCGCATGAGTCGGATGCATGATGCAATCCGTTCTTCTTTTGTTGTTCCTGATAATAATAGTTCCGAATGTGTTTACTAGCTCTGTCATCAGAATCAACAATAATACTATCGTTCAAAATAGTAAGTGTTCATTTTTTTTGCATATTACTGTCTATTAATGATTAAAATAATTCAAGTTAATCCATCGTTTACAAAAATGTTAAGATGTCTTTCCAATGGCAAGGAATATCTTTTGTGTGTGCTTTTTTTTAATTAATCTAAAATTCATATAGAGAATTCAAAACTATTTCATATAATCTAATTCAATCAAACTACAATTTTAAATAGAAAATACAAAGAAGAAATTTAAAAACCTAAAAATTTTCAAATTCTCGAAGAGATGACAATAAAATGATTGATTTATGCTGTGATATTTTCAGAACATTTTATTTAAAAATTTACCATCAAAGTTTATTAAAATTACCTTTCATGTTATCAGATTTTATAATTCCACATGTAGGCCAATTTCCTTCAACTAGAGTGAATTCTTAAACAAAAAAATTCCCAGATTAAGCATTTTTTTCATTTAATCTCAGCTCAAAATGCTTTGTCTCTATACTAATATTTCCTCATGTTTATCACCTAGCATTGTTTTGAAAATTAAATTCGTTTCACTAATCATTAAAAACTTGTGAAGTACTTTAAGTGAAAGATTTTCTGATTGAATACAAGGTAAATGTGCAAACAGATACGTAATGAGAAGTTAAAAGGACGAACAAGAAAATTCAGTTTAATCTTTTTCATATAAGCTCAAAATAAAATAAATAAATAAAGTTAGGTGAATTAGAGCTCATTATATATTCAAGAAAAAGAACAAATATTATGTAAGTTAAGATCGAAATATTTTTAATTCCATAGCTTTAATTGTATAACTCTAGGGGTATACGTTAAAAATATTATCTAACAAAGGATAATACGTTGCACCCCAGAGATGACACATGATGCCTAACGCAATATCATTAGCTATTTTTTTCCTTAAAAATTAATTAATAATTATTTGTATTTGCCTTCATTTTAAAAGATTGAATGTTATACTTCTACAGTATTCTATTCTTTTTATTACTATTCATTACAATGGCTATTCTATAAAAAGGTTCATTAATCAAAACTTGTAAAGAAAAAAATTAATCAAAAAAGAAAGATCAATTAACATCTTTCTATTCTAAGTGATTTTATGACAACGAATTGAACTTTTAAACATATTCGACTTTACTTTGAATGCATGATCCATTAAAGTGTATACAAAAGGTGGGAACTTTATTTCATTTAATATTCTCTCTTTCTCTCTCTGCGATAACAACTGTCTATCCCATGTTTCCTACATACGTTATAGTTGTCTTATTTATCTATTATTCTATGTATGTACATGCCTGAATATGCATAATTCTCTTGAATTGCCTTTTCGCAACCTTCACTTTTTCCTCTTGCATTCCATAGAAAAGTTATCTGAGCCACAGCCAATTATTCGTGCAAAAAAAGTTAGAAACCTCTGCTTTGTGTTTATTACATTTTATTTGTTTTAATATTATTAAGAACTGTCATTTTTTAAGTTTAAGCTAATGGAGTAATCAAATATTTATTTCACAATGAACTGAATATTTTTCAAATTAATATCCTTATTAAGAAATGCGTGTTAATATTAAATGCGCACAAATATTTTTTATGGAAATTTAGTTTGTCTTCATTTAGGTCTCCTTAGACAAATTAATTAAAATGAATTTATGCTTATATACCTTGGTCAAACAGCAGTTTTTCCCTACAATTGATACGTAAAATTTGAAATTAAAGAAAATAGTTTGAATAAGTATATTTTATTATGACTCTTACTAGAACAGTATAACTATAGGATACTAAGATAAAAGGTAAAAAACCTTAACAAAGAAATTTTTTTAAAATTTTTGCACATTAATATTTAATAATACCTAAGTTATTTCGTTCATAATAAAAACTATTGTAATTAATGATAAATTGAACTCTTACTCACAAAGGTTGAAAATAAAAAAAATTTAAGTGTCTCATAAAATATTTAATTAATACTTTAATTATATATATATATATATATATATATATATATACATATATATATATATATATAGTATAATAAAGAAAGGGGAAGAAGTTCTAGAACCTACAGTGCTAAGGAAGGAAGAAATTGGAATTCACAAGACACAACAAATGTAGATACAGAAAAGTCTTTGGACTAAACTGAAGACCTATTATGATTTCTAAAGCTGTCGCTGAATCAGGCCAGTGATTTAGGGTTAGCAATGCTTTATGAATCCAACCTTCCCCGTACGGTAGAAATTTTCGACATAATAGGGGGAAAAAAGAAAAAAAAATAGAGCCATGGTGAAAAGTTAAGCCTATTTCTAACTCGTGTATGATGAACCTGACAGTATAGTAAAATGAAATTAAGAAAAGAGAACAATAATGAATCTCTCTCAAGGAAAGGAATAATAAAAAAAATTACAGAAAAAATTAGGATAAAAACTTACATGTAAAATAAAAACCCTGGAAATCGAAAAATCGACCTTCTACCTTAAGATCCCACGCGAAATATATATATATATATATATATATATATATATATATATATATATATATATATATAAGTGGGCTCCAACAAGTTTTCTAGTAAGCCCCAACCTCCCCCCTTTCTGTTTATAATACTGAGTGAAGTCCTATTGAAAATAATTGACATAATTTCTAAATCCATTATAAAAAAAAGTAACTTGCCTAAAATTGCATTAAAAAATGTTTACCCCGCGCTGAATCTATATATAATAAACAAGTTACTGCCAGATTCTTGACTCAAATACAAATTCAAAATATATTATAGACTGAATTGTAGCACTTAACAAAAAGTACTAAAAATTAATAGTACTAAAATAGTTACCGTAAAATCCGGCGTATAACGCGCACTTTTAACACAAAAAAACAAGATCGAAATTTACGGGTGCGCGTTATACGCCGGGTATAAAAATGAGATCATTAAAAATAAAAAAAAGAGATGAGCATAAGAAAAATTAGAATTAGACTTCTAACTAGATCGGAATACTGTTTATTTAAAACTTAATGAACTTAATGAGTTGCAGAGTTCTAAAGGTATACTATTTTTTTCAAAAACCTGGGATAATACTTCAAATAAATGACTTCAAAACATAGGAGAATTGCGCACGTACATTTCGAGTTGCAACTTGAAAGTATATCTGTGCGTTATACGCCGGATTTTACGGTGTATAGTATACGTATAAAGATGAATACTACATTACTTGAGAGACTCTAAGAATATATTTGTTATTTGTCTTTTAAATATTTCTATGGATAAAATAGTACTAAAGAAATGAGTCATTTCAACTGTCATTTAAATATTTAGGTAACTATAAGTATATCTAACTCGTAAAAATAAAATCTATAACATAATAAACTTTAAATCGTCTAAAGAATTTAATCCTTACTATTTAGAATTTCTTTAGACAAACAAATATTCATAAAATTTAAGTGAGTATTCTTTAATTAAACAGTATTTAATAAAATGCTTATAATTTTTTATTTTTCTGAATTTCTTGAAGCACGAAATTTGTTACATTGTGTATGTAATTAATAATAATAATTATTATTATATATATGTGTGTGTTGCAACCCAAATTTATTGCTTCTGCTGCATATTTCACTGAAAACTTGAACTGCAACATAACTTTAATTATGATGTTAAAACTCTAAACGAGAAAAAAACATATTTAAGTAGTGAAATCTTTCAATTTTGAATCTGATATATTTTTGCTATTTGATAAAGCTCTTGATTAATCTGTATTTTGTAAGCAATTTTAGAAGTAGTATCGTCCCCATTCTTTTTCTATTGACACTTCAAAGTGTCAATTTCGAGTAATCTTTGTAACGATTTTTTTTTTACCTACTTTTCCTCTTCTTTACTAACATTCAATGACGATCAAGGGCAAAACTATCATTTTTGTGAGCTGTATCTTATCTCTGGCACAATGTTCTTATCTACCGAAATCAGGAGAAAATTCCTTCAATATTATATTCACGAACACAGAAATATATATGCAAGTGTGGGTCTAACTTATGACTATAATTACTAAAGTTGAGTGGGATATTAATAAAATTATATATACTAACTAATTTGTGACAAAAAAAAGATATTCCATAGTTAGATAATTCTGTTTCCTTTCAAAATTCAGCAATACTTACTTTCTCTTTCCTGTTTGGATTCGTTGGTTGCTATTATGCACTAAAATTCACCGGATGGACTATAACAAAAATTTAGACCCAGATTTTAAAATGTAAACACGTGGCATTAAAAATGCAACTTTTTTTTTCAATTTCCTTAATAGCAAAAATAATAAATAAACATTTTTAAGAAATATAAAAGTATTTAATTGGCTATACTTTTTTCATTCCTTTCCGAGAGAAGAAAACAGCTGAAAAAAAAATCTTTTTTCATTTTAATGTAAGACTTTTAAAATCAGAAAATTAAAAAATTACAGGTTTTATTTTTATCCAGATTTCTAATAAACCATCAAAGGATATATATATATACTAATCTCAGAAATTATTACTCTACTTTTATAATTTATTTTCTGTTTAAAATAGCTAATTACATACTAATAAAGACATTTTTGCTCTTGCATCGCTTCGATATAAAATAAAAAGTTAAATCATGGTGGTAACTACTTCAAGAATAGTCAAATCATAATAAATTTTATGGATTTGTTTTTGATTCATTGAAACCTTTTTGTGTGTGTAACATTCTACTTCAATAGTAATTTTTTCTTAACCCCTTGAGTATCATGAAACCAGTAATGGATGCATGCTATGTATAAGGCAAAGTCTCATTGTAATCTCATGTGGATACATGACTTATATTTATGTAAAAAAACCAGAGTAACCAGCGCAGGAAGCATTAAAAGGTACATTTTCTTTTACTGGGATTGTAAGAAAATTACAAAAATTAAGTTATAAAATGTCTGGGTTATAAAAAAATTTGAAAAAATTAAAAAATTAAAATTAAAATTACAAATCTTTGTGAACCTGCTCGAAATGTTCCTTGGAACAAAAGCTTTTCCACATGCAATGATGCAAAAATGAGAATACATAAGTGTATTGTAATTTTTGTTCCATTTCTTCATCAGAAATAGATAAATATGTATCAGTCCCTGTTGTACTTATCGGTTTCCGGCAAATATTCTCATCTGAATCACTTTCGGTGAAATCTAACGCAGATGCCATATTGGCAAGAAAAAGTAAAAATAAACAATTAAAATAGTTATACTAGCTTTAGAAAGAGAAACGAAACACGAACATACGTGCATCTTAGTCAGCATCAAAAGGAAAAATGAAATGCGCGTCGAAACGTCAAGGTCAGTATTCTCAGAAATCTGGAAATTCTGGGGATACTAGAAAGCCCTGTCGGGTCCACACATACAAGGGGTTTAATAACACATTTTTCCCTTCATTTTCTCTTAATAGAGTTTTGGAACTGCAAGGCTCTACAGCATCCAAAATCCTCTTTGACTACTGAAATATTTTTGGGAAGTTTATCCTCGTTTTTAACTAATTTAAGTAGTTTCACAATTAATAATGCACTAGGCTATCTCGCAAGACAAACTAAGAGCTAAATACTACTTTTTATTTAAATAATTAATTTATAAACTCTCAGTTTGAGATATAATAAATGTACTAAGTAAGTACATTTACACACACACGCAACTAGTTTCATTCACAAACTAGGAAATTATTCTAAATTCAGATGCATCGTACTACAAGTTAAATTTACATCAGGTAAAAAATGATTGATAATATTTTTACAATAAAAGTATGTGCAAATAATCTCTCCCCTTAAATGTATCTAAGAACGCCGTTTGCAGATAATACAATTCCATTTTTAGCTTGTTTGCTCAAAGAACTAAAAGAATGAAGACTTGTCGAAACCCGGGCGTTGCAGGTCTAGTTTGGGACACCAAATCTTTATATAGACATTGTTATAAAAATAATCACTTTTATTCCAGATTAATCAATTTATTATTAATTAAGGATTATAAACCGAGGGAGAAATTTAATTTAGTTCCCTATCTTAAGCTTATAAGACAATTAATTAAACACTTATCTGTGTTTTATCCGGTTGTAGAGCACTTGTCTGATCTCTCCTAAGTTGGCTATATTCTAATCCACAACTTCTCTTCTGCATCAACGTTTCCGAAAGGCAGTTCTTTAATCTCATTTGAATGATAGCATAAGGACTAACTCTAACACACCCATTGCCAGGGTTTAAACAGCACTCAAATTAACATAAAATCAAGTTTTCTCTGTGGAAGGCGGTTTTAAACGCAAACCACAGTTAAAGAAAAATTTCTCCTAAGAGGATTGATAGAAAGGCCGTAGATAGAACCCTTCATTGACTCACTAGAAGAAAAAATCATCTTAAATGAATAAACTAAAATAAGAACAAGCTTCACACTCGTGATTATAAGTGTACAATAAATCAGGATACGTTTAAATAACTAAATCCTTAATGATTAAGGATAACTAATCCTTGAACCTTAATGGTTTCTGATATTGAAAATAACACGGCTATTACAACAGAATAGTAAAATAACTTTCCCCCTATTTTTTTTTTCATTTATGTGTGTATGAAAGTAATTTTTATATTTTGTTGGGACTATTTTAACATTATATTCATTTCATATAGCTTTATTTTCCTAGATTTCTCTTTTATTCAGCGACATTTTTTAACTCAGTGTTTCTCAAACTGTGGGGTGCGCCCCCTGGGGGGCGCGAGCATACTGAAAATAAAAGGTTTAAAAAAATTATATTTTGGAATAAAGTAAAACAAAATGCTTTCTGACATAATAAAAAAATACACATTTACACTGATATAATTTATTTTTATCATTTGGTGAAAATCAAAAATGAAAGATTCCACTTCAAACGCTCATTAGCCATCTTTGATCCTATAACCAAATTTAAAAAAATACTTGGTTTGCTTTGCTGTAATCCCACGATGAGAGATTTTTTTTATTACGTTTCTTTTAACCTAAATATTACTTGAGCTGACCTTCGAACTTACTGGTATGGTTATCTCCATCGTTTTTTTAGGGAAGCTGTAAATAATATATTTGTTTCGCCTTTTTCCATGTGAAAGAGTTTTATGATATATGAATAAGCATATTGAGCACTTTGAAGAATTATTTGGTCAAGATTTATTTTTATGAGTATTCTGAAACATATAATGCATAATGAAAAACGTATTATAAAATTATTGTTTAGAACATACTACACTTTCCCCATGAACAATTTTGTGGCTTTGATTGCTGTGTTGTACGACTTATTATGATTTATAAATGTAAATGAGCAAAATATTTTAAAAAATGGGCATCTGTGATCCCTATTGAAGGAAGTTGAAACTGGTCAAGCAATTGAAGAACCTACTGAAATAATGTATATTAATCAAGATAGCGAAAGTAAATATCAGAAAAGCGTTAGACATTAAATGTTTGAGTTGATTTGAAATTTTCAAATGCTGCCTAAAGATCTCTATGAAGAAAACTATGAAGCCATAAAGTAGCGCTTCACTTTGTCAAAAAGACACAAGGATGAAAAAGTTCAAAATGTTTTTTGTAGATCATCAAACGACAGCAAAACTACAAAAACATGAACAAAATACGACAGTTTTGCTGGAAAATAACGTTCCTGTATTGTTAGCGAAAAGTGTCTGTGATTTATGTTCTTCATTAAGGACACGCACATTTGGAATATTTTCTTTAGTTTTATTGGATTTTTTCGCAAATTGTCAAAGAAAAATTGAAAAGTCCTTGAAAGTAGGTAAGTATATTTTCTCTTAATTAAATTATTCACTGGAATTGTGATTTTTATCGTGTATAGTAAAAATAATTATAAAATAAATTATAGTTTTAAAACAAACTAAAAAACACGCTTTTATAGTGAATCGAACTAAAAAGTAAAAAAAGTAAATAAAAATGTATATTACTTAAAAGTAACATATACAAAATTTAATACTTATACTGTTAATTTGTACGGTTTATAATTATGATCGTATTGTAGCTTTAGCGCCAAAGTGCATTATTATTGCATTCAATACATTATTATTTTTAGGGGGGGCGCAATAAAAATTATGATTGAAAATTGGGTCGCCAGGAGTGAAAGTTTGAGAACCACTGTTTTAACTCCAGGTCGCTATAATCCCTCTATTTAAATAGTTATTTACAATATTTTGATACAATATTTGATAAAATTCAGTTTTCTGTTAGAATACAATCTTAAGTTATGTATTTTCCTGTGATTGATTATTTGAGATATTTGATAAATGCTTCGCTACTGATAATTTTAACAAATAAAGTGGAAAATGCTTTTGTGACTGACTGATTACTCTCAAATGACACTTATCTAAATTTGTCATGAACATTTTCATAAAATATCTTTCAAATCTCTGTGTTTGATTCCCATATTAGTATATCAGTCTTCTATGATTTTATAACTCGAGAAATCAATGCATAAGCCCATTCCACCGAAAGAATTGCGGTTAGATCTTAATGCTGCACTACGTAATAGTTTCAGAAATACCGCGTATATATTAAGACACTATTTATGCAGTGAATGTATGGGGAGGATAAATATATAAAATAGATAGAATCCCATACCACAAGAAAGGGATTGTAACATTAATAATTAGGGAATGTTTGTTCATGTTTTCAACAAACATTCTATTGAATCCTTTATTGAGACTGTAGAATGGAAGGATGCCCCATATTATTTAAAAAAAGGTGAATAAAGATAAATGAAAAGAGTTAATGTTACCGCTGATAGCGCTGTTAGTATCCCTGTATTAAGTTAAAAGAACCACCATGTTGACGTGACCTTAAGGACGCAGGTGTAGTTTGGACACCGAATCAACAGATATTATTTTATAAAAATATATAATCCCTTTTATTTTGGTTCAATTAATCTACGATCAATCAAGGTTGTAAGCCGAGGGAGCAATCAATTTAGACAACTGTCTTAAGTTCGTAAGACAAATAATTGAACACTTACCTAAGTGTGATCCGATAGAAGAGCACTCATCTGATCTCTCTTGGGCTGACTATAATCCAATCTAAAACTTCTCTCTTTCACTAAGGTTTCCTAAGGTTCACATTGCTAGGGTTGAAATAGCCCTCAAATTAGCATGAAATCAAGTTCTATCTACGGAAGGCAGTTTTAAATTCAGTTAAAGGAGTATTAGTTCAAGAGGATTAGTGAAAGGACGTGAATAGGACCCGTAAAAAGTTGACTTGCTACTTACTGCTTACATGCATTGAAAGAATGCTACTCTAATGAAAATTTGTTATTCATTTTCTGGTCAATGAACTTATGAACTGAAAGGGAAATTAATTATATAATACAGGATTAAAATTAATGGTTGTGCGTGTGTGTGTGTTGATGTGTTGATATAACATATATATATATATATATATATATATATATATATATATATATATATATATATATTTCGCTCTTCCCATTACGTTCTTTAAAAAATAACTGTATGTAAAAAAAATCTGCGAAGAAGTTAAATTAGAAATGGTTAATTCTTCCACTTAAAAGGTAAATAATATCAATAGATTTTTTTATTATAATAATTTTCAGAATTACTTAAAATTGTATATTTTAATATAAAAGTAGCTGATGCCGCTGCTTGAGTTCGAATAACAGTCAGAGATGGAGATGGTACATATGTTTTTATATTACAGAAAAATAATATTTAGAGTTAAAGTTTACACTTAAAATTAGTAATGCGGTTAAATGAAAACTAGCTGCATAGCCCGGCGTTGCACGGGTTATCTCTACTTTTGTAAATTTTCCCTTTCTTTCACAAAATCAGAACTTCTAATGCTCATTTCCAAAATGACTTCCCCACCGCTTAGCCCATCGTTGCTCGGGATTTCTCTTTTCCTCATGACGCCAGCATTTCTGTGTGTGTGTGTTTGTACGCGCACAATGTGAGGGATTTCTAAACTTATGTCAAAAAATTTCCCTTTTTCGAAATTTGTTCCAGTCCACTTATTTTGATTTAAGACAGGTTTCTTTCCCCTCTCTATAGCCCGAACACGGTTTTTTTTAGTGTAAAATTATTGTTCTATCTTCCCCTCCTTCTCACATATAAGATATAGCTTCAAATTTCGATGTATGACTTATAAAAAAAATATTGCGTTAGAATTAAAAAAATTATTAATGTGAAGCAATAATAAAAAAAAACTATTCTAAAGCTAAGAGCAAAACAAAAAACGTTCATCATTTTTTAATAATAGTTAGTTTCAAAGAATCTAAAATAATAAAATAGATTTCAGATTTTCATGAATCAATCAATCGTTACATATAGTTTGCTTAAAAATGTCTCTAAAATGTATTTTGATCCAAAATAATAGACGATGTACTTTATAATTAACAAAGAATTCATTTCGTAATGAAATAATAGAAATAATCCTTTTAAAAAAACATATATATT